>OV651824.1:21965484-22340484 GCA_927349885.1 Psylliodes chrysocephalus | reverse complement strand
TGAGACAATACCATCCTATTGTTACATAATTAAATGGTAATTGATGTAAATTTTAAAATTCCATTTTATTATGCACGTGCTTACTTCCTCGTGTTTTTGACGTTGCAAGGAGAAAAACTGATTAGCACTGCTAGAACATGACGTCTCCAATAAATTACGTATTTATATATTTATTTATATATTTTATTTATATATTTATTTATATATTTATTTATATATTTATTTATATATTTATTTATATATTTATTTATATATTTATTTATATATTTATTTATATATTTATTTATATATTTTATTTATTACTAGGGTCTCCTACCTATGAGGGCATCAGTATTGCATTCGTTCCGACGAAAAAATTTTCTCTCCCCCACTTTTTATCAATCTTTATCACTGTTCTCCACGGTTCCACTCTATGTTATGTTGAGAATGGGGTGTTAATACACTGCGACCTAAAAGATCTATTGTGTCCCCTTCTGTCGCCACTGCACTAAGGAAATGTCTCAATGCCTAAAGCGACCCTTCCAATCCTATTTTCTCAAGGAAGTGTAGGATTTGAAGTGGCTTTTAAGTTAGGTAAATCTCCCTCTTCTATTTGATATCCTCCTAGATATAGTGCCCTTGGATTCTGGAGTGCTACACATTCAGTTAGGATGTGAATGGAGGTTTCGTCCTCCTCCTCCTCCTCACAGAATCTGCACTCACTATCCTCTACTATTCTCAGTTTACTTAGGTGTCCTTTTAGTCGGCCAATGCCCGGTAAGGATCCCTGTTACAATACGTAGCCTGTTCTTGCTCAGGCAGATGCAGGCTTCCGATCTTTTCTGGTTATTCACCCCAGAAGTATCTTGGCCTGTCTCAGCCCCAAGAGATTGTTCCACTTATCGGTTCTTCTACTGCCCAATTATTTTTTAATCTCTCCTAATATTATGTTACTCCTGATACAGCAGAACGGCTCAGGTCCTACAAAGGGTGTTTGAGCCCCTTTCCTTGCAAGACTATCTGCAATCTCGTTACCCCTGTACCGCGTTATGTCCCGGGACCCAAGTGAGAGTAACTCTATTTTTCTCGCCTAGCTCATTCAATTGTTCTAGGCATCTCCAGATCATTTTTGACCTGATTACGTAAGAGCTCAGCGCTTTGATGGCTGCTTGACTATAGGACATGATGATAATCTCTTGTCTATGATAGTTTCTCTCGAATGTTAAACTGGATACACTTCTCGATGGCGTGAATTTCCGCCTGGAAGATGCTTGGGTATTTTTCCAAGCTTTCGGAGTGCTTGGTTCCACTATAAGCCTGATAATGTAAAAAAAAAATCATCTGGGGGCTATTTTCAAACTAGATAGAAAGGATTGCTCTAATCAAGTAAAACGACTCTCGAAATAAACCGACAGAAACTGTCACTGGTTTTCAAATAAATACTGTTTCCACGTTGACGTATGACATTTCGCATGAAATTTTGAGACAAATGAGTACATCCTTAGTTTGAAAATAGCTTGCAGTTTTAAATTAACAGCATAATTTCTTCAAGCCAAGAACTCTATCGATTTACAGAATTTTAAATTTAATTTTAGTGCTTTAAACATCAGTGTTTTTAAAATGTAATGCATTTATTATGGAGCTTATCCGTCATCAGAGGTGGGCAGTATTTATATTTGTAAATACTTTTACGAATTTAAATACTTAAAAGTATTTAAATACTAGATATTTAAATACTTTTGGATGCGCGGTATTTGTATTATTTGCAGCTACAAATACTTTCGTAAGTATTTAGTATTTAAATACTTTTTCAAAATATTCTAAATACTTTTTAAGAATTTAGATAATTTTCTGGTATTTTATAGATAATTTTCTGGTATTTTATAAATACTTTTCTGGTATTTAAATACATTTCAAGTATTTAAATACTTTTCCGATATTTAAATACCTTTTTACGTTAAAAATAAAAACATATTTTAACAAATTTCAACTTGTTATTAAACCAAACGTGCGCAATAATCTGGATGAAGTGCTGAAGTATCATCAGTTCGTATTTAAACGTAAGAGAAGATTCATCATTCATCATTGTGCTAGTTGTCAAGTTGTGACTTGTGATTTAAGTTACAAGAAAAAAGAAATAAACCAAGGTAAGTATTTATTATTATGATTTGTGATTTTACACAGTAATTAAAAAATGTTTGAGGTACAGATGGTCAGTTAAAAGTAAGTGTGTACAAGAAATGATATTATAATTCCAAATAAGTCAGCGCGGATACAATAAACAAGAGTTTACTTAAGAATTTTGTTGTAAAAAATGACCACTTACGAGGTAAGCGCCAATAATTCCCGGCCTGACAATGAAGGAGGCAAAGTACAACAACAAGTTTTTATTATTTTTCAATGTAATCTCCCTTAACCTCAATGCACTTTTCTTACAACGTTTAATTAACAATTCAATCCCTTTAAAAAAATATTCTTTCGGTTTATCCTCAAAATGGGCCAAAACAGCTTCTTGTAACTCAAAATCGTCCCGAAAACGTCGCCCGCGAAGGCCCTTTTTCAAATAACTAAACAAATAATAATCGCTGGGAGCCATATCTGGACTATAAGGAGGGTGATCTATATTTTGAAACCCGCAATCTAGGATGGCAGCTTGTGTAACACCAGCAGTATGAACGGGCGCATTGTCGTGCAACAACCGCACGCCTCTGGTTAATTTTCCTCGACGTTTTTCCCGAATACATTCCCGCAACTTATGAAGTAATGCGGCATAATATGTGCCATTAACGGTGGTATTTGTCTCTTTAAAATCAATCAGAAGGATTCTTTCACAATCCCAAAAGATCGTAGCCATCACCTTTTCCGTTGATTGGCAGACTCTAAATTTTCGTGGGGGCGCTTCACCCTTAAGGTGCGATTTCGGTGACGCGGTTGGCTGCGGCGGCTAGCAGCTGCGACTCCAGCTGCTGCACTGGTTTGTACAGTTTCAAATGGAACCAATTTGGCTTGCGCAGCACGACTAAAGCGGCGGCAGTCCGCGCTGCAGCGGCTGCTGTTCGACTGCTCGCGAAGCAGTCGAGCGGCTGAAATCGTAGAGACTAGGGCAAAAAATGGCGCCATTTACGTCAAATGACGATGAAATTTTAATCAACGAAATACAAAAATATCCCGTAATTTATGATTATGATTATGAAGACAAAAATTACAAAAATTTTGTTATTAAAGAAAATTGTTGGAAAAAGGTCGCTAAAGAATTAAAAAAAGAAGGTTAGTATCACATTGTAAACAAATTTATGCTATTTTAATGGTTAAATCAAAATATGCGAAATGACGTAAATTTTAATAGCGTAGTTATAGTTGTTAGCTAATTTTTCTACCACATACCTACCGGAATAACTACCCTTCCTCTCATATAAACTAAAATCCGGTAAAAACTGGCTGTCATCTGCCAGAAAACTGGCGGGAACGCTCCGAATTGTCTGCAAACTATCATCATCTTTTATATGCGTTTAGGAATTTCACTAGAGCTTGTTTACCAGCGATTATTTTACAAGAGCTATTTAACAGCGAATATTTTTTTCGGTTCCTACGTCATACCTATATATTTTTATATTTTGAGTTTCTAATCTTTGTTATGGACTTATTTATTCGAGAAATAATCTAGCTATAAAAAAACAAGAATTGAAATAAGTACCTATATATATATATATATATATATATATATATATATATATATATATATCCTTAGCAGTATTTTGCGTCCGATAACATGCACAGTACGTTACATTTTGCTTCCATGACTATTTTACGTCCGAATATCGGACGCAAAATAGTTTTTGGCTTTTCCCGCCTTATAAAAGCATGAAACACAACCAATTTTACAGCGTTACGTTTGTTTTGTGAAAAGGTATCTGTAGGCACCTCTTATTTGCATCTAACCAATATGAGATGGCAGTAATAATTAATTGAGTGGACGCAATTTAGTGTCAAATATGAAAGAAAATATACAAATTTTAGTTTGTGATATTACCATTAGAGGCGCTAAATAATATACATAATGTATATTCTCCTTTCACTTTGCTTACTATTTTGACTCCAACTAACGGCAACACTGTAGCTTATTATTAGGTGCGATGAGAATTTACTGTTAAGAGAGTTTAGTGTGTGGATGTTTGGAGCGGGTGACACGTGAAGCGTTGGGATTCCCATATTCTATTAAAATCATGAGTTACCCATTTTTTCAAGATTCTGTAAGTATAATTTTTTAATTTGCTGTTGGATGGTTAAATAACCTATTTCGTAATATAAATTAAATCAAAGGGTCCGCGAATAGCCCTAGTAACTACGTAATATATTGTCGTTTTTAAGAATTGTTACATTTAAGTACAAACTGCTTAACAAAATAGGTAGAAATCAGCGCTTTCTACATTATGAAGTTAACTATTTTTCCAGACCGGTATTACATTTTTTGAAACCAAGAAAAAACAGAAATGGTTTTGCAACAGTCCATTATCGCCAGTTTATGTTAAAAAAAAAATAGAAGATCATGAAGAAAATCAAAAACAAAGTGTGGTATGTATTATTATTTATTATCATTATTGTAAAAACGTTATTATTATTGTGATTGAGATTATGAGTATGATTGTGATTATGATTGTAATTATGATTGTGATTATTATTGTGATTATAATTGTGATTATGATTGTGTTTGTGATTATGATTGTGATTATGATTATGATTGTGATAATGATTGTGATTAGGAATATGATTGTGATTATGATTATGATTGTGATTGTGATTATGATTGTGATTGTGATCGTGATTATGATTTCGATTGTGATTGTGATTATGATTTCGATTGTGATTATGATTGTGATAATGATTGTGATTATGATTATGATTGTGATTATGATTGTGATTATGATTGTGATTGTGATTATGATTATGATTGTGATTATGATTATGATTGTGATTATGATTGTGATTATGATTGTGATTATGATTGTGATTATGATTGTGATTATGATTGTGATTATGATTGTGATTATGATTGTGATTATGATTGTGATTATGATTGTGATTATGATTGTGATTATGATTGTGATTATGATTATGATTGTGATTATGATTGTGATTATGATTGTGATTATGATTGTGAATATGATTGTGATTATGATTGTGATTATGATTGTGATTATGATTGTGATTATGATTGTAATTATGATTGTGATTATTTTTGTGATTATAATTGTGATTATGATTGTGTTTGTGATTGTGATTATGATTATGATTGTGATTATGATTATGATTATGATTGTGATTATGATTGTGATTATGATTGTGATTATGATTGTGATTATGATTGTGATTATGATTGTGATTATGATTGTGATTATGATTGTGATTATGATTGTGATTATGATTGTGATTATGATTGTGATTATGATTGTGATTATGATTGTGATTATGATTGTGATTATGATTGTGATTATGATTGTGATTATGATTGTGATTATGATTGTGATTGTGATTATGATTGTGATTATGATTGTGATTATGATTGTGATTATGATTGTGATTATGATTGTGATTATGATTGTGATTATGATTGTGATTATGATTGTGATTATGATTGTGTTTGTGTTTGTGATTATGATTATGATTATGATTATGATTGTGATAATGATTGTGATTAGGAATATGATTGTGATTATGATTATGATTGTGATTATGATTGTGATTATGATTGTGAATATGATTGTGATTATGATTGTGATTATGATTGTGATTATGATTGTAATTATGATTGTGATTATTTTTGTGATTATAATTGTGATTATGATTGTGTTTGTGATTGTGATTATGATTATGATTGTGATTATGATTATGATTATGATTATGATTGTGATTATGATTGTGATTATGATTGTGATTATGATTGTGATTGTGATTATGATTGTGATTATGATTGTGATTATGATTGTGATTATGATTGTGATTATGATTGTGATTATGATTGTGATTATGATTGTGATTATGATTATGATTGTGATTATGATTGTGATTATGATTGTGATTATGATTGTGATTATGATTGTGATTATGATTGTGATTATGATTGTGATTATGATTGTGATTATGATTGTGATTATGATTGTGATTATGATTGTGATTATGATTGTGATTATGATTGTGATTATGATTGTGATTATGATTGTGATTATGATTGTGATTATGATTGTGATTTTGATTGTGATTATGATTGTAATTATGATTGTGATTATGATTGTGATTATGATTGTGATTATGATTGTGATTATAATTGTGATTATGATTGTGAATGATTGTGAATATGATTGTGATTATGATTGTGGTTATAATTGTAATAATGATTGTAATTTTTATTATAATTATGATTGTGATTTTAATTATAATTATGGTTTTGATTATAATTATGATTATGGATATGATTATGAATATATTAGTGTTGTGATTATAATTATGACTATGGTTGTGATTATAATTGTGATTACAATTTTGATTATAATTGAAGGGCATATTGGAATATCGTAATAAGTCACAACAATATTTATTAAAGAAACACGCCTTTATAGATTAAAATAAACTTCTATGACTACTACATCTTTGTTAAAATGCAATCACTCGAAGTTTGGCTTATCATGTTTTTACAATAAGCCCTTTAATTGTATATACAATTTTGATTTTGATTAGGAATAAAATTTTGATTATGATTTTTGTTATCAATTATTTTCATTGTCATGATCATCATCAGAATGACTAAAAATATTGGTAATAATATTTATTTATTCACAGATTTCAATTTTACATAAATATAATGAGTAAATATTATACAGAAATTTTTTTATTTAATAACAGTTATGAATAATAATATTATAACTATTTTGTCATGTCCAGAGCTCTCCAGAAATAGATAGCGACGCTGATCCAGAATATATTCCTGATTCAGAGGAAAGCAGTGACTACGACATCTTAACTAATAAAGTAGGTATACTGATTTAATAGAAAAACCAGAAATAAATTAAAACACTAAATTTTAGGTTCAGATTTTGCATAACACAACAGTTCGTTCAGAAACATCTTCCGCGGATAGAATAGAAAAGCCTCAAAAACCTCAGCCGTTCAAGGTAATATTTTATTATCAAATGATAAAAATAATTATAAATTTTATGACCTAATTTTTTTAAGGTTTAACTTGCGATTGTGATTATGATTGTAAATATGTTTGTGAGTAGTATTGTGAGTGGGATTGTGATTATGATTGTGATTAGGATTTAAATTATAATTATGATTTTAATTATGCTTTTGATACATGTTTTTAATTGTTATTATGATTGTGATTGAGATTGTAAATATGATTGAGATTATGATTATGATGGTGAATATGATTGTAATTATGATTATGAATGTTATAAGTATTATTGATAATATTAATAAAGCAGTGATTACAAAAATACTTATTTATTAACTATTATTATTATTAATATAATTATTTTTTTACCTACAGAGCTCTCCAGAAGTATATAGCGTTGCTGATTCAGACTGTATTCCTGATTCAGAGGATTGCAGTAAAATCGACATCTCAAATAATAAAGTGGGTATATTGATTTAATATAAAATCAGAAAAATATTTAAACTTAAAATTTTAGGTCCAGATTTTGCATAACATAATAATTCGTCCAGGAACATCTTCTGCAGATGAAATAGGAAAGCCTCAAAAATCTCAGCTGTTCAAAGTAATATTTAATTATGAAATAATATAAATAATTATTAATTTTACAATTTTTTTTTTAGGTTGAAGTTGCAAATTTAAATACTCAACCAGGACCGTCTTCTTTTGAGCCTGGGCCATCTTGTAATACAGATAGCGAATTAACTCTTAATATCCAAACAGAAAAAGAAAATATAGATCCAGATTATAATGAAGGTTATGAATTAGTTTGCACTAAAAATAGAACGATTCGAGATAATACAAGAGAAAATACATATAAAAGAAAGAAAGACATGTGTTATTTTTGCGAAACAGATGTGCTTAATTTTGCAAGACATATCAAGAGAAATCATTTTTGTGAATTGGAAGTGCAACAAATATTTTCCAATGGTAAAAAAACTAAAGAGCGACGAGAATTATTGGCAGTATTAAAAAAGAAAGGTAATTTCCTCAAAAACTCTACTGAATGTGTGAAACCCGTTAAACAAGCTCTTCAATTAGACAAAACATTTCTACCATGTCCCGAGTGTCTTGGATTTTATAGATCCAAATTTTTATACAGACACAGAAAAAAATGTTGCAAAGAAAAATCTTCAAAAACTGCTCAAGCTGACTCACAAACTTTTACTCTGAAAAATTTGCGAATTGATCAGTACTTAAAAGATGTAGTTTTTCCTAAAATGCGAGCAGACAAAATTTCACTAGAAGCCAAAAATGATTTTTTAATTTGTGCCTTTGGTGCCAGGTATCTTAAATTACATCGCGAAAAACATTTTATTAATGTTACAAGTAGGAAAATGAGGGAATTATCTAGAATTTTATTAGAATTGAAAAAAATAGAACCATCAATAAATAATTTGTTCCAAGGTCTACAACCAAAATATTATGACAAATTTGTCGAGGTTACAAAATTGGTGGCAAAATATGATAAAGATAAAGATCTGTATATGTCACCCACATTTGCAATAAATATATGTACATCATTAAAGCAATGTTGTGATATTGCTATTCATATGATAGTAAAACAAGAATCGTCTGTTGAACAAGCAAATGTTGAAGCAAACCTAAAAACAATGATTAATCTACTACAATCGAACTGGCGGTTTGATATATCGAGTCAAGCAGCCAACGATTTAAATATAAATAGATATAATAAAATAACAATAGTGCCATTGGCTAGTGACCTAAAATTACTAAAAGAATACTTAATTTCGGAAGCAGAAAATGCTTTAAAAGAACTAAAAGAAAATTCTTTAAATATAAGTGCTTTCAACATTCTTCTAGAAACAATCTATTGCCGAGTTATATTGTTGAACAGGCGACGACCTGGCGAGTTACAAAGAATGCTGTTACACACCTATGAAAATTCAGAAAAGAAAAGTGAGAGCTATGAAGAATTTAGTGAAGTGGTATCTGAAACAGAAAAAATATTACTTAAAAAGTTGAAAAGGGTAGTCATTAGAGGCAAGAGAGGACGTGGAGTACCGGTCATGTTTAGTTCTGATACACAGAACCACATTACAGAGCTACTCAATGTTAGACCAAATTTTTTAGGAAAAGAAAATCCGTATTTGTTTGGAAAACCAGGTTTGACAACACCAATACACGGCTACAAAATTATTGCAAAATATGCAAAGGCTTGTGGTGCTAAGAACCCAGATGCCATAACTTGCACGAAGTTGAGGAAGCATCTAGCAACTTTGACTCAGTTGTTCAATCTAACCGAAAATGAAATTGAACAACTTTCTACTTTTATGGGACATACTTCTGCGGTTCATAGAAACTCATATAGACTACCTGATGATCTTTATCAGACAGCAAAAATATCAAAATTATTATTGTTAATGGAAAAGGGACAGGCAGGAGAATATAAAGGAAAATCTTTAGACGACATTCCGATAGATATGGACGAAAATCTTTTACTTTGCCACGATAATGAGAGAGATAATGATGGAGATTCTGAAAATGAAGAACAAGACGTTATACCAGAAAATGAGACAGAAGAGCAAAATTTGGTACATAAAAAATTGGATTCACCAAAAAAACATAAACCAGTGCCAAAAAAACATAAACAAAAACGAATTTTAGTTCCATGGACAACAAGACAAAAAAAAGTGGTTACCACTTATTTTAAAAATAATATTAAAAATAGGAAGCCTCCCATACGACAAGAATGTGACGAGTTAAAATCTCAATACCCTGAGTTGTTAAGCAATAAAGACTGGCTCAAAATTAAAGTTTTCGTGCAAAACTTGTATACAAAAAAGAAAAATTAATTTTTAATTATTATTTATGTATAACAACCTATTTTTGTTTAGAAAGTTAAATAAATAATTTTTGTAGATTTAGTGACTTTTTTACCTAAAATAAGAGTTAAATAATTTTTAGTGGAAAACACACTAAATAATTTAAAGATTTTTTAGGCGACTGTAAAATCACAATTGACCAATTTATTAACATCCTTAAAAATTTAAAACAATTTTACCATTTAAGTCTCTTTTCAGAAACAAGAATGTAAAAAAAAATATTAAATCTGCTTGATGAGACAGTCAACTAAAAAATGTATGCACCTTGCCCGTATGTTTTTTGGTCTACGCAAAAGTTGCTTTGCCTCGGCCGCAAATTTTTGACTCGGTCAAAAAAGATCAACTTTACGGCCTTGGTACACCAATAACTATTATGTCAAACAAATAATTTTCAGAAAAAAATCTAAAGTTCGATTTTTAATTTGAATTTACTTGTTCCAACAGATTTTCAAAAGAAAATATGAAATATTTCGGACGTAAAATAATATATGGATGCAAAATAGATATCAATATGTTCTAAAAATAAAAAATGTGTATAATTTTTTTACATTACAGGTATAAGCGGTTTATAATAAATCATTACATTTTTATTAATACGTTTGATGTTCTTTTTGTAATTGAATGCTCTATATATTTTTTAAATTTTAACCCAATGAACTGATTCCAGAAAATACAGTACTTAAAGTTTAAATTTATACAGGGTAGTCGTAAAGCTGAACTGTTGAAATTTTGTCAATGGTAATTTAACTAGTTTAAAAAAACACAGATTTGACACTTCAAATTTTATTTACTCAAAAAAAAAAATATATATAATTTTTGATAGTATATTTTCTAACATTACTATTATTTGTTAACCCCACCACATAAACATTCATGATTAATTCAAAGTTGTTCCTGTTGGACACTTTCCGAATATTGTGACCTTAAATTAATATGACTATTGCCATATGTGGTATCGACATAAATTTTTGTCTAAAACAAAGCTTTCCTGGTTTTTAAAAAATATCGGCAACACTGTTGGACGTAAATTAATATGTTAAATGAAATAAAAATATTCTTTTGGACGTAAAATAGTAATATACGGATGCAAAATAGATATTAATATAAAAGGAGTCAAAATGGTCGAAAAATAAAAAAAAAACGTATATAATTTTTTAACGATATGGTCATAAAAAACATATTTTGAGACAATTAATTTTTAGTAGATTCAATATACTCGATGAAATCTATTCTAAACACACTGTTTCCAAAGACGCAAAATGTATGGGTTATGAAAGGACGCAATATTGCTGCGGGATGTATATATATATATATATATATATATATATATATATTATAAATTATTTTTAATTTATGGTCTATTTTTCTTTGGAAATCATTTTCTCTTGCCAGTCGACAATTCCCTCTCCGACGAAAAAGTTCATAAACTCGTCTCTGATGTTATCAAATCGTCGTAATCCATATTTTTAATAAACCCTGCAAAAATTTTAAATGACAAAAATGCTACAGTCCGCAGTCAACGGCTGCCTAGAACTGCGTCACCGAAAACATCTTTTCATCGCGGCTACAGCTGCCGCGGCCAGCGTCTCTAGTCGCGCAGCTCGAGCAGCACCACCGAAATCGCACCTTTACGGCGTCACTCCATTGATTCCCTTTTCGACAGAGGATCATAATAAAGAACCATAGTTTCATCTCCAGTGACTATTGTTTCCAGCACGGGGTTCGGATCATCTCCACACAGTTCCAAACACGATCGTGCACACTCGACACGACGTTGCTTCTGAATCGCCGAAAGGTGTTTGGGCACCCATCTTGCACTAACCTTATGCATACCCAAATGATCATGGAGTATTCGGCGAACAGTGGTATCAGAAAGCTTGGTCATTTCTGCCATTTCCTTGACCTTCAAACGTCGGTCACTTAGCACCAGGTTTTCCACAAGTGCCACTTTGTCCTCCGTTATCACCTCCACTGGCCGTCCAGTCTTTCGTCATCTTCAAGGGATTCCTGACCCATGCGAAAACGTTTTGCCCATTCCTTCACTACCGAATAGGAAGGGAAACTTTGGCCATATACGCTATCGAGTCTTCCTTTAATAATTTCAGGTGTCAGCCCTTCTTTTGTTAAAAATTTAATAACCGCTCTGTACTCAATTTTCGTCACCTGAGACATTTTCGGAGATACTTTAGTTCAAAATGCTGACAATTAAAAACTATTTGACGTAAGTCGCTTATTTTGTTACCACAGTCTACTAAGGTTTGTAGTTATAAAATGTTAAACTTTTATCCTGATAAAATATCTGCAACTATGTCAGGCCGGGAATTATTGGCGCTTACCTCGTACTTCTAACGTCTAACTATGGTTTGAAATGAAAGTGGTATAATTCCAATTCCAGTTAATGAAACTCTAATTTTTTCTGTTATATTATTAGCTATGTCTTGGTGTTATGTCTTTCAAGAAAATTACATATTTGTTTTATTATTATGACAGTATTTAAATAATGTTTAAGTATTTAAATACTTTTTATGTATTTAAGTACCTTTTCAGTATTTAAATACTTTTTGTAAGTATTTATCCCAAACAAGTATTTAAATACTGTAGGTATTTGTTATTTAAATACCATTTTCTTTAAAAAAGTATTGTAAGATTTAAATATTCGTATTTATGAAAATTTAGTATTTAAATACTTTTTAAAAGTATTTTGCCAGCTCTGTCCGTCTTTGAACTCACAGACATTTTTGATTAGATACTATAAAATTATAAAAAATAAAAATACGTAACTAAAAAAAAATATACATTATATTTAGTGATTAGGGATATATGTCCACAACTATGGGCCATTTACAGCGCTACTCGTTAAGAAATAAGCGAAGCCTTTAAATATCTTTTTCCTAATAACATTTTTATTTTATTAAATTTCTTAACAACACTCGGTATAAATGGCGCTGAATCAGAGACATCAATCAGATCTGAACTAATCAGAACAATGTTAACTAAAGCCAGTGGCGCAGCCAGCCATTTTTCATGGGAGGGGTTTTTGAGAACTATGGAGGGGTTTCATCAAGAAAGTGAATAAAAGCAAACAACAGCAATCAGCGCCAATACTACAGCAGAAATGGTGACGCGGAGACCCTCCATGGGGGTGTTCTGGTCCCCCAAACTCACTGACTACAGCCGTGTAAAAGGGCCACATTTTTTTATTTTTTTTTATTTATTTCTGAAATTCTGTCTTCGAATACAGAATTTCGTATTCAAACACAGAATTCCATATTCGAACACAGAATTCCGTATTCGAACACATAATTTCGTATTTGACAAATTCCTTGTTTGAACAAGGAATTTCCGTGTTTGAACAAGGAATTTCCGCGTTTGAACACGAAATACCGGTGTTCAAATAAAGAAGTTTGTAATTTCGTGGGGACTTGGGAAATTCGGAGAAGGCAAGGAAAATATGGATCCTCTGGAAATACTCAGTATTTGGTTCAAAATTCTCTACTCGAACGTTTTTATCTGAAATTAACTTTTAAGGTACTTTTTGAGAACGGGGAGTGGGGATAAAAAAATTACTGACACCGAAACGTTCGACCTTTGGTTCCCATATCGACGTACATAATTATTATTTGTCCTTCATTTACATTTAGAAGTGGATTTTGTTTTTTGGATGCGCATATTTTGGTATTAAGTAATTTTTCACCAGTTTTTTTAAAAGGCATCACTATTTTTTGTTAATGCCATTTAAAAGAGAGCAAAAAAGTTCTTAACCGGCCCCCACTATTTTTTGTTTGTTTTTAGAAATACTAACAAACTAATTGACTGAAACTATTTAGAAAACATCCCCTCACTTTACCCCTCTTTCATCTTTTGAACTAGGGAGGAAAGGAAAAATATTATGCAGGGACCAAAGAGGGCGAAGTAGTGCCAAAACTACTTACGACATCCCCTTTCCAAAAGTCGACAAAAATGAAAATCAAAATATTCAGAGATTCCTTATTTACTTGCCCTTCCCCAAGATCCTAAAGACATCCAAGAGTAAACTGTAAATATACCATTAAAATGTATAACTCGAAAATAGAATTCAGGTGTTCAAATACAAAATTCAGTGTTTAAATACGGAAGTCCGTGTTCAAACAAGGAATTCCCTATTCGACCACAAAATTTGAGAAAAAAAAATAAAAAGGTGACCCTTCTACGCTGCCGTAGTTAACGATAAAAATTATTGTAATTATTGTTTTATCAGTCATTTCTTTAATTGCCACGAAATTTTTATCTTTTTAAGAAATCATTAATGTGGGTCACAAATGGCCATCCGATATTCGAAATTAACAATATAAAAAGTAGGTAGGTACATGCCTGAAGTCTATATATTGTGAAAGTGGAAGTTAGCGCAACATCATCTTCGGTTTTTAAACAACTTTTTACTGACAAGAAGTAAAAGTGTTTAAAAAATGCGCCATGGGCATGAATATCGTTTGAATATATTAAAACGTTTTTGAATAACTAACAGCAGCAACGTCGGATGCCGTTGACCTTTTAATCTTGACCCACTGTATTCTGACAACGGCAGATCAACAATTAGACGAAGGTCGGGCGTTGCGATTTGAATGTCAAAAGAGTGCTTTCAATGACGTGCTCTTTATCGCTAAATATTAAAAAAAAAATCTTTCGACTTAAAAGCGAGGATAAACCAGATTATTTAACGCTGTAATACATCAACCAATGACAATCATCAGATGCCAATCAACACAAAATGTATCTGAAAACACTGCATGCTAAAGTGTTTTTACTCAATCCTGATTGGATTTAAAAAATTCATTTCAAAACCATAGTGACGCATCAATGATTTATGCGTATGAAGACTAGAGAGAAGGAGGTGAATCGGCAATGGTCAAATTTCCGTCCTTCTTTTTATAAAGTTCGCGAAATTGACTGAAGTTGGCATGTCTAATGACAGCGCAGTCATTTTCTATGTAAGTCAATGTAAAATAAAGTGATATTTTAAAAAAATTGATGAACAGAATCAAAATAATGTAGAAAAAAGTACCTGAGTACAAGTAACATGAGTGACAAAAAACATCAAAGCAAGATTTACGTCGTTTCAGATTGTAAAACAGGATAAAAATCAAGGGTAAAACTAAAGAAAACACAAGAAGAAATCAATTCAATGTCTTGTTAAAGCTTTTAATGTAAGTAAAATAATGTATTGTATGTAGTTTATTTTATTATAAGTTCTATAATATAATTTTACAGTTATAGATGCTGACTTACAAACAACAATAATTATGCATTAAATTTAACTTACTAAAAAAGAAAATTTATTTTTTATAGAGTTTTAATGTTAGATAAAGAGTTGCTACTGTTTTTTTTTTGACCCCAATTGTGTCATTGTAAATGTTTTTTATAGAATACTAAACGTTTAGAACAGTGGCAGCATATATATCGTTCCGAGTGCCGATAAAGCACTTTCTAGAGATGATGCTGTTCTACACTTTTAGAAGATATTATCAAATATTATGAGACTATTTTTACTGATGGTACTGTTAGCAAAATAAAAAGGGGAAAGCTGAAATGGAAAGGATGAGGTAATACCATGTACATTCCCAAATCTCTCTTTATACTTGTATTACAACAATAAAAAATCTGTTAACTGTGTTTTATTTTACTCTTAAAACTATATATTGGTTCTCAAAAAAAAATTGCCACAAAATTGTACTTATCAAATTTCAGCATTTAAGAAACCTTTTCGAATTTGGTCATACATACATAATTGTAGGAAACCAATATTACTACTTTTTTGTAATGTTAATTGCATATGATTAACATTATTCTTTTATTTTATGGTAGTGTATTTATATTGCTTGTTAAAGTTATTTTGATTTTAATAAAGTGGGTTATTTTGTCATTTATTGTGTTTAAATTATTTTGTGCTAATTTAGAATGGAAAATGGGGATCAAAGCAACATTATTACAAGGTTGTAAGTTTAATCAAATTCTATTTTTATAAGTAGACCTGTCCTTCCTTGATATAAACTTTCAATAATGCATATTATTGATTTTAAAATAAAAAAAAAAGGTTTAATTTTATTAAAATTGGTAATCACGAGGGGTGGTTCACTCCAGGAAATACATGTACAAATTACAGAACATCTCACGGAAATCCCGGAAATCAACCAAGAAATCGCGAAATCGTTTCGAAAAACAGGTAATCCATTCGGAAATCGCGGAAATCCTTCTGGAAATCTCAGAAATCGCGGAAATCCTTTTGGCAATCTCAGAAATCGCTGGGAAATCCTTCTGGGAATCTCGGAAATCGCTCGGAAATCCCAGAAATCGATGTGGATTTTTTACAAACCGATTGTCTCTCATCACGTGCTATTTGCGAAGCTATTTGTGTGTTTTTTGCTTTTTTTTTACTAGATTTAAAGCAGGTAAGTAATTTTTTATTGAATATTATGGTTAGTTATTGTTCTTATAGTGCAGATAATAATAATATTGTTCAATTTTGGTAATATTCGTCGAGAAATTAGAGTATAACCTAACTTTATAATTACAAACGCGAGTACAAACAAAAAAGCCGACTCACGACTGATATCGTTCTGTTTGTGGGCACCCTTAAGAGCGATATCCATGCAACACCTAACAGCAAATTCAGATTAGAACACACTGACAACTTTCAGTGCATCTGAACCCACTTTGGCAACGTTGCTCTATTCCCAGGCTTACGCTCCCTTCAATTTATTACTTATAAACTATAGATGATTTAAAATATTAAAAATGCCGATAAATCGCAGGTCCGGTCTAACAAAGAGTATTTCTGTTTTGTTTTCTCGTTTAAAATATCTTTTAAAGGTATAACCTGGTGTAACATTTTCGAAAATTTTTTTTATAACTAATTTATTTATTTACGAAATATATTTTTAAATATACATATGTACCTATTTCTACATTTTCTGATGTACAGGGTGTTTGTTGGTAAGTGTGAATGATTTTAGGGAATGTTTGTCGAAGTTATTTTATAAAAAAAACATAGATCGAAAAAGTCAGTGGAGCAGTACTTTTTTATTAAAAAAGTGGCATTCTCGCACAAACGCCACTGGTACAAGTAGAAATATTTGGAACACCCCAAAAAATACACATTTGCCCCTTCAAAGTTTTTTTGCAAATTTAGAGTAAATATCTTTAAAACTATTAAAAATAATTAATAAAATTTAATAAATTAAAATTTAAACATTCTGTATCTCGGAAACGAAGCATATTTCGACCTACTTTTATAGGAACTTTTTTTAACAAAATAACTTTGATAACAATTTGCAAAAATCGTTCGTACTTATTTACAAATACCCTGTATAAAAATACTTTTTTTAAATAATAACCTATTTGATACTAGTTTGTGCAACAACAGTGGACAATCCACTGGAGTTGTACAGTATGTTTTTTTCTACGACCCATTAACGAAAATCTACAAATTTTAAGTATTATTTTAGGAAAAGACAAAATAATTAATTTTAAAATAATTTATGACTTTACTAATTTGTGAAATAAAATAAACATGAAAAAATATTTCATTTAATTAGTCCCCAGCCCATATTTGAACTCGGACCTCTCGCGTGAAAGACAGATGCCGTATCATCATTTTCACCTCCACATTTAAAATTTTAGTTCTAAAAGTAGTAATTAAATTAGTTTCATATAGGTAGTTTAATTCAAATTTAGGATTTTTACTTTCCTATCTGTATACAGATATAAGGAAAGTATAGGAATCATGATTTTTTTCGACTTCGAGTTTTCGACGGATTTTTACGTTTTGTGGTCCCCTGAATCCGTTTTGACTATTTTCGCGATGATGTCTGTGTGTGTGTCTGTGTGTCTGTGTGTGTGTGTGTGTGTCTGTATAACGCATAACTCATGAACCGATACACAGAAAAACACCAAATTTTAAACTTAAGCTTTGTTTCAGCGTCCAATGAGCTGATTAGATTTTGGGCAGTGTCGGAATATCTGGGGGGGGTACTTTATAGGTGGTCATTTTTATATGTTATGGAATATATCTGTTATTTACGTTTGGAGAAGAAAATTCTTCAAATAAAAGTTACTTCTAATATAATTATCCATAATTTTTGTTTTATGCAAAATTTTCCTAAAATGGTCCGTATTCGAGAAATTTGACAAAATGTAAAAAACATAATTTTTTATAAAAATTGTTCAAATAAAAGTTGTTTATAATATAATTCTCTATAATTTTTGTCCTATACATAATTTCTCTAAAATGGACCGTATTCGAGATATTTGAGAAAATGTGTAAATTTCGAAATTTGAAGAAAACTCAAAAACGGATAGAGGAAAAAACATTAAATTTTAAACTTAAGGTTTATTTCGGCCTGACGTGAAATGATTAGATTTTGGACAAAGTTGGAACATCTGGGGGGGTACTTTATGGGAGGCCGTTTTTATATTTTATGGAATATATCTGTTATTTATGTTTGGAGAAGAAAATTGTTCAAATAAAAGTTACTTCTAATATTATTATCTATAATTTTTGTTTTATGTCAAAATTTCCTGAAATGGTCCGTATTCGAGAAATTTGACAAAATGTGCAAAATTCTGATTTTTATGAAAATTGTTGAACTAAAAGTTGTTTGCGATATCGATTTCTATAATTTTTGTTTATACATGATTTTTCTAAAATGGTCCGTAATGGAAAAGTGCTAAATTTAAATTTTTCTGTATTTTCGTTTTCAATGAATATCTATAGAAAAATGTTTCGAGGTAGATGTATGTGTAAAATGTATATATTTAGTTTATCCTCTAAACATTTATAGAGATGCTGCAATAGGTTGTACAAAATAACCGGAAAATGCCTATAATAACTAGATAGGAAAGTCATGTGTTGGACACATCAGATTTTTTAAATTGTGGTCTAAATTAAAATTATTTATGAATCCTACGCAAAAATAACTCATTTTAATGTATATTTAATCTCAATTCCTAAAAAATATACTGACAATTAGTTTGACAGAATTGTCACTTATTTAAAATTTTAAAAATAATAGTTGTTGGGTGTCCAATATATAAACTGTGATTGGTGGATTTCATTTTTTTGCAGTGTTCTCACTACCCAGAATGGATATGAAATATATTCGTTGAGTTGAACGCAATAGTATATTTTTTCGTTTTGTAGTCTGTGCGTGAATAATAGTAGTTTGTGCAACAAAATTGGATATGATGGCCATATCGCACGAAGACGAAGTTTCAGAACGACGCCGTAGACGGAGTGCTTAATCGTCTGAGTGCGATACAGACAATCCACTCGAGTTGTACAGTATATTTTTTCTACGACACCCTAACGAAATTCTACAAATTTAAAAAAGGAATTTATTAAGACAAAATAAATAATTTTAAAATAATGTATGACTTTTAATAATTTATAAAATAAAATAAACATACAAAAAGATTTAATTTAATTAGTCCCCAGCCATGATTGGAACTCGGGTCTCTCGCTTGGAGACAAACTCCGTGCCGTCGCCACACTTGCCATTATAGTTCTAATACTTGTAATTAAATTAGTTTTATATGGTTTGATTAAAATTTAAGATTTGTTTATAAATTTGGACGAAATAAAAATAGAAATTCTATTACTTATCAATTATACATAAGAAATATTCATTTTTACGTATATTTAATCTCAATAATTCAAAAATATACTGACAGTTAGTTTGACTACATAAAATTTAAAAAATAATAGTAGCCGGGTGACCAATATATAATCTGATTGGTGGATTTAACTGTTTTGCAGTGTTCTTACTAGGTAGAATGAATATGAAATATATTCGTTCAGTTGAACGCAATGGAATACTTTTTACTTTCCTATCTGTATACAGATATAAGGAAAGTATAGGAATCATGATTTTTTTCGACCTCGAGTTTTCGACGGATTTTTACGTTTTGAGGTCCCCTGAATCCGTTTTGACTATTTTCGCGATGATGTCTGTCTGTGTGTGTGTCTGTATAACGCATAACTCATGAACCGAAACACGGAAAAACACCAAATTTCAAACTTAAGCTTTATTTCGGCCTGACGTGAAATGATTAGATTTTGGACAAAGTCGGAATATCTGGGGGGGTACTTTATGGGAGGCCGTTTATATATTTTATGGAATATATCTGTTATTTATGTTTGGAGAAGAAAATTGTTCAAATAAAAGTTACTTCTAATATTATTATCTATAATTTTTGTTTTATGTAAAAATTTCCTGAAATGGTCCGTATTCGAGAAATTTGACAAAATGTGCAAAATTCTGATTTTTATGAAAATTGTTGAAATAAAAGTTGTTTGCGATATCGATCTCTATAATATTTGTTCATACATGATTTTTTTTTAAATGGACCGTAATGGAAAAATTGTAGGAAAAGTGCTAAATTTAAATTTTTCAGTATTTTCATTTTCAATGAATATCTATAGAAAAATGTTTCGCGGTAGATGTATGTGGACAATGTATATATTTAGTTTATCCTCTAAACATTTATAGAGATGCTGCAATAGGTTGTACACAATAAACGGAAAAAGCCTGTAATAACTAGATAGGAAAGTCATGTGTTGGACACATCAGATTTTTTGTTTTGTAGTATGTGCGTAGATTAGCTAATATTCATGTGGGTATAGAAAAAGCATATCCATGTGGATGTAGAAAATAGTAGTTTGTGTAACATGAGTGAATATAAATTAAATTGATTTCATATAGTTTAATTAAAATTTATAATTATTTATTTCTAAATATAGATCAAATAAAACTAGAAATGCTATTATTTATCGATTGTACACAAGTATAACTCATTTTACGCAATAGCATATTTTTTCGTTTTGTAGTCTGTACGTAGATACGCTATCCATTTGGGTGTAGAAAAAATTGTTTTCTAGTACTAAAAATATTTAAAAATAACATTGAGTAAAATGATTTATTATTAGTAAAAGAAGGAATAAAAATAATCATTTTTATTGACTATTGGTCGGATTTCTACTCAAATTTCTAATATCTAAACCTCTAGTGAAACGTGGATCTAAGGTCTCGGGTAGTATACAATCTAAATAAAATTGCTTTAGTTTGTTTTCCATATACACCAAAATCTATCATCTTTTTTATTTTTTCTACTAACATACTTAAAGGTATTAAAATAAATAAAAAAATATTTCGTTTAGTTACGTTAAGTTGCCCCTGAACAATTATTGCATTTTCGCATTATCATTAATAATTGCAAATTTTATTATGTTGTCAACCATTGCTTTATTCGGAGTCAGTTTTGAAGCAGTGGCAGGATATTTAATTTCGATAATACTGTCTGTTCCTAATAAACCGTCGGAACCTAAAAACCATATTCAGAATCCACAAATAAACCACATTTATTGGATATCCGCTTTAAATTTGTAAATATTGCTTTAAAGCTAAAGGTTTTTTTTTATTCAATACTTAGTATATTAATTTCCCATATATTTTAACTTTAATGCTTAGAAGGGGTGCTAATGTTTGTCTTTTTCTAAGTAATCTAGCACGATATTTTATAGATTTCCGTCGAAACGGAAATATAATTTTCGGCATTTCCGAAAGTTTTCCCATTTTTATCACAAATTATTATAACTCAGCTTACACATAAAAGTTCATATAAACACATTGACTAAATGAGAAACAAAAACACCTACACTTGAACTAAAAAGAATAAAGTTTTTTATTATTTTATTTTTATCCCAATTTTCCGGTACTGCATGCACCGCCAACGTCCGCCGCCTTGTTGCCAAATCAATTAATATGGATTGGAATCTTGACAGATTTTCTCAGATTTCCTAATTCAAGGTTTTCAAAAAATATACGCTTTGGACAAAAAAGTGTATTGGAAAGAATTAGCTGATTTTTATATAACAATTCCCGGTAAAGACTCCTTTTTGCAATAATTTTCATAATTTGTATAGAAATAATTAAAAAATTAGTTTTTCTGAATTCGGGCTCTACAGCGGAGTTCTCTATCATTTGCTTAGTAGGTATACCAAATTTTATAAAAAAATATTTAAAACTGAGAAAGAGAACCTTGAAGTAGTTTTAAGCCTGTTTCTAACCATGGATATCGCTCTTAAACATAAAATCTTTGAAATAATACAAAATTTATTATTGTACTACTCAGATTTTTAACTACAAGAGAATAGGGTGCCAATAAAATTTTGAAAATAAAGTTAATAGGTACCTATTAATTTTTGCGTATTTGAAAATGCACTTATTTTATTCAAGTTTTGACAAGGAAATACCGGGAAATACTATGGAATATAGTATTTTCTCACATTTTACAAAAACTACAAAGTACCTTTTTCTACGACCGTTCCTTTTCCCGCACGAATTTTATTTTTGAAAGTGTCACTTTCCCGCACTAGTGCGGTAAAGTAAATTATGCGAATTTTGACCTTATTAGTGTTTTAATTCGGAAAATAATGGTTATTTCTTCGGCAATGGGGTTATGGCTAACGCCGCCATGACCCCATTGATGGAGAAGCAGTATAATGATTATCATGTAACTGTTATTTAGTAACTGTACCTACCTGTTATTTTGTAACTGTAACTGTTACTTTATAACTGTTATTTAGTACCTGTTATTTGGTAACTGTTACTTTGTAATTGTTATTTTGTGACTGTTATTTTGTAACTGTTATTTTGTAACTGTTATTTTGTAACTTATTTTGCTACTGTGATTTTGTAACTGTTATTTTGTAACAGTTATTTTGTAACAGTTATTTTGTAACAATTATTTTGTAACTGGTATTTTGTAACTGGTATATTGTAACTGTTATTTTGTAACTGTTATTTGGTAATTGTTATTTTATAACTCGTAGTAACTGTTATTTTCTAACTCGTAGTAACTGTTATTTGGTAACTGTTATTTTGTAATTGTTATTTTGTAACTGTTATTTTGTAACTTATTTTGTAATTGTTATTTTGTAACTGGTATTTTATAATTGTTATTTTGTAACTGGTATTTTATAACTGTTATTTTGTAACTGGTATTTTATAACTGTTATTTTGTAACTGTTATTTTGTAACTGTTATTTTGTACCTTTTGATAATCTGAAGTCCTGGAAATCCTTTACCGATTTCTGAAAATCACTGGAATTCCTTATAATATCTTAGAAATCTATGGAAATCCCAAAGTATTTTCAGATATCCCAAAAAGATTTCCAGAAATCACTGGAAATCCCAAAAAGATTTGCAGACATCACCAGAAATCCCAAAAGATTTCCGGAAATCTCTGGAAATCTTAGGAGATTAGGCGATTTTGGAAATACATGTACATTTTTTTCAGAAGTGAACCACCCCTCGGGTAATCATATTTCTTATTTGATCGAAGTATCTATTATCTGGTGTACCTCATAGAGCCCATTGTGGCCCGTTTATTTTTAATCTATTTGTGAATGACATTGCCTATTGTATAAAAAACTATTAGTTCCTACTATTTGCAAATAATCTGAAAATCTTTAAAATTGTAGAAATTGTAAAGTGTTTCGAATTACAAACTGATATTAACAGTGTAGCATTATGGTAAATATAATAATGTAAATTGCATGAATTTTAATTTAAGTACCTAAATGTTTTTAAATTAAGTTTAACAGGTGCCATACTATTATAAATAATTATAGGTACTTATTGTATCAACACACTGGATCTTAATAAGTCAGTGACCCAAATAAAGGACCTTGGCATAATATTTGATAACAAACTTACTTTTTCAGAACACATTACAAAGACATCATTAAAAGCCAGAAAGTTGTTTGGTTATATACAAAGATTTTCTAATAGTCTGTCTCAATAATTTCATTACTGCATTCTTGTTCCTTCTAATATTGAATATGCAGTTGTTGTTTGCAATCCTTATTATTACACTATTATAGATAGTTCAACATAAGTTTCTGAGATTCTCACCACATAAATTAGGTGTGTATGTAAATAATTACATTAATTTCAACAGATTTTCACAGATGATTTTATTATTTGTTAAACCATTTAACATTTAGAATTTTTTTTATTAAAATACTTTGTTTATGTTATTTGTTTTTATATTATACTTAAATATGCATTTAATGTTTACTTATCAATAAATAGTTTAATTTTAACAGTAACTTTGTTTGTCCCCCTATGTACCAGGGGGGGAGGGTGGTTTATACAGGTACATATAGTATATAATATAGGGACATGTTTTTTTGTGAAAAATATTAACTAGGTATTTTGCAAAATTACTTTTAACAATAAATAAGTAATGGCCAAATCAATAATCAAAAAAATAATCAATTTTCTTATTGAGAAAATGTCATTTTAATCAAAGAAAGAAAAAACGTCCCTGTATATACCACCTTCCCCTACATAGATTATTGCAGAAAAATCAGCTGATTCTGATAGTATAACTCAATTTTAACCAAAATAGATACTAGCTACTAGTAGGCAATACTCTATTTGAGAGTGAAAATAGAAGGGGAGCACCCAGGTAATTATAGAGACTGCAAAGCAAAAGAAACAAAACTACAAATTGGACAGACATAGTCAACTAAGTGAATCGAGGAAATTAGAGGAAACTGTAAGAAGATAAAAAAACATTTTTGGAGGCTGGTGTACCTTATGCCCAAGTAGCAATTAATGAAATACGACCGACAGCAGAGAGCAGTATTGATCCTATAATCCTATAAATTAGATGTACAGAAATAATTTAGCAAAAAAAATTCTAGAGAGGCTGGACAGACTAGAAAATAATTAAAAAAAAAAAAAAAAAAAAAAAAAAAAACGATAAGAGACAAAATGATTTTGGACCTTAAGATTTTCAAATGGAACACAAACTCTTACAACACCTGCGAGAGTTATAAGTGGCCTTAGTGACATAACATGTGTATATAGGCCTAATAGCAGAAATACATTTTGCGAAACATACACACATCAAATTAAAAGGATATCAGATCAATAATGCAGTTCTGCCCAAGTTACAGCTTCTATTATTGTTAAAAAAAGATAGCGCACTATGAATAAGAAAAAGGAGAAACTGAATAAATACAAGCTGTTATTATATCTTTCAAAACAAAAAAATACATACTCACTATTGCATCTGCCTACTTCCCAACCAGATATAATCTCAAAAGAGAAGACTTAAAAATTTTTTTATTAGGTGCTGATTTTAATGCAAAAAATGTCTGCTGTGGCTCAAGATTTACGACAACCAAAGGAGTTATTTCTCCTTTCAACCGTCAATATGCTTCATTCAAAATAAATTACTAACCACTTTCTTAATAACACTACTTGAGAGTACTGCTACTGTTCATATGTCTGGTTAATTAAATATTTTACATTAAGTACTTTTTTGTTTTATTCAGCGTTTGTCCATATAACATATTTTTCACTTGATTTAAAATGGGGTTTTCCCATAAATAAATAAACAATAATGACAATAAGTTGTCTGAAACTGTGCTTTGATTTAATGAGGAAGTAATGTAAATACTTAATATTTTGAAGAAGAAAATTACATCAGAGAAGGTCTTCAGGAGCTATCATATTTAAATGAACCAAGCTCATTGATTTTGAATGGGACAATCTGTATATAGATCAAATAAAATTTATCGCCGATTTTCCATTAACAGTGTAAATACAAAGTTTTCAGTTGACAATTTTACTGCCTTTTAATTCCAAGGTAAGAAACCTACTTAAGTATCTATTAAAAATGTGTACTTAATGTACCTACATCTGAACACTAAGATTTCCCTTTAACTATTAAAATTTATAAATTGATATTCATCTCAGTAAAATATATTTTCTAAACTAAAATACATGATTGGTCCAAGTACTTATGGAAAGTGAATGGTATGACACCTCAGACCAGTAAACTTTAATTTCATTGGTTAATAAATTAATAATACATATTGCTGTGAGTTGTGACATAAAAGGAGAAAGGATCAAACTAATCAAAGAACCAGTTACTTAAGATTTTTAGAAAATCTATTTCTCCAATTAAATTACACCTACTTATTTATGATAATGAACTTTTTACAATGGGTATTCTAATTCTACAAAGTTAAATTGACTTGTCATGTTTTAATCTTTTATTGTATCATGATTAAATCATTGAGATATATTTTCAACTTGATCAACGGTTATCATAATTTAATCTTATGGAAAAATTACAAGTTGAAAATTATTTCAGCACATTGTGAAAATTTTCATTATGAATTGTAACGTCACACTTTGCAAAATATTTAAAAGCCGATAAAAGAAAACTAACGTTTACTCACCTTTGCTAAAAAAAGATAACTGAAGATAAGTATAATTCAATCACAATACTTGAAAAATCACTATTTCGCCGAGATAAAAACTAAAAATATCCACGAACACTCACATTCATTTCACAAAAATCCAACACTTAACAAATTTTTCATGACAGACACGCAAATTTTTGACATATTGACCTTTTGACGCTTTTGACGTTGTATGAGTAGATCGTGTTACGAAATGGACAAAAAAGAAGGGAACGTTCGATTACATATTTATGGATTTACAATCATGAATTGGCAGTATGGGTTAGAAAATAATTAATTCATAATTCCAATTCATTGCATAATTAACACATATTTGGCTAGAATTAGAATGAAATTTGAAATGTGTGAAATATGCAGGAAGAAGGAATAATATACCGTTCCATTGCATGATCTAATATATATGCAACACCAAATACAGTAATGTTGTATTAAGTCTGTCTTCATAGTATTAAGGATTATAATAAGGGAATGTCAGTCGTTCATGCATGGCATTAATTATTATTGTTTTTCGAGTAAATTAATGTAGGCGACCAATAAAATAAAATGATATTCGCCCTATGGGTACGGTGGATTATCTTATAATATTCAAGGTAGGGTATCTGTTATATACAAATGCGTAGAAGCACCACAAAAATGTTCCGAATTGTATGTCGGAATTTCGACTTGTGACTTAGAATTCTGACATACAACTCGGAATTTCGACTTACTCATAAGTACCAGTTATACAGGGTGTTAGTATATTCGACCGCACGCTCTACCCCAGAGAGTCCTCGTTAATTGATGAATTTTGATATACCTAACAACATGAACACCCTAAAAAGTGCGTGGTTATAGATACAGGGTGATAAATGTTTGAAAAAAATTTTTGAAATGGTCCCTAAACAAAAAACGTTAAAAATAGCTATTTATGAAACCAGTAACGAACTGCCTTATTATATGTAACAAGTGAATATTTGCGGAACGAGCAGAGCGAGGTCCCTACACATGAAAGAGTTACATAAAATAAGGCATTTCGTAACGTGTTACCCAGATAACAATTATACATTCTTAGCATATTCTCAGTATATGCTTTTTAAGAATGTGCATATGCTGAGAATATACTTTATTTGCATTTGGAACATTCTCAGAATATATCAAGAATATGCTACGTGACGTTGTTTATACGTGCTATGCAGATGCTGAGAATATACTGTGTACAGTACGCAATAGGTATCTATAGGTATCTACTTTAATTTGATATAGTACGTTCTAAGTATATGCTTAGTATTTAAATATAGCATATGCTAGGCATATACTGTATAGACTACCTAATACAGGATGTTTCATTAATATTGAACAATAAAGAATAAGTGTATATAATAAAATCTTTATTTCAAAAAATTCATAATTATTCTTATTTTTAATACAAATTCTTTCTTTGGCCTTAACCAACCAATATTTCATTGTATCAATGGCTTGAGTTTCATTTGCTTGATTCCATTGGATCTTTATCATTGAACCTAAAAAATAAAAAATCAACAAACTTGGTACATATACAAATTAACTGTACATAGCTAATGGAATATTTTAAATATTTTTGTCGAACGTGAAACATTAAAAATTGTACATGGCATTTCACTAACAAAAACAAGAGTTACATAAATGATTATTATGTTTAGTAAAAGTTTAAATATATTTTTGTTAATTACTTACCACCATTTTGTTTTCCTCCTCCTTTAGCTAATTTTCTAGTTCTTCCAGGTCAATTTCTGGCCTTACAGGATTTTTTTCATAGAAAGTGTGTATGTAATGCTGGTAACACTAAATTTTAGTTTCAATCCGCCATTTGTATTAACCATATTAATAAATTCACACTGGCAATTAATATTTGGAATATCCTGTGTTCTAACATCACTTATCCCACATAGCACACGGACGTCTTATGGACGTCTAAAAGACGTCCTTTAGGGACATAAAGGACGTCCTAGGGACGTCCTATTTTGGTACCGGGACGTTAATCGGACGTCCCATGGACGTCCTAATGTCCCGTTTCTGTCCATCTTAGGGACATCCCTTAGGGACGTCCCTGGGACATCCCAAAAGGACGTCATAGGGACCTTTGCGGGACGTCCTAGGGACGTAAATCAGACGTCCGAGGGACGATATTTGACCATAATCCATAAAGGGTAATAATAACAAAAATGTTAACAATAAAAGAGCTTTATTTAACAACTTTTATCCTAAAAAACCTAGCTAGAGTTAAACGTTTTCAGTTTACAAAAAAAAACAGGAATGAATTAAATTTAACACACAGCGCTGGCAAGATGAAACCTTGGGTCCTACTTATAGCTTGTGTCGACAAAACTGAGTATTATAATTTTGTCCAAATTAGTTTTGTTCCAACTTTCCGCCATTAAGGTATATTTTCTTTCCGCCAGCGGCTACCGACAATAGGCGAGTTCGGTCAGTCAGGGGCTGGAGCGGGACAAATTTTAGGGTGCTTTTAAATGACATTTAAGCGTGTTAAACTGTCACTAATCGGACTAAACCGAACGCTAAAAGAGTCGTTTGGAGTTAAAAGTGTTAAAGGAGTTAAAGGAACGTGGCAAACCGAACGCAATGACTACACATCACTTATTCTCACATCAACACAAAACACTCACTTCACTTTATAACCACTTTACCACCAACATCAAAAAAATAACAAATAACACTATATAACCTTCTTTTTTCTTCGTTAATCTAACTCACTTATTTAAGTTAATTATTGAATGCCGAAAATTGTAGCTATTGTTGTTCATTTGAAAATAAATGATAGGTTAGGTTTTCTGTCCTCATACTCTTGCAAAATCAAAACGTTGAATTTCAAGTTATCGATTCAAAGACCAACGATGCTAGTGCATAGAAAGTCCCATAGACGTCCCTTGGACGTCCCATTAATGTCCCGGACTCGGACCGAAAACTAAACGCTTTGTCGAAACGGGACCAAAATAACACTAGGACGTCCTTCTAAGGACGTCCTAGTGTTAACTGTAATCGGAAGTCCAGTGGACGTCCTATTTAGGTCCAGGAACAACCGGACCAAGAAGGGACCAAATCAGGACGTCCATGGGACGTCCTGTGCTATCTGGGATAGGTCCTAAAAACTACAAATATAGTAAAATTTGTTTATTTTTATATAGAACACACGATGCAATTAATTTTTACTAATTTACTTACTGAAACGAGATCAAAAAAATTTGTAGGAATTGTAGGTTATGTTATTCTTCTTCTTATCTTTTATTTAGGTTGTTTTTGGCCTAAACATTAGTGCGTTTGCTAACGAATTAATAGATCGGTAGAACGTTTTTCTACATGTATTTGGTGTTAATTTTTACCTGCAAGCATTTAGAACATTCTCAGAATATGAAGTACATGCTGAGTATATGACTTTTAGTATATTCTTAGAATGTCATGTTATAGCACGTGCTCAGTATATACTTCTTGGAATATACTTTTAAGGCACGTACTTAGCATATACTTTCAAAGTATATACTATGTATGTTCTAAGAACATACTAAAAAGGACATACTAAAAAGAACATAAACAGAACGTTCTTAGTATATTCATAGAACATTGATGTTATGTGGGTACATACAATATTTTTTTCTAATTTTGACTAGATTACTTATAAAATTGTGTTTTAGTAAAAATTGACTAACATCTAGACAACCAATATTAATTCTTTCTTGTATTGTTAGATGCGTATTATTAACTTTATTCTTAAAAAAAGGGACAATCCGACACTTGTAGTTTGTTTATATTGCTTGTTAAAGTTATTTTAGAATTCAAGAAAGTCAGTTATTTTGGGTGTATTGTGTTTTAATTATTTTGTGCTGATTTAGAATTGAAAATAAGGACCAAAACATTTTATTACTATAGGTTGTAAGTTTAACTAAATTCTATTTTTATAAGTCAACCTGCCCTTCTTTGATATAAATTATCAATAATAAATGTATTTATTGATTTTAAAGCAAAAAAGTTTTGTTTTTATTTGTTTCCTTTTTGCAACTGGTGAAATAATAAATTTTTCGAATTCAGTTTCATGATGTTCAAACATTTTGCAACTGATTGAGTAAAGTAGATAGTTTTGGCATTTGTTGCGATTACAAAAAAAGTCACTTATTATCGCTCACCGGCGACAATAGGGACACAACTAAAAATTGAAAATTATGAAGAAAACTGCATTTAAAGTTTCAGTTATTTTAATTTTTTAAATTGTAATATCTTAAATATTATTAATGACTACTGTGATTATTGGTGTTTTTTTATGTGCTAAATAATCGGGGACTGTTGAGTTACTTTTTTGTTTTAAAAAAAGGTGATATTTGTTAGATGTGCCACTATTGTTGAAATGAAACCAAGTGACATGGTTTTGATGAAAACTTCTGAAAAGTGCAATGAAAAATGTTGTGTTATTTTTAAATAAAAAGAAAATATAGGAAATACTCTTGCTTTATTGAAAATGGCGTAACAAAAGAAAGCTATATCCTACGTTAAAAATACAACTATATTTTCTGAAAAATCAGTCTTACTTAACGTAAATGTGACAATTTTTAATAGCGTTGGTTCTTAACAAAATCATTAAAGCAGCGATTTTGTGAGTCTATCGTGTCGTTGTTTTTTTCTGGCGTAGAACCAGGTCAAACATGGTAGGTTTCTTTGAGCATGTCACTAGGCATATGAAATCGCATTTGACGACATTTTTTTGTGGTCTAAAATTTTGGAAATCAGAAAAAAGTAAATTAAGTGTATTAAAAAAGAATATACATTTTTTTTTGTTTCCATTGTGATTTCTTTAAAACTAATAAAGATACTAAAATTGTTTTTGTGTCAAATTAAAGCATACATTGTAGCGCTTTTAGCAATACAAGCGACTTGGACACAATTTTCACTTTTATTTATCTAAAAATATTGTTTGCTGTGTGCAATTATTTCGTTTTTGTTAGACAATAGAGTGTATTATTTGTAAGAAGATTATAGAGGATGGTGACAAATCTGTGATACAAAGGCCTAGAATACAAGGTTTGTTATCATTAATAGTGCTGAAAAAAGACAAGACAATGTTGCTAAAGAAATTCTGTCCAAAAAATGCTATTTTAAACGACGAAATTAAAATAAAATATCATATATACTGTCGTAAATCTTACACAAGTTCTAATAACATTGATCGTTATTTGCAATCAGACAGTGCTGCCGCCGGCCCTTCAAATTATTTTGGTACTCGATTGAAATGCGATAGTTTTAATATTAGAAAAGTGTGCCTTATTTGCAACAAAACTGGAACAAAAAAGAAGAAAAGTCTAATATCGGTTCAAACAGGTAATTTAAATTTTATTTAGTTTCTACCTTTGCTACATATATTTTTAGGTAGTGGAAAAGCTACTTATCAAAAAATTATTAAAGCGGCCAAAAATAGAAATGACATAGATATGATATCTAAATTAAGTGGCTACGAAGATTTATTTGCTTTCGGTGCGTATTACCATAAATTATGTTACATCCACTATATATCTCTAAGAAACATAAATTTCCACGAAAATAAGAAAACTGTTCCCAATATTATCACAAACTCACCCGAAAATAATTCGACAATGTCCAACTCCTCAGCAAGTATTGACAGTAATGATACTGATGTTTAGAAAGATATTTTAATTCCTAAAGAAATGTCCGAAATTTTTTTAAGAGCTGTTGCTATATTATGTAGTGCAATGGCTTCATTTCAACCAAAAACTGGATTTTCCACACCAGATGATATTAATAAAATGAGGTTTCAGAATGACGTACCAAATATTTTACTCCTGTTCGTGTCATGGCTTATAGATGCAAAACTATTTGCCGAGGTAAAACAATAAACCGACGATAAAAAAGATATATATGTACCTAAATGTTTGGCGAAGGTTTCACCTGAGAAAAAAATTACATTCGGGCAAGTATTGATAATTTTGACCTTAACGAAAAAACCATGGATGGAAAAGGACCAACACATGCTATGGCCATGGTTGTGTTTCAAGAGAAACAGTCTATACAACCAATTAGGGACCCGATTAAGCATAGAAGAAACGGACATGAGTCTGCAGCGACTTGAAAAATATAATAAGCCTAAAACCCGTCCTATATTTGCTGAATTAAAGTTACCAACAATATCTCGAGAAAATTCAAATAGCTCGAAAAAGATTAATTTATTTTGGTGATTGTTAAAATCCCTCTAGAATGAATATTCTTTCCTGGGATGGAGTGATGTTTAAAATATTATGTCTAATAATAATATTCTAGTTTCATCAATTATATACCTTTCCTTTTTGAATGCTCCCCCAACATAATTTGACACAATTTTTACCGCAATAATGGTAAGGTTAGCACAGTTAGCAGAAAAAATGAATCAGGATCATATTGTAATAACCGCAGACTTAGCAATTTATTCAAAGGCGCGCGAAATACTGTGGAACAAAGCTTTAGAATTGTCTGGGAAAGTAACTTTGCAACTTGGTAGGATGTCGAAACTGATATTTACGCAGAAAATTCTTGTCGTCTAATGCTCGATGGAAAGCAATACTATTGCGTTATTCGAAGCCTAACATTAGCAGCCGATGCAGTGTCTCGATTATTTTACATGTCGCTAAATAAATGGTACGAAGAAAATAAAGGACACATTTTTTTTACTGACGTGCTGAAAAAAAAATGGATAGAGGTAATAAAATCAAACATTGACGAAGCAGGTAACTTAGAAGATCTTTCCGACTTTCTTGAAGATCAAAACAAAGTTGTAGCAGAATTTGTAAACTTGGGTTGCGGTTCATCAAAAACATTTAAATAATGGTACATTATTTGTAGACAATCGATTTACTTTGGAGAATGCTAAGTGCTAAAAGAAATAGAGATTTTGAAAGTCATCTGTGACAATCGAAAATGCACTTGTGTTAAAGAAGGCTTAAAATGTTGCAACGAGTGTAAATATCGTTCCTGCAACAACATTATCAAAGATTGCGACGTAGATACAAAAGATGACGAATTAGAGTGCTCTAAATAATAAATATTTCAACGATAAGCCTTAATTTATGCTTACATTTTTAGTTTAATTCAATTAAAAATGTTTAATATACTACTAATTAGGTAAGTATAGGGGGTTAGTTTATTACACTGATTGATATTTATATGTATTTATATACCTATCTTTTGGATTTTTTTTTATATTTTTATATTTTTTACATTTGCACCTGTTTTGTATCCCCACCTATTTTAGAGCTATTGAAATAAGTCCGACTCCTACACATTATCAGAACTATGAAGCGACAGGGACCGTCCGCCGATCGCGCTCGCAGGCTGGAGCCGAGCGCGCAAAAATATAAATTTGGTCCGTTTAAGAAAAATCGCTGACTCGATACTATAACCGACACATAAAAAGTTTTGATTCTAAAAACTTTTTTTGACTATTGGCTTCAATTTGTTCGCAGCATATATGTACAAATTTTTCGAAATACTTTTTTCTCGATTGCTTAAAATTACGCTACTGAAAATAACAAGTTTAAGTTTGCTGTTATTTTAACACATTAACAATTTTTTTTGGGATTTAAATTGGATATTGTTTAAAGCGCTATTGTGTCTACTTTAATATGTAAAATAGCACGATTATTTTCCGAGATATAGCGGTGGAGACGATAAGAAGATGTTTTATAAAAAAATCGATTTTTTTTAGGTTTTCTCGAAATAAAAAAGTTCTCGACCACCAAAAAATGTCGTCAAAAATGATTTCGTGTACCCGATTACCTTATTAAAGAATTGCACTAAGTCTTGTTTGGTTCTACGCCGGTTTTTTCTCTCTCAAAAACTAAGCCACATTACTTCTAAGTATTACTCCGCTACATGAGGTCATCATATTTTTTCTTAGCAATAGGACTATCGTAAGCTTTCTTCAGTTCAAAGTCTGAAAAGTAGAGAGGGATGTTCTTGAACGTCTTGCATGAATCTCTTGGACTTGCTTAAAATCTGTATTCTTGAAAGACGTTTTGTAAAAAACGAGTATAAGCGACTTTCTCCACCCTAATTATTGAAGCATTGTGTTTTTTTTTTTGGAAATTTATAGTAGCATGTTTAGTCAAATACTTTAAGTCAAGAAAATCTTTGTGAGACATCTCTGCCGGTTTTTTTGTTTGTTTGTACTATAGTTGCATACTGAGATGACGTGTATAAATAGGTCAGATTTAAGAGCACTCTTGACACTTTTTTCAATTAAGGAATGGACATTATCGCCTTCATTTTGGGTGTGTCCAGTAACAATTGCCTTAATTTTATACTTTGCCACGGCACCCAGCTAGCACAAAAACATCCCATTTACGTTAATAAGCTGCAATATTAGGCTCTTTAAGCTTGCATGCGATGTACTTTTAATGTAACCCTAATATCCCTGCAACCGCCGAATGTCCGCAATGGCAAGACTTTTATAACACATCTCACAGAGGTTCCAAAGTGAAGTTCGGAAAACATCCCACTAGCACTTTTTCTGTACTTACCCTGAAAGTGCTCTGAAACTTTCTATAGATGTTACCTATACTGTAAATTAGTTCTACAGCATTATACAGTGTGTCCATGTATGGACTTAACTATACATGTGAAAATATTTATTTTAAATTAAAAAACTAATTCTCAATAATGTATTTTACTTGTTAAATAAATTTGATTCACATTGAGAAATTATGAAAAATAACTTATTTAATTTAAAATAAATATTTTTACAAGAATAATTAAGTCCATCCGTGGACACACTATATTGTTCTTTGTGTAATGTAATTGAAATTGAGGGTTATAGTAAAATCTCAATCGAGACATGGAAATTTCAAATAAAACAAAATATATAAATAATGTTCTTGAAATCAAGTAGAAATATCACAAAAGTAAAAGTAGGTATATTACAAACGCAGTTACACAAGTGCGATAATAGAAGCCACCTATAAAGCTCTGAACGATTGGACAAACTTAGCTTAAGGCCGCAGTATCACTGTATTTCTCATATAAGAAGCAAGGGTTCACCATTTCCGATTGCATTTAAATCCCGCTAAATGTATTAAAATGAATCTTCTACCAGCTGAAAGTATAAGGTTTGGAGAATGAAATCTCCTATTTTTTATTTGTCCTGTTTATACACTGAATTTTAAAAAAAATCATAAAAAGTGATTTTAAAACCAGAGGCTAAAAAGTAGGAGATTTCATTCTTTTCATTTTTCCAAGTATCCCGCCAAAATATTTCTAAATTTTATTGCGCATTTTTCAAATCTAACTGGAAATACGATTAACAAATATTTGATAAATTTATTTGTCAAATTAGAGATTTTCTATGAATTCCTGTAATTGTGTATAGTTCATGTAGTTCATCTATTTTTAAGAAGATGTCACCGTAAAAAACAATATAGCTACTCTGTTTTAGAGATGGTTTTAATAGGTAAATGATTGTTTAGAGGTACCAATTTTTGAAACAGTGATACAGGTGTATGCCGTCTTTTATTGTTTCGTGATTTTCATATATATTTGTCTCGTTTGGTTCCAAATTATCGATTGATTTTGCCTGTGTATGAACAAGTGTTGACCACGTTGCCAGATTATCGATTTATACGATAATTTCTAGGACGAATTTGATTTTAAAGTGGGTGAAATATACAATGGTGAAATGCAGGAAAGGGAAGGAACTTTATTGCATTCCGATGTAAATTAAATCCGAATGACCTGGCATCATTGTATGATACGCACGTAATATTGGCGGTCTTTGCTTTCTTCTCCTGAATGTTATTTTATCTTTATAAGGAATCTTATTTCTGAGTTAACACGTTGACTGCTATGTGTATGTACCCATGTGTATGTCCTATTAGTGCGTAATTGTTCAATATTTTAATTTATGTTAAAGACACGCAAACATGTTTCAAAGAAAAGTTATATGGATTTAAAAAATACATATTTTAAAAATATTTTTAGATATGTACAGGGTGCTACATTTTTGCTTCGTATATTTTTAAAATAGAACATGTATTTTATTTCAATTTTAGAATGGTTTGGTAATACTGTATTCAACCATAGAATAATTTAAAAAAATATTACAGGTCTGCCAAACAATTAAATTTTTATAAAATTAGAAAATGATGCAGACCCCAAATTAAATTATCATAATTCAAAATTGTTTAATATACTGACTTATAGCACATTAAGATAACGAATAGTAGTGATAGTGCTGGATTCTTTTATAGCGAGTGTTTTGAAACATGTCTTAAAATGGTTACTTTTAAGTCAAATTACTCAATTTTTTAAAGGCAGCATTTGATATAATATTTTAGCATACAATTCCTTATAAATTTGCATATCCAACGATACCAACATGTTAGAGAATAACATATATACAGAGTGTCTCATCAGTGCGTAATTGATCGATAGCTGTTTTATTATTAGAAATAAGAAAAAAAATAATATAAAAGTTGTATGACCATATTAAAAATTATTCCTATATAAACGAGATGTTGACCAAACCTATACATTTTTAAATCAAAACACCCTGCAGGTAGTTATACATATTTGATTGTTTTCACGTCGTAAAATAATTTTAATTGACTTTATTCATTTGCTATGTTCTATATAGAGTGTGTCAACACGCGAGGTTACAAATGCTTAAATTTTTTTCAATGGAATATTATATTAATTGGTGGCATAACATACAAGGTGTTCCATTTAGAAAATTAAGAAAATCCTGTCCATTTTCACACATCCTATATACAACATAGCAAATGAATGAAATAGAAATTATTGTTCGACGATGTGAAAACAGTCAAATATGTAGAACTACCTGCAGGGTGTTTTACTTTAAAAATGTATAGGTTTGGTCAGACAATCGTTTATGGATTACCCTGTATATTTATAAATAATTGTTAAATATGGTCATACAACTTTTATATTAATTTTTTTCGTATTTCCTATTATAAAACTGCTATCGATCAATTACGCACTCATGGGACACCCTGTATATGTGTTATTGATATCGTTGGATATGTTAATTTATAAGGAATTGAATGCTTAAATAATATACAGGGTGTGGCATTTGAAAAAAATTAAATAAATTTAACTTGGAATTAGCCATATTTAAGACTTGTTTTTCAAAACACTGTAAAAAATAATCCAGTTCTATTACCACTATTCGTTAGCTTAATATCTTATTACTACATTTAAAAAAAAATTGAAATTATTTTAAACCTACCTAAATAATGATAATTTAATTTGGGGTCTGAATTATTCTCTAATTTCATAAAAAAATTAATGTATTGGCAACCCTGCAATATTTGTTAATAAAATTCTAGGGTTAAATACAGCATTACCAAAGCATTCAAAAACTGAAGTAAAATACAGGGTTTTCTTTTTAAAAAATATACCGTTTTATTTGTCAGACAAAAACCCAAAACCCTGTATGTCTAAAAATATCTTTAAAATACCTATTTTTGAAATTCATATAACTTTTATTTAGAAATTGTTTACGTGTTTACAACACAAATTAAAATATTGAACAATTACGCACTAATGGGACAACCTGAATATATTATTCACAATATATGCACGCGACATATGTTTGTAATAATTTAATCTCGCGCCGCGTTTATATATTTTATTCATGCGTCTATTAGATATTGTAGTTTACCTAGACCCAACCACAACATTTGCTTCGGCAGTCAACGTGTTTTAAATGCTTTTTTATTAATTTGTTGTTTAATTTGTATTTAGTTATTAATATTTCAAAAATGCTTATTTTTCTTATTGATTAATCTAAAATACGTAATTTTTATTTATAATTGAAAATAGTACTGTAATTCTAAATTGACAAAAAAAGTAGAAATATGAAAACATAAATTACGACTCTACAAATGAAGTAAAATTTTATGATTAATTTCTTTTTTCTTACAAAAACATTATCTCAGCAATATGTCATAAGTTGCATACACACAGTAGGTCTATGTAAGTTGATAACAAATGGAAAACTTTTTTATTATTTATTTTACGAAAAAAAGTTATTCTTCATAAAAATGTATGCATGGTCTAACAGAAAATGCAACCACCCGATAACAAATTTTATCAGTCGGTTTTACAAGGTTTGTCAAAAAATATAATTTTGCTCTCAAGATAAAATAACTTTATTTTCGACAAACCCTGTATACGATTGATAAAATTTGATATCAGATAATTGAAATTTAGGTTTTAGACTATGCATAACTTTTTATGTAAAGTAACTTTTTTTCTAAAATTAATAGACCATGCAATTGTTTATGAAAAATAAGTTTGTTTTTTTTTAATTCTTAAAAAGGTTTTCCGTATGGCGATGCCGCCAACTTACATATAAATGAGATTAAATTTTTTGAAAATAATTTTTACTGATGCAGATCTAAATAAAGTATTGTTGGTAAATAAGGTACATTTTTCTTTTTTTATTTGGTTCTTTGGCTGTAAGACCTTTCGGTATATACATGGTATTCCATTAAGAATGGGAGCAACTGAAGATTAATTGATTAGAAATAAGCCGATTAAACAAAACATTCGTAGGTAAAACATTACTTGTTTCCGAAAAACAGAGTTTTAAAGTTGAAAATCAAAAATTATAAATAGCTACAATTTTTTTATTACTCAGTTTAATTTTACTAAATTCGGCAAACGTTATTGGTGTAATAAAATACATCTATCAGCAAAAAATAAGTTAAATAAGCTTTGCCAGTGGCGTACGTCATGGGCCAGTAACATCTTTTTTCCTTCTAAATTTTAGTCCACTGTCCACTTTTGATGTTTTTTAAATAAAGTTGAGTTAGTTTTTGAGATATTCGCACATATTAGAAAATTCTGAAGTTTTTAAATTTCGATTTTTTTTTATTAAATTTCTAAGAGTACATTATTTATTTTAAAAACATCAAAAAATTTAAAATTTTATGTCCAAATAACATTTTGGATAGTGACGTAAAATTTAAGAGGTATGCGGTATTACGTACGAATGCTGTACGCCACTGGAAAAGTTAATTAGGGTAACTTATTTTTTTGCTGATAGGTGAATAATTTGACACCAAAAACGTTTGCCAAATTTAGTAAAATTGTTGTGAGTAATAAAAAAAATAAAGCCATAAATATTTTTTGGATTTTAACACCTTAACTCAGTACCGAGAAACATTTTATCTAAGCATGATTTGTTTAGTTGTCTTATTTTTAATCAGAGAATCGTCAGTTGTTCTATGTCCCATTCTTAACGAAACACTATGTATAGTAGGTATAAGTGGTCCCTACGTAATGATACGAAGACCGTTGTCCTTTGTTAACTGGACACAAGAATGAACTACTAAATGAATATACCGACGCGACGTGCCGAATCTAATGCAAAAGTTTTATTTTTATACCTGTTTCATCGAAAATATTTGTCAAGGTCAAGAACTCGTTTAGTTATTATCGCGTAGTAGCTAGGGGTGAGAATTTGTTAGGGATTTTATAACAGTTACCGTTTAGAACTAATAAAATTATTACGCCATCTGTTGAACAAAAGAGCTATTAAATATGGAATATTGCTCTATCTGCTGAACAAAAGGATTCTTAATTTATGACACATAAATGACATCTATCAAAATTAGTTCATGTTACGAATATTGGGGGTGGTACTGTGGTCTTTAAAAAGCTTTGTTCCAACACACACACAAACCGTAATATTACGGTCATCGTCATGCGCAGTAAATAAAAACCGTTCGACTTTGGGCTTTATTGATAGGTAAAAGTCGAGTTATCGGGTGAGTTAAATTTTTTTTAATATATTGTAAAATTGATTGGTCATAACAAAATTTTTCTATTTTATCAAAATTATCTATATAATTTATAATAAAACTAAATATTTTCATATAATCCCTTATCTCTCTTCACCACTGTTTTATTCAGAATTGTTTTATTTATTTATTTTATCTTTCTGATTCTTAAAATAATCGGATGATTCCCATTATTTATAAATATTCCGATTATCTCTTGAGATCTCCAATTTCATTGGTCTTTGGTGTTTTGTGTTCCGGTTTATGTCGAATCGGATAATGATTTATCATTTATAACAACGACGAGTTGTTTGGAGCAAATGTCTTTTTGTTACAAAACATCTTTGGAAGGGACATGGTTTGTACAAAAATATATAAGCGGAGGACCTTTTTTTTTAGATGGTCGGTAGAATGACGACGAGGATTCGAGGATTGTTTGTTTTTGTTACAAACTGGACGAACTTTTTTCTGACAGACGAGGATTGTTTTGAGCATATAAATTAAAATAATTGGAAAGCGGAATATTATTCCGATTATTAAAATCATTCGAATACCAACATTCCGATTATTAGAATCATCCTAATATTCCCAACACTAGTTAAAATTAACTAAAACGTTATAGAATAGACCCTGGGAATAGACCCCAAGTTCTGATATATTTTTGCGTTGAATCCTTGTGTCCAACGAATTTTTCATGGTATGATACGCAATGGCGGATTCAATTGGGGAAGGGGGAACAGTAATGATATAAGATTACTAAAATTTTAATTTTTAATTCTATACTATACAGAACAATTTTCGAAATTAATTTCACTCCAAAACAAACTCCTAGATCCATCACTGACAATGCGCACTTTTGTTGACCTACAATTTTCAAGTTAATGGTTGTTATGGCGCACGGGCAAATAAATGCTGTCCCAACTGCATCCTCTCTTGCTTTATTTAATTTATTATATTTAAATAATTTGAATTACCTAAGAAAATATTTTTCAATATCCGAAAAGGATTTTCCTAGCGTTTCAGGCAGAAACACGTACAAGAAACCGAACCCAAACAGGTTAATAACAGCCATAATATAGAAAAGATATTGAATACTTATCAAATCCAATATGAACGGAAACATTTTAACAACCAAAAACATCAAAATATACGCCAAGCCAATCATTAATCCAGCTAATTTCCCTCTAACCTTTACAGGTAACAATTCACCAATCAGAGTCCAAGGAATTACTAAATATCCCAAAGAACTGAAACAAACATAGGCTAGAACGCAGTACAATACAACGTTGTTCTCAGAAATGTCATTAGTAATATTCATCTCTTCGTAAACGTCTTTTGGGACTATGCTTAAATACATGTATAAACCAGCCATCAAGCTGGTAACGCACATTCCTAATGCAGACACAAACATCAATGTTCTTCTTCCGACTTTCTTAGATATCAACGCTGATATTATAGCTATAACGAATCTGATGCTTCCCAGCAAAGCCAGGGCTACGTATTCATCCATCCCTCTTCTGAATCGGCCCCCGATCATTCTGAACAAATCTACCGCGTAAAAGATTATAGCGTAAGCGCCTGAGAACTGTTGGAAGATAAATATTATTGTCATTATTATAACGGGTTTGTAGACCGTTGGGTGTTTGTACAAAGTCAGATCGTCTTTGATTCGCAGTAGGGTTGATCGTTCATCTTGTTTCTCTGGGGTTGTTTGTTGCTTTGCTTCGAGTATTTTTCTAAATTCGTGTTGGTGGATCTGCAAAATAAATGAAATTAAGCGAATGACAAACAAACTACAGAAGTCGCTTATTTTGCTGAGATAATTACACAAGAAGTTTTTTTATCGAACGAGTTTTCGTTTTCAACAAGCCTAGAAGAACGGGTTTGAATTCTTGAAATTCACGACCACATCACCCTGTATCTTCCATAGTCGTTGTTTATTGACTGGTTTGTTTTGCGAGAAACAATATTTATAGGCATAAAACACAACTTTACGGCGTTAAGAAAACCTTTACATTTAACCCTTATACTATTTACAAAAATTAAAACCAAGTGCGACTCTTCACAACTGAAGCCTGAAACCCAACTATCATTCGAGACGTTTTAAGATACATTCTCGATTAGCAGAGAAAGTAATGGCACGTTATGGTATTTGCAGTACACATGTCACTTTCCGAGAATTGACATTTTATTCTAACATTTTTCAAACCTTTCGCAATCAAGCCTCTTATATTCACATCTTCTTTAATTATGTTTACTGCTTGCTTCGACAGCATATTAAGTATCCTCCCGCTAACCATCTGTGGGACATTTCTGTTGGTTAGTGAGTGTATTACCTTGGAAAATGTCTTATCAAATGTACCTTCTGTCTAAGAAAATACCCAAGGCGGACTCTTTATTGTCCAGGGATTTCTGTATCCGGCCAGCAACTAGGTGAAGGGCTGAATTAGTAGATCTGCCTGGGGTACGTATGTTGATTTGGATGTAATGGTGTTGTTGTAATCACCTTATGTACCCTTCGCATAGCCTTTTCATGAAAAACTATGTCAGGCTAATTGGTCGGTATGTTTTTGGGACAGTGTAATTCTAAGGTGTAATTCATCCTTCCAGGTTTGGATTTCTAATTTTTAATGGCATATTCAATATCAGCGACCCAAAACAAAACACCCAATATACAGCCGTTCATCTCATGAAAACGAATCTTTGATATTTTGGCCAAAAAATAGGCGTAACGTCCCATAGTGCACGGACGCCGAAGATAGGGCTGTGGATTTTCACTTATGATAATTCCCTCAGATGTTTAGCAGCAGCGACAACTTGATTGATACATGGATGTCATGAATGGCAGTTTTTCCTTAGCAATTGGATTCTTTAAGCAATCTTACGTTATTAGTGTTTATAGCATCTGCTGAACGTATATACGTAGTGAGAGCAGCATTATTCCCTGACCCGTTAATTATACATCTGACCTTCGAGAAAACAGTTATTCTATCTCAAAAAGCCATTCTAGAAGACCATTTAACAATAAGATGCTGCTTTTATCATCTCTACCAGATTACGTTTTGGGATAGTTCAAGAATTAAGCCTACAGAAGACGTATAATTTGAGCAGGAGACGCGGCGGTTGAGCGTGGGAACTTTTTACTGATCGTGGGAACCAAATTTTCCTTTGATGATACCGACAACACATGTCATGGCACGTGTCATCCAATTTTCCTTTGATGATACCGACAACACCTGTCGTGGTTTGTGTCATCCATTTTTTTAATTGCTTTTTAATTGTCGTTACCTGGTCACCTGTCATGTCACCTGTCATGGCACGTGTCATCCATTTTTTAATTGATTTTTAATTGGCTTTTACCTGGCAACCTGTCATGGCACGTGTCATCCACCGACCGTGGGAACCAAATTCTTCTTTGACAAAGCCGCCTAACTGCCACGCCCTAATTCAGTTCTTATCTAACAGCAATCTACTAATCGATTTTTATTTGTTTTTTAATTGTCTTTTCCCGGCCACCTGTCATGTCAGGTGCCGTGTCATGCTGTCATCCATTTGTCACTCGCCTTGACGTCACGTGTCATGACGTCACTAGCCAACTGTTGCTAACCTAACCTTACTCGACCTTGTTGCGAGCCTGCTATATCTGCCCCTAGATAGAGTCACTTATTAATTAATTTATTAATCCGCAACTTACTATACATCATTATACAATATCACAGCAACTCAACATACACCTTTATTAATTTTATTAATTAAATAAAAAAATCTGACTACGCGGGGAATCGATCCACCGGCCCAGAGAGGTTTGGGGATTACCAGTCGGCGCTGTAGATCACTCGACCACGAAGCCATTTAATAATTATTTCCAAGATGATGTATATAATGAACGTCGGCTCACTGCTTGATAACGTTGAGGGTCTTAGCGTGTATCATGTGGTCCGATTCAAACGGGAAAAACGGTATTATGTAGAGAATGATTAACAGAGAAAAATCTTGTGATTGCCAAAAAGGACTAAGCGTGTTTCTCGAATATTACCAGTCATATTCAAACGGCAAAAACGGTATTACGTAGAGAACTCGAAAATGTTGATCAGAAAAATCATGCGCAGTGACGGACCACCTGCGCAGTGATAGGCCAAAAGGGCATAAAACTTATCTTTGTTATTGTAGGTCCGATTCAAACGGGAAAAATGTCATTATGTAGAGAATGAATAACAGAGAAAAATCCTACGATTGCCAGAAAGGCCTTAGCATGTATCTTCACTGCTATTGTTCCGATTTAAGCGGGAAAAACGGCATTATGTATAGAACGATTAACGTAGAAGAAAAAAAACATGTGTAAAGCCAGAAAGGCTTTAGCATGTATATTCACTGCTATTGGTCAGATTCGACTAGGAAAAACGGCACTATGAAGGAAATGTGTCGTAGAATAACGCTGAAAAGAAAAATCATCATGCGCAGTATCGTTGTCAAAAAGGCATTAGCTTATATATTTACTTTTGTTCATTCGATTCAAACAGGACAAACGGCACTACTATGAAGGAGATGGGACGGACGTAGATTAACGCTGAAGAGAAAAATCCTACGATTGTCAAAAAGGCATTAACATATATCTCTGCTATTATTGGTCCACTTTAAATAGTACAAACGACACTACTATAGGATCTTGGATACCAATGCTTTTTAAATGAAAAACGTGTAGTTCACTCTGGACAGTAGAGTGCAGGTGTGGACATTTAAGTAAAGATAGGACAAATATTGCTAATAATTTAAATGGGGGAAATTTATTTGTAATAGGGTAAAGTCAACATTGGACAATGGGTTAGGAGGGCATACGAGAAGTTCGCCTTGTTTCATCGTTTAATCTCTCCTTATTAAATCGCTTTAGAACTTCTCGTATGCCCTCCTACCCCATTGTCCAATGTTGACTTTACTCTATTACAAATAAATTTCCCCCATTTAAATTATTAGCAATATTTGTTCTATCTTTACTTAAATGTCCAAACCTGCACTCTACTGTCCAGAGTGAACTACACGTTTTCCATTTAAAAAGCATTGGTGTCCAAGATCCTATGATAATTTCAGCTTCATCCGAACACGAACTTCATGATAAATCCACATGTAGATGTGATAGAGGTGCCGAAGGAATAAGGCGGAGGGAAGAAGCTAACGAGAAACGGAGATAATTTTACAAAACAGAACGGGGAATTGAAATTAGGAATAATTACAAAGAAAAACAAATTAGAAAAAAGAAACTAATTACAAGTTTACTGAAAATGGGCCTAAATAAAAAATCTGAGCTTCAAAGAGAGACAATTTTGAAACTCATTGAGTTACTGTAAATACTTAATACTGTTACTTTAAAAATATAATTTTGAATTAAAATATATTTTATTTTCATTGTCCAATGTTGACTTTACCCTATTACAAATAACTTTCCCCCATTTAAATTATTAGCAATATTTGTCCAATATTTACTTGAATGTCCACACCAGCACTCTACTGTCCAGAGTGAACTACATGTTTTCCATTTAAAAAGCATTGGTGTCCAAGATCCTATCAAGCAGCGAGCCGACGTTCATTATATACATCATCTTGGAAATAATTATTAAATGGCTTCGTGGTCGAGTGATCTACAGCGCCGACTGGTAATCCCCAAAACTCTCTGGGCCGGTGGATCGATTCCCCGCGTAGTCATATTTTTTTATTTAATTAATAAAATCAATAATGGTGTATGTTGAATTGCTGTGATATTGTATAATGATGTATAGTAAGTTGCGGATTAATAAATTAATTAATAAGTGACTCCATCTAGGGGCAGATATAGCAGGCTAAGGTTAGGTTAGCAACAGTTGGCTAGTGACGTCATGACACGTGACGTCAAGGCGAGTGACAAATGGATGACAGCATTACACGACACCTGACATGACAGGTGGCCGGGAAAAGACAATTAAAAAACAAATAAAAATCGATTAGTAGATTGCTGTTAGATAAGAACTGAATTAGGGCGTGCCAGTTAGGCGGCTTTGTCAAAGAAGAATTTGGTTCCCACGGTCGGTGGATGACACGTGCCATGACAGGTGGCCAGGTAAAAGCGAATTAAAAATCAATTAAAAAATGGATGACACGTATCATGACAGGTGACATGACAGGTGACCAGGTAACGACAATTAGAAAGCAATTAAAAAAATGGATGACACAAGCCATGACAGGTGTTGTCGGTATCATCAAAGGAAAATTGGATGACACGTGCCATGACATGTGTTGTCGGTATCATCAAAGGAAAATTTGGTTCCCACGGTCAGTAAAAAGTTCCCACGCTCAACCGCCGCGTCTCCTGCTAATTTGAAAAATAAAGTTTTAAGTAGTTTTTACAGATTACTTAAATTACGGATTACTTAAAAGAAACTACAGGGACAGAAATATATTCATATTTATCATAAATTACTTTGACGTCATCTACAATTCAGGAATATTCCGAAAAGTGGGGCAATGATATTCAAAATGTAAATATCCAGAATAGAGCACCTTGTTTAGGACATAACTTTGGAGTGTCCACAAAGTCACCTTATCGGACGAAGATAGAACTAAGACCCAGAGGTTTGAAACTATCGATTTTCCAACCATTTTGGTCAAGATCATCCATCTGGTTGGGTGTTAATATGAAAGATAAGGATGGAATTGGCGGTAGATTCAGTAAAACTGCAAAATGAACATTTGGAAACAAAAGTAAAGTGCAAACCAGCTACATATCAGTACCGATTAAAGCTGTTACGTCAGCAATTTTAATGGTAGAGAAACAGTAACAAAGCCTACACAGAACACGAGGTTAATGACCTTAGCAGTCGATGCCGATGACACCAAATTAAAAAAAAAAATGTAAAATAACACTAATTCCAGTTCAAAAATGGTTTACATTTTAGTTGAAACAATTTAGGTCTGGCCCTTAAAAAAAAAGGTTTGTCATCTGTTTTGAGTTAAAGAGCGTATTAATGCCTTACCAAATTGTTTGAACCATATAGCCAGCTCAAAGCTTCGGAGGTTGCTTGATGATCTTCTTTAAATATAAATAACCAGTGTGGGCTTTCTGGAATGAACCACATGCAAACAGACAATAAAATCGTCATAACTATAAAAATGAAAGCCATAGTTCTCCATGGAAACCATAAGCCTAAAATTAGGAATAGGTAATAAAAAAAAATATTTGGCGCCATAAAGATAAAATTATTTATTTTGTACAATAAAAAAATGCATATAAAAACGATTATTCTAAGTCATTGTTTATTTAGTTTAAATATTTATAAATATGTAATTTAACAATTAAATGATTACTTTATTAAGGACGAGGTAGATACTTAATAAAAGTATAAAGGAGTCTTTTTCAGAGTCGTCACATGGACTTAGACGGCTATCATATAAGACCTAGGCTAATATACGGTGCAGTTGTCTGGGTACAGAAAACCTAACAATTGACAGCTATCTGCAAACTAGAACAAATTCAAACAAAAGAATGTCTCAACTATGAGTCTAAACATAACAGGAGCCCTAAAAACAACATCAACCAGAGCCATGTAAGTCATTCTTAGTCTCACTCACATATTTAAGAGAAAATCGAAGTATGTGGTCTCACTCTTCGTAATATTTACATCAAGGAGGTTGTTCTGGACAGGGATTCCTATGTGCATACTCAACACGTAACGAATTGAATAGAGAGAGACATTACATACGAATCGCATTTTGTGGAACGAAGATAGTTGTCTCAACACGTGCCGAATAGAATAGAACCTGAAGTTGAACTCTATGCTCCATAGAATTCTACGAAACGACACTGAAGTGTAAAAATGGTATTCTGTGTCAATCCTACTCGACCATTCACTGTTGGGTACTAATTAACAGTGCTGTTCCTAAAGTGGCGCTGGGAAACAGAAACAAAGCCTACACAGAACACGAGGCTAATAACCGTAGCAGTTGATGCCGAGGACACAAAAAAAATATCGACTTTACGATTTTAGAGAATGCTATCGTTTCAAGTCGACAGCTTTGAAATCGTGTTATCTGTCTTGCATTTATAAATTTCCTTATTCAACTTAACGTGAAGACAGATAAAAATAGAACAGAATCAATTAGGCATTCCAAACAAAATGGCTGATAGGTTATAAAATGGCAACACTGTGAGCCTGGTGGTTTGATAGGGTCAATGATATAAATAGTTATATAGATTGATCATCCATGGTTTTAAAAATAAACATAAGCTTATGCCTTGAAGTAAAAATATAGGGAATTCTTTTTTTTTTAATATTTAAAGGCTGAAAATTGTGTGTGTGTGTGTGTGTGTGTGTGTGTGTGTGTGTGTGTGTGTGTGTGTGTGTGTGTGTGTGTGTGTGTGTGCGTGTGTGTGTGTGTGTGTGTTTGTGTGTGTGTGTGTGTGTGTGTGTGTGTGTGTGTGTGTGTGTGTGTGTGTGTGTGTAGGTGTGTGTGTAGGTGTGTGTGTGTGTGTGCACGCGTGTGTGCGTGTGTGTGCGTGTGTGTGTGCGTGTGTGTGCGTGTGTGCGCGTGTGCGTGCTTGCGTGCGCGCGCGCGCGCGTGTGTGTGTGTGTGTCTGTATCCACCACAACTCATAAACGGATACAAAGAAAAACACCAAATTTTAAACTTAAGCTTTATTCCGGCCAATAAACTGATTAGATTTTGGGCAAAGTCGGAACATCTGGGGGTTCTTTATAGGTGGCCATTTTATATTTTATGGAATATATCTGTTATTTACGTTTGGAGAAGAAAATTGTTTAAATAAAAGTTACTTCTATTATTATCTATAATTTTTTTTTTTGCCAAATTTTCCTGAAATGGTCCATATTCGAGAAATTTAATAAAATGTGCAAAATTCTGATTTTTTTTAGAAAATTAAAAGTTGTTTGCGATATCAATCTCTATAATTTTTGTTTATTTACATGATTTTTCTAAAATGAACCGTAATGGAAAAATTGGAGGAAAAGTGCTAAATTTAATTTTTTTAGTATTTTCGTTTTCAATGAATATCTATAGAAAAATGTTTCGAGTTAGATGTATATGGAAAATGTATATATTCAGTTTATCCTCTAAATATTTATAGAGGTGATGCAATAGGTTTTACAAAATAACCGGAAAAAGCCTATAATATTTAGATAGGAAAGTCATGTGTTGGACATATCTGATTTTTTGAAATAACGCCGTTTAACTTTTTTTATTGTAAAATAAAAAATTTATAAAGTAATTAAAAAAGTTATAGAAAATAATCGACTTTAGGACTTTTTTAAGGAAAACTAAAAGTTTATTTTTATTATTTTGTTTGTATTATGTTATTTGCTAATTACTTATTTACTACTTGTCTTTGTTATTGAATTTTGTAATTTTGGGCTTAATAGCCCCAATTTGTTTTTAATAATTGGGTTATATTAAAATTTATTTAAAGGTGACTTACCCAACAAACAAGTTAACAATATTCCAAATGTTACAAAAACGCTGTTTAGACAAAGCAGCATTGATCTTAATTTGGGATGGGCAATTTCACTAACGTATATTAAAGCCACAGTTACTAATCCTGGAAATAAAAACAATATTACCCTTAGTTAAGTTAAACAACATTTTATATAATTATTACCTCCGACTAAACCACTAATTATTCTAGCTACGTATAAATACCATACATTTTGTGCATAATAAACTAATAACCACGCAAAAACAGTTGGTATGTTTGCGATTAGACATATTTTTTTCCTTCCATATTTGTCCATCAGGGGACCAACTGCCAAAGATCCAATTGGCAGTACTATCGTAACTAAACTAGCTAAAACAAAAAAATTACTTAGTTAAATTTAATCGAAAAACCACCTATCCAATATTTGCTTGGTGAAGAGACAATTGGCAATGGCATCGTTTTTTGTTTTATTTTTTTTAATTTGACACCTTATAGTGTCTGCTATTAAAACTAGTCTCTTGGAGTAACCATTAATTTTGTAACTAAATACTAGTCAATCCAGTGATATTCATTAGATTAGTCACTCGCGCATTGTGCTCTGCTTTCACACATATACAACACACTACACGACAAATTACTTGGCCCTCTTCAATCGTCAGACAAAGTCCTGATAGTCCAGTAGCTGAAGAATTTCGGCATTGGTATCCAGGTGAAGTCTGGTTTTATGTTCCTAGAAAACCTATTTTTGATTTCTTCTTTCCAAGGTCTCGATGAAAATCTGCATTGTACACATACCAAGAAGCGTTCAGTATGTTGCACAATACTTTGTTCTGAAAGGTTTGGATATACCTAATGTTGCTATCTCTGGTACATTACCACATAATCTTATTATAACCTGATAGTAGATTATTTTTTTATTATATATTGACAGTTTTGAGTGTCTGCACAAGAGCCAGTAGTTTATAGTTTAATTCTAATTCAGTTCTTTTCTTTTTTAACATGTACTTTCCATCGTAACTTGGCAACAAGGGTAATACCAAGGTATTTTGCATTCAGGATAGCTATTCACTAAGTCATGGGAGCGCTCCCATGGGAGTGCTCCCATATATTTTGCTCTCTTACTCTTAGGTGGGTATATCGTGCTTACTCACTTTTAGCCCAGGTACATGCGTAGTAAGGTCAGATTTTATACTATGGGAGGGAGAATTGCGGGCTTGCCAGATTAGGTCCGTATTTATCACAAAAAGCAAATTTGAATTACTAAGGGCTGATTCCACCGTTGAGTTAAACGGAGATTAAAATGACATTGTTAATGTAAAAATGTCATTTTAAACTTCGTTTAACACAACGGTGGATCGGTCCTTAAATAGTAGATCAAAGTTATTCTGTCGACTTGGCAACGTTGGCATGGGAGTATGGGAGCATGGGAGTGTGGGAGTGCTCCCATGAGTTAGAGAATAGGTATCCAGCTCATGATGTATTGTCTCTTCATTGATATTTAGAGAGAGAGAGAGATTGATTCTGCTTTTTTTTATTAGTGAAGTTCACATGAATTGATATCAGTTTATTCAGCATAATTCTCCATTGATTGGTCCATCTACCTAGAGAATTGCTAGCATTTTCTTACTGATCTTTATTGGTCCTGATCAACTGCAAGGAGAGCAGTATCATTAGCGGATATATCTATAGTCGTATCTTTCAAAATTGGCAAGTCACTGTAGTAAAGAGTAAGTATAAGATAGGTCTAAGAACACTTACTTGCGGCATTCAAGCACTTATTTCTTCTAAATTAGAATATTCTTTTTCTGCTTGATTCTAAAAAGCCTAAAGTAGGAAAACGAAGACGTGAAAGAAGATAAAGAAGAAATAATAATAACGATGCAGTGAACACTGTTGCTAGTAAAATGTTTTCATACTAACCTACCCATGATGCTTCAGATTTCGAGATGGTCATTTCACTTCTTGTTTCATTTAATTGTGGAAGCAAAACAGCACTGAATGCCATGTTTATTCCAGCTTGTATCACTATTGTATTTGCTATACATGCTGCTAAAATCTGCAAAAGAAATATCCAATAATACTGCTGTAAGGGAAATTCCTACAATTACACCGAAAGTAGCAAAACCGGACTACAAATAATGCTCGCAAAGGGATTTTTATGGTTATAGACGTCTAGAGCAAATTATTTAATTGCCAGCAAAAAGACGAAGAAATTCTTCGATAAGAAACGTTATTTTGAATTTGACAGATTACACGACAGCTCCCAATACCGGGACATTGTTTACCCCATTTTGAATTATTTTATTATGGTAATTAAATTAATCAAGTTGAAACAGGTATACCATTTTAAATTACCGTAAAGTGGGGTTACTTTGCTTACGCCCGTATGCACCGTACACGTTTAATCCAGATTAAGGGTTTAATCACGTTTAGTACCAGTTTTAGCTATGCACCGTAATAAAAATCATTCTTAATCCGATTTTATTCTAATCCGTCAATATCGGAGGATCAAATTGTTAATCGAGATTTTCTTACGTCAAAAAGATGTCAACGGTTTGTCAGTATATTTGGAACTGTCTATTTGCGTTTATTTATTTTATTTGAATTTTAATAAAAAACAAATAGAATACCAGCTTTTCTTGGAAGATGACAAAGATTCTATACAAAATTACGAGAGAAGTGAATATGTTTATACGATGGGCAACTTTGTCATTTTTGAGAGATTTTTTACATTCTAACGTTACATCATAATTCTGTAGTTAGATGGCAAACCCAGATATGTTGAAAAAGGTAAAAATAAGTAAGCAATACATATAATATTTATGTGATTTTGTCCACTTTTAAATACTGATATGTTAAATCCATATAGTTTTGAACATGCACAGTGTAGGGAAAGTATTCATATAGGTATATCGTTCTGCATAGAAAAGCTTGAAATAAAGCACTTTGTGTGTATATATATGTTAAAATTACCAAAAATGAACTTAATGGTTTTGCCATCCAACTATAGAATTATTTTTTTTAAATTCATTTGACATTCTTTTTCACCTTGTGTAAAATTCGGTATGCGTTTTACGGTGTGTTTACGATTTTGGTACATTTAAAAAATAGGATTTCTATCTTCAACGGCCTCTTATCCTTTGACATACATTTCTCCTGTCCAAATCTGAAGTTTTCTTCTTCTGATTTTTGTAAAATTTATAGAAATCCAGTGTTGTCAGATTACTAAACTAGATTATCTAATCCGTAGCCGGTGCATAGAAAATAACCACTAGTCCTTTAAACGAGATCTGCAAATCTGGATTAAATTTTAAAACGGTGCATATGGGCGTTAAAAAACTAAAAAAATGTTTTCTGTAAATCTGGCAACGCGCCTCTAATGCAGTTGGCGGCAAAATAGTACGCGATCAACAGGTTTTAGGCAGTACGAGTCCGGAGCTCGGTAAAGCGGTGCGCCATATTTGAAAATCACGTGAGTAAAAATTTTATTTTGACCTTGTAAAATTATGTTGCTATGCTAACAGTTGTTGTGTAATAAAAAGGACACCGCAATAATCTTATGGAAATTGGGTTTCTGTCAAATTGTCTGAATTTTTCATATGTTGTAGATTTTGTCATCCTGAACAAAAGTCTCCATGGGCACAAAGTGCTAAAATGAATATTTTGGCAGCTACGTTGCAGAACTATTCATTTTCAATACTATTTACAGATGTCCAAATCATATTTTGATTATTCTAATATATAGGGTAATGATTTTGAGGTCACTGAATTCAACACTCATGTCAGATTGGACAAATTGACCGTTGACAGCTGTCAATTCACGATCAACGAGGAATATAAGAGTAAATAGAGAGTTATTGCAAGTTCACTTAAGGTCAGTCACTATTAGTGCCGCTCTTATTTTGACATCTGAGCATGCGTAGATCACTAACTTTAACAAAGATTGTGCCTGTCCTTAAAAGAGAGTTATTGCAAGTTCACTTAGGGTCAGTCACTATTAGTGCCGCTCTTATTTTGACATCTAAGCATGCGCAGATGTTTATGTTCTGAAACTGACTTTATTAAGTATTGTGCCTGTCCTTAATTGTGGATGTTTAGGGCAGCAGGTAGTGGCGACTTTATAGCTTTCGGATGTACTCGTCATTTAAACCTTCTAAAATTATAATTTATAATGCCTCTTTAATATTAGGTACTATTATAGAATTTATTTGACTCTAATTACGATGTCACTATTAGTGGCTGGCTTTATAGAAATTTGCAATATCTCTCTATTAAGGGCAGGCACAATCTTTAATAAAGTTAGTGATCTGCGCATGCTCAGATGTCAAAATAAGAGCGGCACTAATAGTGACTGACCTTAAGTGAACTTGCAATAACTCTCTAATATCCTCTTTTCATATTAAGAGTTTGGGTTTTTGAGGTCGTTGACAGTTGACAGCTGTCAACTGTCAATTTGTCCAATCTGACATGAGAATTGAATTCAGCGACCTTAAAAACTCAAACTATGAATGTGAAAAGAGAATATTTACTTTTATATTCCTCGTTGACCGTGAATTGACAGCTGTCAACGGTTAATTTGTCCAATGTGACATGAGAATTGAATTCAGTGACCTCAAAAACCCAAACTCTCAATGTGAAAAGAGGATATTTACTTTTATATTCCTCGTTGATAGTCAATTGACAGCTGTCGACTGTCAATTTGTCGAAACTGACATGAGAATTGAATTCAGCGACATCAAAAACCCAAACTCTCAATGTGAAAAGTGGATATTTACTTTTATATTCCTCGTTGACAGTGAATTGACAGCTGTCAACGGTCAATTTGTCCAATCTGACATGAGGGTTGAATCCAGTGACCTCAAAAACATTACCCTATATATTAGAATAATTAAAATATGCTTTTGATATCTGTAAATAGTATTGAAAATGAATAGTTTTACAACGGGTCAGGGGAGCTTTGGCAGCTCCGTAGGAGACTTTTGTTCAGGATGACAAAATCTACAACATATCAAAAATTCAGACAATTTGACAGAAACCCAATTTCCATAAGATTATTGCGGGGTCATTTATAAATCTTGAGTTCTGGTTTTAACATCAACTATTCTTGTGTATATGTGAGTTCTATTTCTGATATTAACATTTTTATAGATGCTAAATTTCCAATAATTTTTGCGGTTGGCACATTGTGTGTTTTTTTTAGAAAATGGTTCGAACGTATAAAAGACAAGTGGGTGCAATATTATACCGAAGAGCAGTTGCATAAAGCTGTTCACTGATTAAAAGTAATCAAATGGGATAAACCAAAGCATCCAAAATCTTCAATATTCCTAGAAGAATCCTAATAAATAAAGTTAAAAAAACATGTAGGTCCTGTTAGACCACCTCACCTAATCGCCCCGGAGATTAAACGGACCATTGTCGACGTTATAATAGACAGCTCCGAATATGGCTGCCCCCTAACCATGACAGAATTGCGAGTAGTGTTGAAGAGTCATTTAGATTGGTGCAAAAATTTTATTCATAGACACAAACATGAATTATCCAACAGACAGTTCCAAAATATTAAAAAAGCAAGCGATGAGAAAACAGATGAGGAAATGAACAATTACTTTGATAATTTATAAAGAAATGTGTGAAGAATTCCACCTGGTTCCATCATTAACTACGACGAGACCAATCTGACAGACGATCCTGGATCGTCAAAATGTATTTTTAGAAACGGGATTAAATACCCTGAACAAATTATGAACTCAACAAAGTCTTCAATATCTGTCATGTTTGCTGCCGCTGCAGATGGAACTTTGCCCCATATGTTGTGTATGAGGCGGAGAGATTATTTGATTCCTGGTATATCAGGGAACCCCCTGGAACTTGTTATAATAGAATCATATCTAAGTGGTTTGATCAGTATGCATTTGAAGACTGGTTTACACAAATGGTTATACCGTAGGCCAAAAAAATTAATGGGCCGAAACTTCTAATCAGAGATAATCTATTGAGTCATTTAAACATAACAATCATTAGAGAGTGTCAAAGAAACAATATTATATTTATCTTTCTACCCTCAAATTCAACACATTTGACACAACCTTTGGATGTGAGCTTCTTTAAGCCCTTGAAGGTAGTTTGGCGCCGTATAAAAACCTACAAAACCAAAAACCCACGAGACAGTACAGTAAACCAAAGTACTTTTCCTCATTTATTGAAGAAGCTCATTGAAGAAATAAAATTAAAAGACAAACAAATCATTCAAAATGGATTTAGAGCAACGGGAATATACCCATGTAACAGAGAGGAGGTTCTTAATAGAATGCCCAATAAAAGACTTGATAGGACCAACACTGATATTAGCGAGACCTTGTTGGATTTACTTAAGGAAAGTAGAGCTCCTTCAAAAGCAAGCACCCCAAAGAGAAAGAAGATGATAAGAATTGAACCTGGCAAGTTTGTTGCAAGTGAGGATTTCACGACAAGTATTCCCAAAGAGAAACGTGATAAAGCAAATAAAGAAACTGAAGAATATGACTGGACCATTGAAAGTGAATCTGAGGACAATTTAGAATTGAAGTCGAGGATTTCCAAAAGACTAATGACGAGCTTTAAGCCCATTGCTCCCATGATATTGTAACTAGCAAGACTGAAGATGAATCAAAATTAGAGTTAAAAATTCCGATTTTCTACTTGTAGCACTTTTAGGGAAAAAACAATACAAGCATTTTGTTGCACAAGTTATTGACAAAGAAAAAGACTGGTGTAATGTAAAGTTTTTAAGACTAAAATCACAAAACAATTTTTATTTTCCTAATATCGATGACACAGGCCTTATTCTTGAACACGATATTGTGACTCTTTTAGAATCGCCAAAACTTGCATCGACATCAAGACAAATTTTTACATTCGAAAATTTTTACTTTTCCCAAAATTTAAATGTTTATTTTGAAGCATTTGTTAAGTTTCTTTTGTGACTTACTACCTACATAGAATAGTTAAGAATTATGTTCTTATTATTTTGTTACCTAAGAGTTATTATTATTATTTTATCAAAGAGTTATTATTATTATTTTATAAGAGTTGTTTGTTGACTTGCAAAGAGGTAAATGGTCTTTTATTTTCTTAGAAATATACTATGTAAAAATGAATTATGTTTATTAAAATATTTTTTTAAACACATTAAAGGAGGGTAAAGTAACCCTTCGAGACTGTTAACAAAAATGCCAGTCGGCAAAGTAACCCCAAAGTCGAGGTAACTTTACCAACTCTTTAAACTTTTAAAAGCAACAGTTTTTTGTATTGTATTCTAAAAATGAATGACATCAATTTCGAGCAACGGTGTGCTATCAGGTTTTGCTGTTCAGATATAACCGCAGGGACATTAGGTTCACTCATTTTACAAAGGAGACGTTCAACTTACAAACTAAAAACAAAAATTCCAAATTACAAAATGTAAAGTTCAGATCTTCTACTAATGCTTGGCTATTCTCTGAACTTATCTTGCCTTTGAAATTTGATAGAGTGGGGGTAGTGTGTATGGTAGCTGCTATCGTTCGGTTGATGTCTCTGCTGATCTTGCTTCCAGAATTTGTTAAAATGCAAAAAGAGGTATGCTCTATTTTTATCACCAAAAATGATCACGTCGGGGTCACCAGTTATAAGGGGCGTTGGTGAAGTTGTAATGGACAATTAAAAGGAGTCTAATATAATAATTTTATTTATGAGAACATCAAAATTAGTCATTAATTGTCCATCAACATTAAAACCGTATCAACACACTAATAACTGAACACCAGCTCCTACACATCCTTTTAGTAGCAACTGACATCTTGCTTCGACACACAGAAGTAAAACATTTCCCATTGATAAATTAATAATAAAAGATGAATTTTTTAAATGCACGCCACTGTCAACACGTTGTAGTTCCCAGCATATTATTAGTTAGCGCCACCATCGCAATAGTATGAAAGCGATATTGCCGGTTTCCGTAAACTTTCATGAGATGAGAGTTATTTCAAATTCATCTTGTTTTAATTTTTTCTCAATTTACATGCGCACCATACCATCCATACAATGTCCATACTATTGCTGAGATTTTAAAAAGAATGAGTTGGCAACCTCATAAACAATGAAAAACCGTGATGGCGGAAGGCCAAATATTAACATATTTGAAATGATAAAATAAAACTTATTTTATGAATTATGATGTAGGTTCCATAGATAGACAAAAATTGTTTGCATGCACATGTGCTTCTGATTTCTACAGGAGTGTACACTTTAAACGGCTACATATTAGCACTTTGTTGAATGTTGAATGAATGTTTAACGAGAAATCGACTCCAAGACATCTTCTCTGTTAAACGACTAAAACTGGAGTGAGGCGAGCGGCGACTTTTCTAGTTTAAACCATAAGATGCTAGTACAAGATCTATGCTATACATAATACATGATTTACATGATCCTGAAATTCGTGTAGGTTTTTGTCAGTTTGTTAATATCCAGCGAAAAAGATTTGACCATTTGAATATTTTGTTAACCGATGAAGAGGGATATCTAATACCCATAATGAACACGTTTATGCGGTTGAATATCCGCATACAATAACCAATTTTCAACACGAATTCAAAATCAATCTGTGGGCTGGTATAATTGACAACTTTGTTGGTTTTGTCATTCTTCCAAAAAGATTGATGGGAGAAATTTATTTGCAACATCCGTGCCAGATTTCTTAGACGATTTACCTCTGCAACTTCGAATGAATACGCGCGATAGAGTTCAACCACATTTTTTATTAAATAATGTGCAAAATCACTTGAATCAACAGTTCCCACATAAATAGATAGGTAGAGGTAATGACGCAATTGTGAGTTGGCCACCACGTTCTCCAAACTTAACTCCGATTGATTAGTTTTTATGGGGACATCTCAAGACAAATGTAGCCTGTAGATAATGAAAAACAACAGTGGTAACGTATCCAAGATGCAACAAATAATTTTAGAGGCCATGAAAAAGTTATGCAAGGAGTACATTTCAATTTACTTCGTTAGTTTTAGTAGACATTTTATGAATAAATCTACTATAAGATGTAACCATGCCAAGAAATCTTCTAACTCCATCATAATCTACTAGCTGTGGCATCTCCAGGATGGCTTGAACTTTTTTTTAAACATTTTGATATTCGTTATGCTTAATAACATCTCCAAGGTACTCAAATGTACATTTCCTGGAATCTTCTAGTCTTTGAAAACATGCAATCAGGTTTTTTTGACATTCCTTCTTAGTTGACCCATGAAAAATGTCATCAAAATAAGATTCAGTTTTGGGTAAATCAGATAGTATTTGATCAATAATTCTGTTGAATTCTGAATGTGCAGTTTTGATACCAAAGGAAAGACGGTGCATTCGATATGTTTCTCGATGAGTTGAAATAGTTTGAATATATTCATTCACTTGTAGATGTAGATATGCTTTGAATAAATCAAGTTGACAGAAATATGTTGAACTTTTTAAACTGTTTAGTATATCTTCAATTTTTCTAATTGGATAATTCGCTGAGACTAATCTGTCATTAACTCCTATTTTATAATCTACACATAGACGTACTCCACCATAGGTTTTAGAAATTACAACTAAAAGGGTAATCCGGTGATCCCCAATCGCTATTGTCAACTTTAGATATAATACCTGCAGCTTCTAGGATATCCAGTTCCTTTTCCACCTTGTCTCGCAACGCGTAAGAGATATCTATGTGCTTGTAAAATACTGGTTTTGCATTTGGACGTAATTATTGTAATGAGACTTTAAACTTTGGTACCAATCCAATTTTATATACATCTTTGTATGCATAGAAATAGTGGTCGAATATAATTGGAAGTAATAGAATTTAGGTAATTATTAGAAATCGAATGTAATTGAAACTAATCAGAAATAACCGAACATAACTAAAAACTATTTTGTAATTGAATATAGGTAATCTTCAATTAAATTTGTACAACTTATAGGTTTACTTAATTGACAAGTGACATTCCCGATGGATTCTACTATTGCTGCGTTTGAGAATCCACATCGGATGCATCTGAGATGTAAAAAATCTTTGATCACGTGATTCAGTATACGTAAATGTAATGGGACAGATGTGTCCGATGTGAATAAAAAAACGCTCGAGATGTAAAAAATGCATCCGATGTGGATTCTCAAACGCAGCATTTGTCTATACCATGTTGTACCCGTAACATAAAAAATATTTTTTAGTTTAGGGTATTTTACATTTAAAGGTTGAAAAAATTTGTCATTGTCAGCTGTCAATTATGTTGATGGTAGAACACAGGCGTAACTATAGATGGGCATAATGTAACTAGTGTTGTATTTGTAGCAGCAGCATGTTTGCATTTGACATAAATATATGAAACCAAATGAAAAAAATGTTTAAAGAAACCGGTAGAAACTAAAGTATAACAATAAAAAATAAATCGCAATGCTAAGCTTATGTTTTGACATTATCGACAGCTGATATTGACAAATGGCTTCAACCTTTAAAGTAAAATATCCTAAACTAAAAAAACATTAATTCTATTATTTAGTCTTACTTGTTTATATGAATCTTTCCACTTTAAATCGATTTCCCTTCTTTCATTACTCGATATAACAAAAGGCACTTCATTATTTATAATTTTCGTATCGTCAGTGTCCCCATCCAGATCGTTTTTCTCAGCGTCCATCTGAAATAAAACACCAATATCTAAACTAGTCTATAAAGCCAGTGGCTGTCACAGTCTCTTCGGAAATTTTCGTAAAAATCAAGTTTGGGAGCCACTGATTCACACTTATACGATAACACGTTAAGCAAATACGTTTTTTAGATCTACAACCAAAATAGATCTCAAGCATTAAAATTGCGACTGAGAGAAATATTTATTTAATGCTCGAATCTCGTTTACAATGGTTATTATTTATTAATGTTTTAATCCAATAATAATAGGGAGATACGAGCATATCAGTAATTTTTTTGTGATATTTGCTCCGATGATACGTCTACAAGGATTTTTTTTTATCAAAATTGTAATATCGTAAAGTTTAAATACCAGACGCTATTCATATTTATATGAATAGTACATTGTATAATAATACGGAATGAGTATTTAATAATGGACATTAAGATATTAGTATGAAAATTTACGACACGAGACGTACTTAGGCGATCAATACGAGGGGTAAAGTATTTCCATGAATTTAATAACAATAACAAAACATTTATTGCCCACAATATAATGCAATTTTATATGTGTATATAAATTATACATAGCAAAGATCAGAATACAATGGCCCAAATTGGTTCAGACGGGGATAATCTGTACTCCTGGTCTTCCACCAAAGCCAACATGATATAAAAATTTCCTGTTAAGATGGCTAACTAAAATGATAGAAAAGGTTGAAGACATTGCTAGAATAGAAAGGTAAAAGAGACCAACAATTGACAACCCAGCAAACACAAACATGTGTCATTTATGTATCATTTACATGTACTAGTTCCGTGTTACATAACAAAGTAACTTACATGTTACATAATAACTCACGTGATTACTATGAAAAATTACCTAATTTTGTTATATAGCAGGTTTCTTATATGTGATGTAATGGGTTAAGTACATGTAAGGAACAATGTTATATATCGGAAGACATGTAACATTTATAATACCATTGTAACATTTAATATGCTTCATTATTACAGCACATATACATTACTTTTTTCATTAGTATTATAAATGTTATATAAATGTTATATAAATGTTATATAAATGTTATATAAATGTTATATAAATGTTATATAAATGTTATATAAATGTTATATAAATGAGGGTATGTAAATGTGTCGTCTCAAAATGTAGGTATTAGTTATACAGTATGTCTACTTATTATTGGTAAATTTATTCTTGGTAAAAAGTTCGGCTTGGTCCATAACTTAAAATGCAACCGTCAGATATCAATTTATTTAAGCTGTATACGAGGTTTGTCTAAAAATATGAATTTTACTCAAGAGTAAAGTACCATTATTTTTTACAATACAGCAGAACATTATAAAGTAAAGTTATTTTGAATTAAAAGTTATATTCAAATATGCAATTATAGTCATTTAGCATGAAAATTCAGGTTAGGTGATTATTTACGTTTTATATTATAAATTATTTATAGTTATAAAATGAATCACCAAACCTGAATTATAATGCTAAATGGCTGTAATTGTATATTTGAATATACCTTTTAATTCAGAATAACTTTACTTCATAACATTCTTGTGTATTGTAAAATATAAAGGTACTTATTTACTCTTGAGTAAAATTCATATTTTTTGATCTGATGGTTGCATTTTAAGTTTTGGACCATGCAGAACTTTTTATCAGAAATACAATTTTTCACAAAACCAATAATAAAAAAGTTTCCCATATGCGTCGAAAATATTTGGAGGATAAAGAAAAGTAATTTAAACGTATTTGTTAGGTATGTCAATAATTTTATTCGTCAAATTCATAACTGAAACCAAAAATGTATTATAAAAATATTGCACACAAATATAGTAACCCGAATTCATCATAAAAATCACAAAATATCTGCTATTAAGGACGATCCACGTGTAAATTTTTAAGATAAAACACACTGACTATAATTTTAGGGCCCAGTTTATGCACAACTAATTTTTGTTGAATTTCGTCCCCGATTCTTCTTTTTTCACGCTAATTACATCAGCCCTAGTAACAAATCATGCAGATGTCAGCCTTATCAGAGTTACCAGTTTCTAGGAAACCGCTGATTAGGACTTTATGCATTTTATCTAGTTTTCTCATTTTTAACATCATTATACATTCATTATTCTTGTAGTACATATCGTAGTTGTAGAATTTTAACATAGAAAAAATAATTAAATTTTTTAAAAAGCTATTTTCAATTTGAAAGTTTATTTTTGGCGCAGTCAGTAGGATATCTGGAATTGTCGCGTATCGAACGTGCTCGATTTTCGTCTCTACGATTAACCAGATATCGAACAATAAAACTGTTGTGATTCGCGAGTGCAGGTGTTGGATGTGGAGTGGCTCTCAAGAAATCGAGAAACCCAGTCTATCGAAGACCCATTGAAGAACCCCAAGTCGAATAGCAACGAGGATTGGAACAAAATCGTCCAGTTCTGCAAGGCTAACGAATTTTGGAAGAAAATTCGATTCCTTATATTTATAGGCAGGGATATGTCTATCGAATCACTATTGAATTCTTTAGAAAACCTAAGTATCGACAACACTTTAACTGACTCTGATAACTCTCAAGTTAATTTACTTGAAAATATAGATTCAAAAAATAATAATTTTTCGCTTCCTAACTTAACAAATAGTGAAACAAATTTAGAAAATTCGGAAGATATGGCCGAATTCAAGCCGGAATATTTGCATTGCGTGCCTGAATTCGACGGAAATCGGAACGAGTTCTATCGATATTTATCAGTTTGTGATTCAATCATTGCCAGTTTTTATATAGCAAATCAGCCGAATAATTTCCAAAATATATATATTAATGTTAAACTCACTTGTTTCCAAATTAAAAGGGAATGCCAGGTTAGTGGTGAACATTCAAAATGTCGCAACTTGGGAAAAGTTAAAAGATACTCTTACTAGAAATTTTGGAGACCAAAGGGATGAAGCTTGTTTAAATCGTGACTTAGTTTTGCTTAGACAAAACCCTAATGAACGACCTCAACAATTTTTTGACAGGGTGTTAAATATATTAAATCTCCTCTGTAGCTTTGTATATTTACATGAAGAAACTGTCGAGAGTAAAATACTAAAAAGGGAACTTTATAATAAATTAGCTTTAAAGACATTTTTGTCAGGTCTTAAAGAACCTTTAGGTACTACGATTCGTTGTATGAAACCTAACTCATTAAATAATGCGCTACAGTGTGTTTTGGAAGAAGATAACATACACTACTTTCAAAATTTTCAGAATAGAAATCTAATTAGACAACCCATTTCACAACCACGACAACAGCCAAGACAAAATTTTAATAATCAAAATTATCAAAATCGAAACTATTTCAATAACCAAACGAGCTTTATTCCTCAAAATGCAAATAATAATAATAATAATAATAATAATAATAACTACACGACACGACGTCCTTTTCCTACTGGACCCGTCCCTGTACAGCCTCAGGTCCCAAGAAATCAATTTTTTGCATCTAATTCACAAGTATTCAAATAAAATAGAAATATAAACGCCTTTAGACTAAACCAAATTCCAAATCAAAATTTACCTAGGTCCACGCCGGGTGCCAGCCAAAAACCCCGGCGACCAAATCCCCGGGACCAAATCCCCGCGACCAAATCCCCGGGAAAAAATCCCCGTGGACAAAATTCCCCACGACCAAACCCCCGGAAACAAGAATCCCCGGTGGCAAAATCCCCGGGGATAAAATCCCCGACGTCACAAAATACCCGTGCCAAAAAACAATGCAAAAAAATCGAAAAATATTATTCCATTAAGTTTCAAAACATGATAAAGCATGCTTATGCCCGATATACTCAGCCTTTCACAAAACAATTTTCACGATTAGCCGCGCTAGATATTATTCTTGATGTAATAATATTCTCGTGTATTTTTCAACTGTTATATGTCGTATATCAACGAAAATAGAAAATATACATAGCATAAATTATGCTCGCAGGTGAAACTGTAAGTAGGAAAAGAAAATTGTAAAAAATGGAAAATCGCTTTGTCGGTATTGGTGCAGGTTTTTGATTGCAACGACAAGTTATTGTTCCTCCATGGCGCTGCGCAAACTTTGCGATTATAATATTTCTTATTGTAATGTGTACATATTGTTTGTGTTAATTATCGAAATAAGATTTTTAGCTTTGTTATTAAGATAATTATTATAAATTTGTATTTATGTTCGATATTGGAATTATGAGTTTGTTAAAATAAAATTTCTGAGTTGTGCCAGTTTATGGTATTTTAAGCAATTATTTTTTGTATCCAAGGGGTTTTTTACCGGAATATATTTTTATTCAAGGGATTTTTGTTTCAGGGGATTTTATCGCCGGGGATTTTAGTTTCCGGGGATTTTGTCGCCGGGGATTTTAGTTTCCGGGGATTTTGTCGCCGGGGATTTTAGTTTCCGGGGATTTTGCCGCGCTGGGCATTTTGTCGCGGGGATTTTGATGGCGGAGCTTTTGTCGCTGGGATTCTGCGCCGGGGATTATGTCGGTAACCCGGTCAACGCCAATGAGTGTTTCGACCAGAAATACTTTTAATAACAGAGCACCTACCCGGGTTATGAACCAATACGGTAATGATCACCAAGGTCCTTCTAACCAAAATCAAACACCACGAATGAATTATATTGCGGAAGAACTATTTAATACTGACTGTGAACAAAATTTTTCGATAACTGATCCCTATAATAACCTACCTGACCAACATGTTGATAAAAGTTTTGACTATAATATTGAAACGGAAACACATGATCTAATTGACTTTTCTTAACCAGATTCAAATTTTCGGAACAAGCCTCGAAACAAACCCGTCACCTAAATTCGCAAATCATACTATTTCATGTAGTAAATCCAAGTGAATTACCATTCATTATCTTTCCCGAATATAATCTAAACATTTTGATAGATTCAGGCTCGTCGAAATCATTCATAAATCCAACAAAAGCTTACCAATTCTTTTCGAATAACATAAGAAACGATCCTTTTGTAGTATCAACTATTTTTCAGAAATCAGCCCACGAGTACAGCACATTGTTGCCAGCTTCCAAAATTTTTAATCTCCCACAGAAAACAAATTTAAAATTTTTCCTATTTAAATTTCATTATATATTCGACGGTTTAATAGGATTAGATTGATTTTAATAAAGGTTATTTACAAACTCCTTATGCAAAAATTAAACTGCTATACTACCAAACACAAAATGAAATAAATTTTATTAAAGTAGCTCCGGGATCAGAACAAGTTATAAAAATTAAAACGTCCATTCCAAATGGCAAAGTAATAATCCCCTACCAAAAACAAAAAAAATTGTGAAATACCAATATCATTAACGATTGCAAAAAATGGTCAAGCTATGACAACTATCTTAAATAAAACAACCGAAACCGTAACTCTAGATTTTTCGAAACCAGTTAACGTTGAAAAATTTGATAAGATAATCGTACAACAAATTGATTTAAATCATTTTGATGAAACCTCAAAACAAAACATAGATTTAACCAAATTTCGAACAGACCACTTAAATTCAGAAAAAAATTTTTAGGCTTATTAAAGAATATTCTGACATATTTTACCAAGAAAACACTCCATTAACTTTTACTAGTAAAATAAAACATCAAATAAAAACTAACGACGAAATCCCAGTATACTCTAAATCCTATAGATACCCATTTGTAGATAAACAAGAAGTAGAAAATCGAATAAAAAAAAATATTGGACCAAAATATAATTAGGCATAGTAATTCATCCTGGTCATCCCCTATTTGGGTGGTTCCCAAGCGTCTTAACGCGTCAGGAAAACAAAAATGGAGGGTTGTAATCGACTATAGGCGTCTTAATGAAAAAACAGTCGATGATCGGTACCCCCTACCTAATATAACCGACCTTCTGGATAAGCTAGGGAAATGTCAATATTTCACGACGCTAGATCTTGTAAGCGGCTTTCACCAAATAGAAATGTCGGAACAAGATATTGAAAAGACCGCATTTAGTACAGAGCAGGGACACTATGAGTATCTTAGGATGCCTTTTGGGTTAAAAAATGCCCCTGCTACATTCCAACGTGTGATGGACAACATCCTCCGCGGTATCCAAAACGAAAAATGTTTAACATATTTAGACGGCATAATAGTGTTTTCAACCTCTTTACAAGAGCATATAGATGCGTTTTTCAAAGACTTCGTGATTTAAACTTTAAAATCCAGTTAGATAAATCCGAATTCTTGCGGAAAGAAGTGGCATACTTGGGCCACATCGTAACACCTGAGGGGGTACGCCCAAATCCGGATAAAATAATAGCCATCAAAAATTTTCCTATCCCAAAAACTACCAAACAAATAAAAGGATTTTTGGGACTATTGGGTTATTACCGTAGATTTATTAAAAACTTCTCAAAAATTACTAAACCACTTACTAACTGTTTAAAAAAGGGCGCAAAAATTGAAATTAACGACGAATATATATCTTGCTTTGAATATTGTAAAAACCTGTTGATGAACGAACCTATTTTACAATACCCGGATTTCTCCAAGCCATTCAATTTAAATAGGGAAAGTACCAAGTATGACACATCGTGGGAATGGTAATTTTGTGGAGAATTCAGCAGTATGAGTTCCGTTTAATTTTAGCGCCCTCGAGCGGGATAAAAAATTATTGCCTACGGTAAAGTGTAACACTTTATTTGAAAGCTAATTTTATTAGTAGGCTACAACCAAAAATATTAAAAATAAAGGCTTTTTTTATTTCATTGAAGGCGTAACACCTTCAGTTGTACAAAGAAATGGGGTACAGTTAGAAGTGTTACAATATCTCGATGATTTAAGAAAACATATTACGATGCTAGATAGCTACCCCTTGTATTTTTTAAATATAATAAGGGTATCACATAATTTTTGACGAGAGTTGATTACCGCACCGAATGTAAATAAAATGTGTAGTTTTATCTTTTTGATTAAACGGCCCCAGACTAATGATTCCCGGTTTGTGTAGTATAATTAGGTAAAATATAAAAGTACCTGTGCGTAGGTACACAAAATTTTGTATTTTAGTTCCAAATCAATAAACTTTTAAAAGTTCACATTAACTTACCTGTTCCATTTTTTATACTACTTGTCGATTTTGGGTGAGATTACAGAAGCTCTGCAAGTAGTACTTAAATCTGCAAATATCAGTTGCAAAAGAGAAACATGGTATTACAGGAACGTGTTTTCACTTTTTGCGTCTGCAAATCATCTGTAACTTTGCAGAAGCTAAGAACATCCTACAAACTTGCTGATTGTTAATTTTTACTTTACTTTTTTTTAATAACCATGAAGTATTCTATTCCTTTTGATTGAATACAGTTCGTGGTGTCAGATTATCGAGTTTCTAAACATAATAATGCGGATTTGCAGATATTTTTTTGGTAAACGAAAATTTGATACTTGCATCTATAAGTCCACCATATTTGCAGGTCTGCAAAGAAAAAGTTCTGGCGACGCCCATGTCTACAGTTTAGTGCTTGGATACTCTTGTCACTTATCTATTAATTTTTCATTTTTTTTAGATTGTTTTTTTTTTTCGCCAATTATTGACCAAAAATACTAACAGCCGTATGCATAGTCGATCGCCAGCGACTCGCAAGAGATTCATTTTGGCGTATCGCCAGCGATTCGCTGGCGATTCGCCGGCGAAAGCCCAAAAAGCTGGCGACTCACCGGAATGTCATTTCACGCAAGTTTTTATTTTCTTTTATAGGGATTATCACCGGTATCTCTCGCATTTTATTCATGATTCATTTCTTAAAACTCAAAAAATAATGAACAAATATCAAATTTTTCCATATAAAAGAACATGAAAACTTGCGTGAAATGATATTCCGGTGACAATCTCCGGCGAGTCGCAAGCTTTTTGGACTTTCGCCAGCGGATCGCCAGCGAATCCTGGCGATACGCCGAAATGAATCTCTGGCGAGTCGCTGGCGATCGACTATGCATACGGCTGTAAGTTATCATGGACATGACTCGTATCACTGTTGTTATTTTACACTTTAAAAATTCCCGGACTACATTAAGTTCAACGCCCCTTTACTATAAGATTAGGTATAATATATTTTTTCTACAAAGACTGTGCAAAGTAGGCTTCGGTACATTCAAATCTAAATGGAAAGCTGACGTTTTTCGCGATTTGTCATAATTTGACAGTATTGGCAATTGGCATATTTTCATTATAAAGGCAAACGGTATTAAAATTAAACAAAATGTAGACTAATCTGAATATCTGATATTCAAGCCCATGTCCTTAAATATTTAAACGATAATTGAAATATTAAAAATATTTTTTTTTACTACTAACATGAGAAATCACCATTATTTACCCCATTCCTCTAATGAGAAGTAATATTTCTCTCCCTAGGTAAATAATGATAATAAAAAAAAACCTAGGTAAATAATGAAACTAAATTTCATTAGTTTCATTTTGTTAATTTGACAACTAAACTCCCAGACTACTTGATATTTTGAAATATTTGAAAAATAAGTAGGAAATAACTAAAGCTGGGTTTATTAAAATCTAATCAAATCAAATATGATAATATATATCAGTGTTAATAGTAAAAATATATATTAACTAGGAAATTCAACACCGGCTTTAAAAATTATTAATTAATAACAATAAAACCATGTCATTAAAATATCAAAAATGCAATGGGATATTTCCTAGAATCATACCAAAATTTGACACATGCCAAATTTTTACATAAATAAAGCCAGTCTGATTAGAAACACGCTCCAGTCTGCTTGATATTTCGAAATATTTAACAAATTGTTAGGAAATTACTTATATCAAAATTAAAATTGCTAATACATTAATGTTAGTAGTAAAAAAAATTCTATATATACCTCGGCTGAGAAAGCTATTATTTACCTCGCACATTATATCCCTCGGCGCTACGCGCCTCAGGATATAAAAGTGCTCAGTAAATAATAGCTCACTTCTCACCCTAGGTATATAATGTACTATTTTTTTTGTAAATTACTCTATTTTCAATTAGCAGGTAAGTAGGCAACACAACATACACATAACACACTGTTAGAATAAACATTGAAGCAAAACTTGGATTCGGTAATATCGTGTGATTGATTATATGAGTATAAAAACTTCTTGTCTGTAATTCGAGCGGAAAGCTATTTACCGCTTTTAATACACAAATAGTTACTGTTTCTATTTGTTTATTTAAAATAAAATGGCTGCTGAAAAAGGTACCACCATATTTATTTGGTATTTTAACTTTTAATCCTAAATTCTTCATACAAACATTATAAATAATAACTAGGTGTCCTGTGAAATATCTTGCAGAAATGTGAAGATAAATAACCTGTATTTATGGAATTCATTAATAAACGTTTAAAATTATCTGAACTAAACGAGTAAAGGTTAAAAATAAAGTAAATAATATTTACGTACGTTATTTGTTGCTCATAAATCCACTTATTTTCTACGAGAATAGGAACACTTTCCGATATAAATCCACTACCGGATGGGTACCTACCTACATTTAGCTAAAATCACCAAATTTAGTAAATATAGATAAGTATTTTAGTTTTCAACAACATAGCTATTTAAAAACAATCTGCTGAATGTTCCATAATTTAAAGTCACTTATTAAATACTGCATTGTATATTGATAAGATTGTTTAAAGTTAGCCTTTTTGTTATACGAGGTGATTTTGAGAAGTAACAAATAACAACCGGATATCTTGTATCTCTTAAATTAAAAATGTTTTTGTCTTGTTATGTTGACCTTTAAAAAATGTTTAAATACCGAGTAGCCCAAATAGATAATTGTACAAATTTTTACTCAATTTTATTTAATATGGAGTCTTCATTATTACCGGTATCCCACGTGATTAAATTGATGTTGTCAGTTGATGGCTAAAAGTCACATTAATAACTTCAATAGTAAACCTAAAAGAATGCCGCCGATATATTTGACAGAACTGATACTTAAATTGTGTGACGGCCCACCCCTGCCCCCCTCTTTATTTTTTTTCTGATTATTTTACTCTCTTTGATATGTTAATATTTACCTCATAAGTTTATTTTACTTTAAATTCTATACTTACTGTAATTGGCCTTATTCCTCTAGTAGTAAAAATGATCGTCTAGTTAATTATATGATAATTTATATACCCACGTTGTGATAATGTTAATTAAGGTAAACCAGGATTCGATGCAAAGTTTGGTGCAAATTGATAAATAAAACATACAAATTCGTATGTTTGCTATATATAAGTTTGCGTTTCCTAGTTGAATATGAAGAAGAAAATTTTCGATCGGAGTGATCTGTATATCGGAAGATGTACTATGTATTTGGTATACATAAATTACTTGTAGAACTTGTACTTGGAACAGCGTCGTTATCAAAAGGGATTTCATTTTCGTCGATATCCTGTAACAATTTTTCTAAATTATTTTTTGGCTTTCTAACAATACTTTTATGATAAGTACCTTTATCTGTTTTTAATAAAATACCTTTATCTTCAATGACATTTGCCTTTTTAAATTTTGATAATTTTTTATTTCTCGATTTTGTTTTTACAAAACATGACTGTTTAGAATAGTTATCTGGTTCAGATCTCTTTTCATTTAATTTGTTTATTAAATTCTCTTTTACTTCCTCATTACGTTGTTTAATTTTATTATACATCTGTTTACTGATTTGCTTATGATTTTGTACATAATTAGAAATTATTAAGTGATCGTCTAAATCAAAGGGATCCGGATTATCAATGTGACCTTTTATTATTTCAAAGGGTGTGAACTTTGTCACTGAATGTATACTATTATTATAACAAAATACAGAATTTTTAATTAGTCTATCTGGTGTAAAATGTTTGTTTTCTTCTTGTAAACATCTATAATGTTCTAATAGACTTGAATGAAATCGTTCTACTGGGGAATTTGAATTACTATTTTTTGCGGTAGTGATACGTAATTGGATATGGTGCAGTTTACAAAAATCTTCTAAATCGAAATTTTTAAATTCTGTTCCACTGTCGGTAGTAATTTTTTGTGGTAGTCTGTGATGTGAAATAAATTCTAAGAGTTTTTCTACGATTGATATTCCAGTTATACTATCTAAGGGATAAGCGAAAAAGAATCAATTATAGTCGAATAAGATTTATTAGAAATGTAAAATGTATCTAAATGTATGTGTTCAAAGGGTTTTGATGCAGTGGGTGTCAAATTAAATTTTAGTACTGGTGGATTTCGATCATATTTATTCTTTAAGCACATCTCGCAGTAATTAATGTAACTTTCAATATCATTAGCCATTTTTGGCCAATAATATTTAGTACTAAGTGATGATTTCACTTCGTTTATACCTCTATGACTAGATTTGTAAATATGATAATATTAAAGTTTTTCTTCTTGTTCCTCTTTTGTTTAAACATCATTTAAAATTTTAGTACAATGATAAAGCTTAAAAGCAGTATGTTTAAATGTATTTTGGAGTGTTACAACAAAAATTTGTGGCAATGAATCGTTTTGAAAATATAAACCATAACTTTGTTTTGGGTCCATATATTCTTTAATAAAATTTATTATATTATAAGAATTAATAATAATTTTTGGGAAAGTCACATATATTCTTGTATTTTCGATACATATAGGAATTATTCTTATTTCTTTGAAAATTCTGAAAATATCCAGTGTTTTGTTTATTATAAAAATTTGAATTATGTTTTGACATATTTTTTTCATATGAATTATTATTATTATTATACAAGATTTCAAAATTTTCAAATTCAGAAACATAAGCAACAGCTTATTCTAGCGTCTCTGGCTTTTTTAAATGCATATTATTTTTTAGTATTCCCGTACATCCTGCAACAAATGTATTTAGAGCAGTTTTAGCATAATGATTACTTTGAATTTGTTTTTCCATTGGGGTTAAATTTGGATCATTACTTATTCTCTGAATAACACTACTTCTTAACAACTGTAATCTACTCGCAAAATTTATTAAATGTTCACCTTTTAGGGGTTTACTACGCGTCAATTCTTGCACTAAGCAATTTAAATCTCTTCGATCGGAGAAACATTGTAACAAAGCATTTTTTAAACCTATCCAAGTATTAATTTCAATTCTGTTTCCTACCATTATCTCAGCTTTTCCTACTAATTTTTCTTGGATACAGTCTATTATATGTACATCCTATTCTGGGTCATTATATGTTCGATAAGTATCAATTAAACTTTCATATCTATTTATAAATTTATTTAGTGAATTACTATCACCATAAAAAGTTTTTGTTATCTATTTTGGACTTAAAAAGGTCCCAATTCACTTGTCTACGTTCAACTACTGGGGTTGTCATGATTAAATTACTTTCTACACTATCTAGTGTATTATCTTGTAACGATATATTTGCAAATTGCTCAAACAAAGTATTAATTTCTGATTCACTCATAAAATATAATCAAAATAAAATATAAAATAGTTTCAAAATTATATAATAGTATAATCTTTTTAATACCCTTAAATTAAAGAAAAGGGAAATTAAAAGATATTTGGCATTTACTATTTTCTTCAATTGCTTTCTTATTGTCGTTTCGGATATCCCACCATGGGCTGATGTCCAATAATCGACGATTGGATGTTAGACTGTCGCCACAAAAGGGATGACTTGTGGACGTCACTTTCTTCGTTAGGAACCACACTTGAGGAATTAAAATTCCAAAGTCACGAAAAGTTAGTATTCGGTCCGGCAACAGCAAACTCGATTAAACTTTTTCACGACTCGCGTGTATCCTACTGACTGCGCCAGTTATAAATTCCAAAATGGAACTTTTATTTTTAAAATTTTTTATTAAGTATAAAATACACTTAAATGGATATTTGTACTAAAGCTACTTCAATTAACGGCTTCAAATAACAAATAACGAATAACGCACAAGTTCAAATAACAAATAGCTAGAGTCAAATAACAACAATAATAAGGTTCTACTCCTATTTATAAAGTAAAACTGATTATTAATCAAAGATAATATATAAAAGAGTCTATTATATTCTCAATATATAACTGGAGTGCAGTATTCTAATTTGCAGAATACACCTTGTTGGTGGAATGTAAATTGGAAGTATTGTTAACGTGGTTCTCTGTGCGTGCCAGTTTATTTTGTTGGTATTTTGACCATAATAATTTGTATTATTAAAGTGCAACATTGCGATGTGAAACATACTTCAACTGATTAGACTACAAAAGTCCAAGAAAAACTGCATTTATTCGACTAACGTAGATATTTTAGTTTAACGTTTACATCTTTTATGGAATTATATCCTATTTATTCCACCAAGGTAACATTTGTGTTAATAAATAAAGTTGTGACTATTTTTAATATCAATGGCATACACCACTTAAAATAATGATGGGAGATGATTATAAGTGCAATATATTTAAGCTTACTAAATCTGATGGCTATGCTGGATGCGAAGGTGTCTGCTCAAAATGGTTCCACTACTCTTGTGTCGGTCTAACTAATGGTGAGTTTTCGATGCTTTCAAAAAGTAAAAAATTTATATTTTCTATGTGAACTTTGTAGACGTAAATGCAGCATTGTTCAAGAAAAATCCCTGTCTGACCATAATAATAGTCTGAAATCAATTGACGAACGTTTATCTGACATTTGCAATTTAGTTCAAAAAACCATCCAGGAAAAGTTAGATGAGCTCTCTAGCTTCAAAAACGAAATTGTCGATATTGTAAAAATAGAGATTCAAGAGAAGATTTCGCTTAGACTCGATGACTTTTCTTCCAATTCTTCAAACTCTAAAACGTCTAATTTTAGTAATAAAGTTTCATACTCGAAAACAGTTGCTAAGCAACCTTCTTATGTAATTATGCCTAAGACAAAACAAGCTACCTCAGTCACGGAAACTGCTAGGATATGATTCAAAATATAAACCTTGTATCATCTAACATCAACATCACTAAAGTAGTTAACGTTCGAGATGGTGGTATAATGGTTAGATGCGAAAACTCTGATGAAAGTACCAAATTTAAAAAGTTAGCAGATGAGAAGCTGGCCAATGACTACACAATCAAAGAAGTTCCTGTACTAAATCCTCGTTTCAAGGTTGTCGGTATCTCTGAAAATCTTTCTGAAAATGATTTTATAAATGTTATTAAAAGCCAGAACAAAAATGAAATCTGTCGAGATGGTAATTTAAAAGTAATCTCCCAATTACCTTTGAAAAGGAATAACAAACTTTTCCAAGTCATATTACAGTCAGATATTAATAGTTATCAAAAGGTAAATTATTTGTTTGCTACGATTAATGTAATGTTTTTGACGCCATTGAGGCTAAGGCGGTGCTTCAAGTGCTGTCGTTTATATTTGTCCATTATGTGCTTAAAATCATAAACTCAGTGAATGTCATAAACCCAGCAATAAGTATTGCATTAACTGCCATAACTTTAACAAAACTGCCGTAAATCCGATCCCCGTAAATCATTCTGTTCTGCAATATAATGAGTGTCATGTATATAAAAAAAAAACTCTGAATGAATTTAGATCCAATATTCTGTCTCCCAAGTAGCAACCAGATCGAGCACATCCTATTTCAACCATTATTAATGAAAGTAAATGTACTGTCTAACTTTTTTTTTTCTATCAGAATGTTTGTGGCACTCGTACGAAGACTCGTGATCTTTATCTTAACTCATCAACTTCCTCTCAATATGACATTATTATGCTCACTGAGACCTGGCTAAACGACTTAATCAAGGACTCGGAACTATTTGATCCAAACCTTTACAATGTTTACAGAAAATGTCTGCAACACTAGGTGAAGGTAGCTTAATTATTGCTGCAAAAAAAAAATTTTCGTTCAGTATCTTTGACACCGAACATATTTTTGAACCTCTTATATCTATTGATGTAACATCTACAAAACTGAAATTGGGTAAAGCAAATGTTTATGTTTTCTGCATCTACTTTCCTCCGCTCATATCTGCTAATGAATATGATCTGTTTGTCGATATTTTTATGTCTATACACTTAGTTTACGACCAAAATCTTATAATTGTTGGCGATTTCAATTTAAGTAGATATGCCGATTTTAGAGCAGGCATAATATAAGAAATCCATGTAGAAAAATATCTTGTTTAATAAACTTCCGAAACTTTTTTAATATGTCTCAACATAATACAATACTTAACTGCAATAACAGAATTTTTGACCTCGTTCTCTCAAACATTGATGCATGCACTGTCTCTGAAACATCTGAACTCGTGCGACTAGATCCACAACACCCTGCCCTTTCTGTTGATATTTCCATTAAGACTACTCTAAAGACATTATCTTCATCATGTTCTAAAGAATATAATTTTAGAAAGCTCATTTTCCCAGTTTATATCAAGATCTACTCACAATTGATTGGATTCACCTATATCAGTTCGGCAGCGTGGATGAAGCAATTAAAATGTTTTACGAGAGACTCTATCTTCGACAAAAACGTTCCTTTAAAGATACCACCGAAAAATCATTATCCTGACTGGTTCAACTCTGAACTAATTAAAAAACTTAATTTGAAGTCTAAAGCATGGAGTAAATACAAAAAAAGTAAAAATCCTGAACACTACATCCAATTTAGTAATCTAAGAACTGAAGTTAAGTATAAGTCTGATTCTGCTTACAAAAACTATTAGAGGACCTCCGAAAAAACATTAAAACAAATCCCAATCAGTTTTGGTCATTTATTAACTAAAAAAAAGGCGTGTCATCTTCAATTCCAGCCAATATGTCATACAACAATGTAAATTCGGAAAATGCCCAAGACAAAGTTGAACACTTTGCCAGCTTTTTCGCTGAAAAGTATATTGCGTCAGGACCATACACTGCCTCCAACGTTACATCTTACTCAAATCTGGTAACTACGCCCTTTTTTACAGAAAACGAAGTTCTGATTGGCCTAAAAAAAATCAAAGGTAGGTTCAAGAGGTAGACATTTTATTTATACCTCATCCTTTAATGCTTATTTGTAGTTAAAATTGAAATTTTAATTTATCTGATCGGCCTAATAAAAGTTTTCTTTTAGATTTATTCATGTTTCCATGGTTTTTACTGTAAAAAACATTTTCTTTTGATAGATAAGTCAGACTTTATTCATTCATAGCTGTATCGTATGTATTTTCATTGATTCGGAATTTTGTATTAGTTTGTATTATAATTTTACAATTATATAAGAATGGCGAATGCATTAGAAAATATTGTAAGCACAAGAACATGTACACGACCTAGTGGACATAAAAGCATTATCTTTAAAAGAAAAAATATCGTACTTAATGTATTTAATAATCTTCGAAAAGACTTTGTTTCACTCTCTGTGGATGAAATAGCCACTAAATGTGAGACCTACACTAGAGTATCTAAGCGGACAGTGTATAACATTATTAAAGAAGATACAATTATTGGAGAAGTCTCACATCCAAAAAAGACCCTTGAAAAACAAGACCTTTATTTAAATTTAGGTAAATAATGTAATAAGGCAAACGGTACATTCTTCTTTCTTTCGAAATAAAATTCCTACACTTAAAAAATTACACTCAGTAATAGAAAATAGCTCCACTTATGTCATATTTGCATCTTTTTAACAGAGAAAGACGAAATCATTGCGTGGGGACATGATTATTTAAGGAAAATAGCAAACTTAAGATATCGGCATAAACAGGTATGTTATTTTGATGAAACATTGGTTAATGCTGGACATACAGTAACAAAAATTTGGCAAGATACCTTTCTCAAAATCATAAAACAAACCTTTATGGAAGGGGTCTCTTGTGGATTAAAAAATCCAACAGGAAAAAATTAAAATTGTTTTTTAGTTGCTTTAGAGATATGCAAAAGTTTGGATATTAATTTTTGTTCTCAAAAATATTTACGCAAAAATATCAAGGAATAATACAGTTGTATTTTTAGTTGTTTTATTTAAATTTCAAAATATCTACTAGGCGTTATTATTTTTGTATAAAAATCCCTGTATTTCAGAAATTAAGCGTTTTCGGACATATGTTTATTAAACAAAAATTATTTATTTTGATGTCCGCTACCATCCTTCAAAGTTTGATGGTATATTTACGGAACACCCTGTATGTTTATATTTATATGGTGTATTTAATATTTATAACAATATATCACGGAAAAAAAATTGTAGAACAAATTTCTACAATTGTAGATTTTTTCTCTACAATAAATAGTACATATAGGGACAGAGACAATTTGTAGTAAAAATTTCCAAATATTTGTGGAGAATGTATTGTAGAGTTATTATTTACAATATTTAGTAAAAAGATCCAAATGCATCATAAGAATTGTTCTACAAATTGTTATAATTTTTGCTATTCATTGTATGAATTTAAAAATTGATTGCGTTTTATGAAAATAAATACAAAAATTTTACACAATAAATAGTAAAAATTCATACAAATTGTAGTAATTTTTAATAAAATTTGTAGTAGTATTCCATAATTATTATAATTCAGGCGTCTAATATCAAATGTAGCAAAGTCCACTTTTCTAAATTTTTCACTACACAACAAAAACCATTTAAAAAATATTAAGACGTTACATAAAATTAGTGTTTTGGCTTTTAAGTGTGTAAATAAATTATTTTTTTTACTACTAACATGAGAAATCACCATTATTTACTCCATTCCTCTAATGAGAAGTAATATTTCTCTCCCTAGGTAAATAATGATAATAAAAAAAAACCTAGGTAAATAATGAAACTAATAAATAACTAAAGCTGGGTTTATTAAAATCTAATCAAATCAAATATGATAATATATATCAGTGTTAATAGTAAAAATATATATTAACTAGGAAATTCAACACCGGCTTTAAAAATTATTAATTAATAACAATAAATCCATGTCATTAAAATATCAAAAATGCAATGGGATATTTCCTAGAATCATACCAAAATTTGACACATGCCAAATTTTTACATAAATAAAGCCAGTCTGATTAGAAACACGCTCCAGTCTGCTTGATATTTCGAAATATTTAACAAATTGTTAGGAAATTACTTATGTCAAAATTAAAATTGCTAATACATTAATGTTAGTAGTAAAAAAAATTCTATATATACCTCGGCTGAGAAAGCTATTATTTACCTCGCACATTATATCCCTCGGCGCTACGCGCCTCAGGATATAAAAGTGCTCGGTAAATAATAGCTCACTTCTCACCCTAGGTATATAATGTACTATTATGTAACTTGTAGTCAAAATTGCCGTAGGATTATGAATAATATTTTAAATTGGCTATTTATATTGGAGTTTGCTGTATTTGATATTTAAGGTTGGAGTTTGCTATATATGATTTGTTCATGAAAGGAGATTGCTGTTTATGATAGTAAACTGGGGTGTGAAAACATCCAGGACTGTATTGAATACAAACACAGTTCTGCTTACTAATTAATACTGTGATTAGCAGAAACTTAAAATAAATGTGTTTCATATTGTCAATAAAAAATGTGTCCATGGGCGCCGATCAAAAAATTGCTGGGGGGCAAATCTTATAAGCAAGTTCAAAATGCCGCAGGCTATAGACGCTTGCCCTCGTGTGGCAGTGCCTATGAATGTATCCCTTAAAGTTGACGACAAATGAGAAACTTTTTTATTATTAATTTATTAGTGCAAGCAAGAAACTAAAATAACAACGTAGCCAGTAAACGGCCGCTTGGCTGCGTGGGGATAACTCTTGAGTATGCACCGTTGACCGTCTGTGTGTATTGTGCTATCTGTCTGAGCTCTGTGATGTGTGATGTGAATTAAGAATAAGCACACAACGATAGATATACCCGCAATCTCATTGCAGCCAGGCCATTGGCAACGTTGATATTATTCGTTTTCTTCTCGAACTAATGCAAAGTCTCCGTAGTTTTCACTTCGACACAAACAAACCGAATTAGATGGTTTTCAATAGCCGATACTGTATATGAATAAATAAATATATACACAGTTGTGCGAAAGTCCGAAATAAAATTATTAAGTGTTCAACCAGTAACTTAAAAAAAACACTGAAACACTTGAATTAATTTTACATTGGACGTATTTGTTGCCAATAAAATGAAAAAACCCCTTAGCTGCAAATTTACCCAACTTTTTCTTTCAAATACAAAGGTATGTCGTGTGCAGGTCATTGAAAAGATCATATGATTATAGGGAAATAAGAAAAAATTTTTTTAAAAACTAAAAACAGTTACAAATAGGGTATAGTGAAATTCTATGTTTCCCTACAAACGACATATCTTTGAATTTGAATGTACTTAATGTAGGAATTTATATGTGTTTCTTATTGTCAATATAAATTTACTAATTGCGGTCCTGGAAAAAATGTTGCTTATCTCAATCATTTCGTCTTATTTGCTCTCCAATTTTGGGCATTTCTAACACATTTTTTTGCGTGTTTTTTATCTACAGGATGACAAGAGACCTCCATTTTATGAATTTTCACTAAAAAATTCTTATTATTTTGTTATTATAAACTAAAAAACACTAATTAACTATGCATATGTTGTTACAAACTGACTACAGCTACCATACTGGTTTAACTACTTGTTATTGGCTGAAAGTGACTTTGCTACTTTTGTTACGACAAATCTGGAGATTGCTGTTTTTGATACAAACTTACAACTTTGCTAAATAGTTTTAACAGCTTATTTCTGTTTTTGTTACAAAATAAGATCTGATATTTTAATAAACCAACATTCCAAACCGGTACGACACAAAAAGCTTAAATCGGAAAATTTGGAGTTTGCTGCTTTTGATATTAGACCCCTGAATTATAAACTAGAAAAAATGTCCTTAATAGAATATTCAATTTATTGTTTTAATATAAAAGATACAAATTCTTAATTACATTATGTAATAATAATAAATAACAGTAATAATAGCGCCCTCAGTCTCAGTTGGCTTTTCTGCTCCTGAAAAATATGAAATAAAAATTAATACCAATTGAATTGTTCATACCCTTAAAACGGGGATATTTATCACCTTTACACTGTTTTGGATATTAAATGACTAAGTCAGATAACTAACAAAAATGAGAAAGTAGGTATGTCACAATTAAGACAAAAAAACATCATTGAACTTGGCACAAAATTCGATCGTTGGGCACAACATTCGATCGTTGGCCACAACTATTTTTTTTAAATAATCTACTAAGGTTATTTAAATTAGTTATCTAAAGGTAAATTATTCAGAAACAATAATAAATGTACTTACCACCAATAGAATTTATTATTAAAATTTTCTCAAACGCATCGGTGCTTATAATATAATAATGTGTTATAGGTACTCGTATATGTACCATGCTTTGTTATGTGAACATGGCGAACGGCTACTGCTGTCTGGCCGTTTATGATCGACGTCAGAAAACGTTGGCCAATAGCAGAATTCTGTTTTGTTCACATGACTTATAATTTCTACAATATTATAGAATATTTTTGAAAAAGGGATGTAAAGCATTACTATTTTTTGTAGAGAAAATTACTATTTTTTGTAGAGATAATTATTATTTGTACAAATTATTATAGAAGTTAGTAGTAGTAATTACGATAATTGTAATAAATTTCTACTTCTACAAACAATAGTAAAATATACTAAACATTGTAGACTTCTTTCCTACTGTTGTAGCATTTTATTCGACAATTCAATTGCTACAATAATTAATAGTTTTTAACTATAAATTGTAGTAAAATGTTCTACAAATTGTTAAAGTATTTTTCTACAAGTCTACTACTACAACATTGTAGTAAAATTTTCTAGTCACATTTTTTTCCGTGATCTTTCAAAAGTAGCAATTCTGTAGATTAGACCACGGTCGCCATTGGTTTTGACATTTCGGGTCCTCCATCAGGCGATCAGGTAGGAGGCCCTGGGGCCGTAGAGCACACGCGCCTTAGGGTAAAGACAAAACTGTGTCTCATTAAATTTAATTTTTTATTCGAAATTTGCAAATATTCGCTAGTCTCCTCACGTGTCATATTTGTATTTATTTCTGAATAACCCTGTACCTTTAAGAGCAAACATGACGGGCGCTCCTCCACCAAAAATCAATTTTACATTTGAGGCAGTTAAAAAAAATTGTAAAAAAAAATGGTTCAGGCCAATCGTTGTAAAAATGAACCAAGGATTTCGCTACACCGCGAAAAACTTATATTTTTTAAGAAAAACAACAAAAATTTCAACTTTTTAATAAATTTAATTTTTTGGCTCTTTACCGGCATTCTATAACAAATATCTTAACTATTTTCTAAATAACTTTTTTTCAAAAAATTTTAAACAGGACCGAAGATTAACATAGTTTTCATTCCGATACTAATTCTATTAAAACAATGATACCAGTGAATATGGCAACGCTGCTAGTCTTTGAAGCCCGTGGTTAAAAGGGTAGCTGCCGTTTAGTTAAATTTGTTAATTCCTGTGTCGAAAAACAGGTAGTTGTTTTTGAAGAGGTGCGAAATTATTATGATCGTCTTAGTTTGTTGTTGAGGCGTTGTTAGGTTATTGTTTAATTTAGTTTTTAGTTAATTTATGAAGTGAAAAATTCTGAAAGGCAAAAATGCACAGCTGACAAATTTCTATTTTATTTGTTTGCTGCCAGAGTTAGTAAATCCTAGAAAAATACGACATGTGCCAATTAGGGAAAAGAGATTGTCAAGAATTTTGCACGCTTAAAAAAATGTGTAATTCTAAATACATGCGACAAAATTCAGGAACTGAGTGCTCGTATGAAATTAAGATGGGTCTTTTCTATAACAAAATTTCCTCAGCCCACCCCTTTTCGAGATATCACCCTTAAAAAGTGGTGACTAAAATTGAGTTTTTATTTTTTTCTAAAATTTCAGTAAAGCTAGAAACTTGAAATTCTGTAATCGCAAAGGACTAACCACGGGTATTTTTTCAATATTTCTGTTACATTATAGGGGGGTGAAATTAGCAACACTTACTTTATTTCATATCAAAACTTTTTTTCGAGATGAACTTTTATGCAATCCTTGATTTATTTAATTTTTTTTATTCTTGAATTTTTTCCCCAAAACCAATAGCTTCAGAGAAAAAAAATTAACACCCTAATAATTTATTATTTTTTTTTAATAAATTGAGTGGAAAACAGTGTAACGGGCTTGTAACTATCGTATCGTACACTCTGTCATTATTCATTTTTTGCAATAATTTACACCAGTTTACACTAGAAGATAGCACTTAACGAAGCGTTTTATCCACTAATTTTGGCGACTTTTAAGAAATCATTAACAAAACATTAGAGGCTTAAATTTGGGGATTATATTAAGAATAGTGCTGTCGACGAATGCATTTATTTTCATTAGGATATTTCAAAATTAAAGCCCTTTTAGTTTTTTTGGGAAACTGGAAGGAATTAAAACATTAAAATATATGCATATTATAGATATTATTGCCTAATTTATTTTGCCAAAATTTAAATATTTTGAGATATTCTTGTCCGATAATTATAAGGGGTATGAACACCTTAAGATTGAAAGAGAATTAACTTTAATTCATGAGATGCAAAGCATCATAATTGTCGCGTCACAAAAACCACCTGCTGCCAAGAGAAAATTTTGATTCAACAGTATTGTATATTTTGTGTTGTAAAAGAGGAAAAATTAACATTTCGTGTTTTAATAGTTATTTTTTTAATTTAATAATCTATGTGAAAAGAAAATTTTTTAATACAGACTTTAAAAAATTGTTATATTAATATACTTATTTAATTGTACTTATATTTGTTGTTCCTTTAATACAATAAATACAATTTACCTATCTTCAATTCATCACTTTCCGTATCCATATACCTAGGGTCCGATTACAATTAGAAGAACACCGCTACGTCATAACTATTATTTCGAATTTCCAATATACAGGGTGTCTCGAAATTAGACGGTCATATTTTTACAGCGTAATCTACATCCTACAAGTATTAGAAATTAAAAATTAAAAAAAACCGAATTCAAAAACGCGCAGATGCCGTCACCCAGAGCTGGGACGAATCCTCGAAAAAATGGATTCGAATCACGAATCCGAATCACGAGATGTGATTCGAATCACGGATCCAATGTTCGAATCCTTTTTCAAAAAAAAGGATTCGAATCAAGTGATTCGAATCCTTTTTTTCGGATCACGGATACGAATCACGAATCAGTGTTATACTGTGATAATAATTATATTTGCTTTCGAAACTAATACTGTTTTATACCTCGGTACTAAAATATTTAACGCACTTCTGGTGGAATTTAAAAACCTAAATTCGATAGGTCTTTATGGATCTAAATTGCAATAATGGATATTAACTAAACAAGGATAAATATTTTAAGATTTTATTAATTTAAATATAACTAAAATCTAAAATCATTTAGCTAAAAAGAACTTTACTTATTTGCAATTATCCAATTATTTATGTATATGATAATTATTTATAAAATATTCAATGCTGTAGCTAGTTTGTATCTATAATAAATAAAAAAACAAGTATTAGAAATTAAAAATTTAAAAGAACCGACTTCAAAAATGTGCAGATGCCATCATCACATCTTAACCAAATTTATATGGAACCATCCCTGAGGTACCCCCTTAATAACAAAAAAGAATCATATGAATCGGACAAGGTGGTAAAGCATTATCGCTAAACATACATAAAAAATGAAGAGTTTGAGGATTTTGTCATGGACCCAATTATTAGATTTTGACCAAATTTATATGGGACCACCCCTGAAGTACCCCCTTTCTAACAAAAAAAGAATCATTAAAATCGGACACCGTGTTAAAGAATTATCGCTGAACATACATAAAAAAATGAAAAAAATATTGCGACGAATTGAGAACCTCCCTCCTCCTTTTATGAAGTCGGTTAAAAATAGGAGTAAAAGTTTATATAAATATAGGTCCGAAAACGTTTCGTTTTCGAGATACAGGGTGTTACAAGTGAAGTCCAGATGAAATATTTTCTAAAATTTCTTTAGTTACCGGTTTTTTAAAGTTAAAAAAAAATAAAATTTCTAATTCTACAGACCTACTAATTATTGTTTACACTTTCGAATAAGGTAGCATGCTTTTCTCTTGAAAATGGCGCGTCTAGCGAGATGCAACAAATGTAGCTTTATTATACAGAAAATATTGGTTTTCCAAATTTTATAGTCAAAAAATCTGATGTGTCCAACACATGACTTTCCTATCTAGTTATTATAGGCTTTTTCTGGTTATTTTGTACAACTTATTGCAGTACCTCTATAAATGTTTAGAGGATAAACTAAATATATACATTTTCCACATACATCTATCTACCTCGAAACATTTTTCTATAGTTATTCATTGAAAACGAAAATACTGAAAAATTTAAATTTAGCAATTTTCCTACAATTTTTCCATTACGGTCCATTTTAGAAAAATCATGGGTAAACAAAAATTATAGAGATCGATATCGCAAACAACTTTTAGTTTAGTTTAGAATTTTGCACATTTTGTCAAATTTCTCGAATACGGACCATTTCAGGAAATTTTGACATTAAGCAAAAATTATAAATAATATTAGAAGTAACTTTTATTTAAATAATTTTCTTCTCCAAACATAAATAACAGATATATTCAATAAAATATAAAAACGGCCTCCCATAAAGTACCCCCCCAGATGTTCCGACTTTGTCCAAAATCTAACTATTTCACGTCAGGTCGAAATAAAACTTAAGTTTAAAATTTAGTGTTTTTCTGTGTATCGGTTCGTGAGTTATGGTAGATATAGACACACAGACACACACGGCAATTTTACCCTAAGCTCCCCCTAATTTACCCACCTAAGAAGATGATCAATAACTGGGGTTTAGTCCAATAAATGAAGCGTAAAAAGGTAAGTATTTGTAACAAATTTTACCTAATTATCTTTAAACGTTTAGAAAATATTTACAAAAGTGTGGTATCAGGACTTCACCTTTAACACCCTGTATCTCGGAAAAGAAAAGTTTTCGGACCTGTTTATATGAACTTTTACTACTATTTTAGGATGTAGATTACGCTGTTAAAATATGACCGTCTAATTTCGGGACACCCTGTATATTATCTATAACTATCAATAAATAAAAAATATTTGAGATGTTTGGTTTAAAAATAGTATTCCTACATTCGTATATTAACAAGCCACTAACCCCCAGTAGGCGGCGATAGCCAACGAATTATACCTGAATTGTAATCGGACCCTTCAGGGTACGACACATAACATTGCCAAATTTATGTGGCGAACAAGGTTCCAAATACTTTAAAGGGAGGTCATGAGATTCGTGCGGTGTGACGTCAGAAGGGACTGGATTGCTCTTAATGTAATCAGTAAAAGCGGGATATTTTTTTTTCGCTCCCAACAGTTTTTTATTCTCTTTCGAGTTGGTTGACGTTTTCTTTATTTCATTTAAGATCTTCAAATGAATAAATAATAATGACAAACAATACGATTCAACAAAATTTGTATTAAACGATTTTCCGTAATTGGCGAAAAAGGTGATTAATTAACTAGTTTCACGTGATAATTCCGTAAATGGAAAATAATTTAAATCAATTAAAATACTTTTATTCTATTTAAGTTTATACAAACAAAAACACATTTATTTACTGTTCATTCTTTAGAATAAGAAGTAAACAAAAGTGTTTAGTTACTATTAATAATTTAAACATACGTGTAGATAGTTAAAACATTTAATTTAATTGGTAAGTTGGATGATTTATTGGAATTAGTATTGGAACTAGTATGTGATAAAATGCAGCTCTTAGTTATATAAAAATAGGTAAATATTTATTATTAATGTCAAATTTTTAATACCAAATCTGCCTCACTGTACCAAACGCTTATAACAATGCAAGTCAATCTTTTTATAATATATAATAATATAATTAGTAATTAATAATAATACCTACCCTTGCCTCGACTTTTTCTATAAATTACGCCTTTACTGTGAACCTCCGATTTTCTGAAAGTAAAGCTTGAATATATATTTAAGATCGGTGTTGCCAAATCGTGTCTATTTTTTAGTAAACGATTGTTTTAAGTAAGTTTTGAACTTCCCATTAATATGTATTAAAGTTGCTTATTTAAACTAGCCAATTTTCAAATTAAAGTAAATCAATACGTGTACAAATCTATAATAACTGTTTGTTTACCTAAAAATAGTAAATAATTAGAAATATAATCGAGTTGCACATTTGAAGTGTGTTTACCTTACAATCCATTAAATAATATCTAAAACTATAAAAATGACCTAGTTCTACTTTAAGATAATTGCTACGTATATAAAGTATAATAGGTCGAAGTACAATATTAAATAGATATATTGTTCAAGTGGATATATTTCTTATGAATCGTAAAATTTGGACTACAAAGTGGTTAAATTTCAATTCAATTTATTTAGTAATAGCTCCAGAAATTAGATTTCATTATTTTTTAATATAAACACGAAAGATGAGAAACATTTAGAATAAAATAAAATACAAAAAAAAATAATGTTTATATTATACACTGCTCAACATTTGAAATGGATATATTCTACATTGTTAGTTGTAAATATTTGAAATAAAAAACTGCGAGGACATTTAATTAAATTATAGATTAATTTTATGATGCAAACCAAGACACAAAACAAAACTAATCTACAATGGAAAAAATACATAATTTAAAAATTCGAGAGACGCTAAATTGGTGGTTTTCATCTTATCAAGTCCACAAGGGTAAACCCGTAGCGTAAAAAAACGAGAAATGGTTTGATTTGAAACGAAAGGCCGAAAGCCGATAGTAGTATAAAGACGTTGAATTTTCAGGTTTGTAAAGCATTGCCATTACCATTGGCGGCGGAATAACTTTTCTTGGGAGGGGGTTTAAGCCCCCCTTAAAAATGCACTCTTCCGTAAAATAAAAACAATATAAAGGGTGTTTATCTATGCATAAAATTTTTAAATTAAAACATAAATAATTATGCAGATGTGAAAAAACTTAAATACATATATAGGTATACATGTAAATATATAATATGTACTAGGTTAATGTAAAAAAAACATGCAAAATTAAATTAAAACCGTTATTCTATTTTCTTTTCAAAAATTTCTATGAATCCTTGAGGATCAATCTGTTTAGCCAACTCATTTTCGATGTGAAGTATGGAAAGCTGCGAAAATCTATCTTGAGTAGCCAAGTTTTAATTCTTCTCATAGCCGAAAAACTACGCCCGCACCCGGCGGAGCTAACAGGAATAGCATTGCAACCCGTAAAAGTTTGTATTAGGGATGTCGATTTTTCAAAAAAAAAATCTATTTTTTGGATCGATCTAGATCGCGCTTTTAAAAATCGATCCACTAAAAGATCGTTAATATTAAAATCGATCTATGAAAAATCGATTTTTCGATTTTTGTATGTTTTAGCTTGTAAAAAAAATTAACACAATTTAAGTTTACTTTATTATTTATTTTAATCTAAACACCAATCTTCTCTCTCCAAACAATTCAAAAACAACAACCTATCAAATCTTTCAGGAGTCAGCCTGCTTCTATCTTCGGTTAGGATTTGGCCTGCTTCTCAAAAACCCAACAATACACCCAATAACCAAATACAATTACTAATATACTTACGATTTGATTTTTCCTCAAAATGAAAACAAAAACCACCAAAAATGCCGAAACAAAATTCCTGTGCGGCGTGCGTGCAATAAAAATTAAGGTTAAGTCAGGTTAGGTCACGGGGGTTGGATTCCATGTAAATAGTTGGTAACAAGTTTGCTTGACCTCGACAGTAGCGCGCTAAGCGCTTACGGTTGAACTACACCTGTCAGTTTCCGCCGATAAAGTAGAACACTACTAATTAGAGCGATTTAAAAATTGGCGGGCTTAATAATTTAGAATTTGAAGCACTTTGAAGTAACATTTTCCTATTTGACAACTTTTACTTACAACTACTAAACAAACAATAAGTTTAGTGAATTTTTGTTGTAGGTAAATGTTGAAAAATTGAAAATGTCACTTGTTTTAACTGAAAAATAAAATTAGTTGAAAAATAAAACACATTTTTAACAAGTTTAATTTATTTAGAATTACCATGTAATTACATGTGTTTCATTTTGAACATAACAAGCACTATATCACACACTAAATTACTGAAAAATAAAAATATAATATGATAACCAGCATAGCACATGACAATGTTTTTGTTATTAAAAAAACCGGATATAGTTTTTATAAAAAGTCAAAGTAGTTCATTATAAACACAATTGTTTTAATGTTTTAAATATCCCTTATTAATCCAAGGACAAATCATTCTAATTCTAATATTCTTATACTTATTGTCCCTTTAAGGCCTTTCCGCGTCTATTTCAATCTAGAATAGTTGTAATGCCTATTTCGGGTACAATAAGTCTCCAGCTTCAATACAGGTGGGCTTTGAAACTCACCCTAATTAAGAAACACATTTATGTACATTCCAAAAATCTCCATACCTAGGAATATCTAAAACAAAACAAAAATAAAGGTGCAGTGTGTATCTTAAAATTAAAAATTAACAAGAGTCATAACTTTTTTAAACTTTTACATTTTTCTTGCAATAAAAGGTATAAAAATTTCAATAAAAATAGAAAACATATCTGATTTATGATCTTAATAGGTGAACTAAGCAAAAATTAACAAGTTGACCTAAATAGCATATAAGTTTTTGAACATATTTGGGTATTATTTGATAAATATAATAATGAATATCACCCAAAAATTGGACAATAACTTTTTGAGCACAAATCATTGGCCTTTTTTCATCTTGGTCTTTATGAGTAAAACTAGGATGAGGTTCTATAATATTTGTTTGTAAACACAGTTCGCTCACAACTCCTTTCATTTTTTTGACCACAAATGTTTAAAATGTGGTTCCATTTATCTCTAATAGCAGGAAAAACATAAAATTTCTTGTTAGTTTTGTGAGAAAAATACTTACTTCTGCAATTAAAATTTAAATGAATTGTTAATGATTTTCTTAAGAACCTCCCTATAGTTAAATTAGTTAAATCTAACTTACACTTAATTAATACAATTTACTCACCTACATTTGAAAAAAATATCACCTGCATTTGAAAATGAAAATAATATCAGGCTGACATATTTACAGCAACATAACCTAATTTATTTTCAAAGCCAGATTTACACCATCTAATAATATTTAAATTTAGCTTTAACTTTAAATTTGTTAACGATTATCCCTCTATTTGATCACACATTATCTTAAAGTGAAATTTAAAGGGGTAAATCAGTAAAATTATTGATTTCTTTTTCATTATTTTTGAAAACATATTTTTTTATGGGTGTAAAACGGGTTTGAATTTAGTGATAGCAGCGCGCTAAGCGCTTACGGTTCAACTACCAACAAGGAAACAAGTCCCGCCATTTATTCAAACCTTCTCTTTTTATTTTTCTATGGGTTAGGTTAATTTATTTTCTGGTTTTTTTCTTCTTACTTGTCATTTGTCATTAATTATTGGCCTCTTACCGTTTAGGATTTACGTGTCTGCTTACGTACAGCAGGATGAATCATAACAGGTAAAAGAAATTGCAACGAAAATTGAATCGTAAAAATCTTAAATAAAGTAGAAAATCTTAGAGAAAATCGGCTTCGATTCGCCGAGTAGGTGAATCGATCTCCGGATCGATTCTATGCTCTCGAATTGATTCAAAAAAATCGATTTTTCTACTAAAAAAGATCGATCTCAAAACGACATCCCTAGTTTGTATAAATTGGGTTGGGCCTTCGGTGTCACATATTTTTTCAAAATATAAAACTTGGTTTTAATAATTTTACTTGTAATTTTATTTTCTGCCTCTATATCAATTTTAAAGAGTTGTGTATAATGATGAATGAAGGCATTACTACCTGTAAAGGACAATACTTTTTGCAAAGTCTAAGTCACCAAATCTTTCCACAAATTGATTTTTTATAGCATCCCTGGTCAATAAAAATACAATTACTCTGCAATGCTCTTCCACATTTGTCCCCAATATTTTTTATTCATGACCTGCCGAACTTTCTAATATAAAATTTGATAAAGCCTGTGTTTGTTTTAACGTTCGTACTGGTTCAAGGCATAACTCATTTATCCTCTGCAAATTTTACTACTTTAAACCAAAGATTTGAAAAACTGATCCTTTCATCTTTTAAAAACAAAATAGTAGATTATTATTTGTCTAACCTTTCCCAACGTAGCATTAGGATTATAAAACAAAATACTATGGGGGCGAATGATTCTTAAAATGAAATGAAATACAAAAAGCGATACTAGAAACTCTGCTTTCAACAAACTTGAAAGTATTCTTATCGCTTCAACTGAGTCGTGATCTTTGGCATCAGGTATTTCTTAATGTAGAAATTGTTTGATAGCATTATACTTTTTAATTAGATTGTCACAATTTTGGAAACGACAGCTCCATCTAGTCGTACTCATATTTTGAAGTTCCGTAGTTTCGAGACCAAATTTTTGGTGAATGAGTTCAAATGTCTTATGTGTGCCTGGTTTTGAGTATCGGCAATACAAACCATCAATCGCATTAAAAAATGGGCTGCACCCGCAACAGATTTACACATGTGCATTTTTTTCAGCTATAACACTGGCACCATCATACGATTGAGCAACAGTCGGGGCTTTAAATTTCAAGGTTTGTAGAAAACTCTTGATTAAGTTTACTAGACCAGCAATATCTCGACACGAAGAACAATCAATAAATCCCAAAAACCGTTCTTCTATGTCCAAACCTTTGGCGTATCGGACAACAACAGATAACTGTTCACTTTTGTAGCAACGAGCTTCATTAACCATTAAGGAATAGAATCCACGCTGATGAATTTCATTTATTTTTCTTTTTAAAATCATTATATCTACAGTTCATCAAATTTCTAGAGGCTTTCGACGGCTAGACAGAGAAAGCACTACTGACAGGCATCCCGACGGATTTACGCAATGAAAGTACACTCTGCGCATCAAGTATTTCACTATTTCATTCAGACGTAAATGTCAGATGTAAATTTCGCTAAAACATTTCTTTTATTTTCGTTTGTGTTTTTTGCTCATTACAGTTTAATAGAACCTAAGTATGGAGTTTAATAGCAAATTAAGAGGCCGCGTGATTAACAGTCAATCTCGCGAAATAATAGCCAATGTTATAGAGTTTATGAGAAGAGAAGGAAACTTTAATTCACCTTCAATACCATTTAAAAATGTAAATGATCGTGTTGCTGCAGCCACAGGAGTATCTAAAAACACTGTCGTCCGCATTTCTGGAGAGAAAAAAAGAATCGATAACCGTGAGATATCGGAATTTTCATCACCAAGAAAAACCATTAAAAAACCAAAAACAGTTAATGATATAGATGAAGCTGCACAAGAATCAAATTTTATTTTTTTATTATTAGATAGCTATTTTTGTTTCTGAGTTGTGTTCATTTACAGGCTCATTTTTTTTCCGTTTCTCCTTTTTGATTTTATATGGGGTTTCAAGTTGTTTTTGACTTATTTCGACGTAAATCACAACAACACACTTTTTTAATAAAGCAAACAAGTGTTAAGAGGTATATGTACGTGTAAACTACAATTACAAAAAATTGATATGAAACCCATGAAACCACCAACAAAAATGTAAAGCTAGCTTCCGTACTAGAACATGGTGTCATTCGTCGAGATAATTTATCGTTTTGTTTAATAGATCAAGAAATGTAAATATTCCCCTGTTATTTTTTATAAAATTATAAGAGAAATAAATTTTTTTCTAAATAGTATAGTTTATTATTTTGTAGAAAAACAAAATTTCGAAAATTTAATAATGTTTCAGAAACAACCGTTATTAATAATAGGTACCATTTTCCTTAATAAGGTAGAAATAAAATATAAACTATTTCCACGATTTACAAAGGCCTACAAAAAAATTATAGGTATTTTCCGCTATCCTATAAAATTTATATTTTCTGACTCAATTTCAAAAGGTTGAAGGAATTCTAAAACACCTTTTATGGCATAATAATTATTTTCAATTCTACATACTATCTTTAGCTGCTTTTAAAAACGTTCTAAGAAAGTCCAATCAGACCAATTTAATCCCTAAACTATTCCACACTTTTAAAATTTAATTACCTAAAAATATTAAAAACTAATTAAAATAACTTGTTTAGCAGACTGTACAATAGCTATCTTAGTCACACATAGCGCGTTCTCTGTCTGGGCGTCGAACACCTCTAGAAATTTGATGAACTGTAATGATATACAAATTTTTTCGTTTTGAATGTCGTGGCTAAGGTATTTATTTTTTTGTAGTCACAATTTGGTAACGACTTTAGTAACATACCTTGGGGTCTATTCTGTAACAATTCCTTTATATTTAAAGGCCTTTAAAAATATTTTCTTCTTTACTTCTGTCATTATTTAAACAGATCTTTAAAATACATTAGAGGACTATCTTAAAGAAATCTGTTTAAATAATGACAGAAGTAAATTAACGAATACAAACATATTTTTAAAGGTCGCCAATATTTTTAAAGGCCGTTAAATATAAAGGAATTATTACAGAATAGACCCCCTTACCAGCTACTTTTTAGTGTCAGTGAAAAAGTAACAGTTTGTGAAATATCGCCCATCACGTTCGGTTCGGTAGTGTAAAAGTGATTACAGGAATGAACTCTAATTTGTATTTAAACAAATTAAAACGATATTTTTCCTTTTGCTAGAGTAAAGTGAACTTAAAATCTGATTTCATCTACCTTAGTACCATAGGGGGGCTAAGCCTCGCCATGGACAGGGCTAAGCATCCCCCCCAGCCCCCCTTCCACCGCCAATGGCCATTACTTAGGTTAAACCACGTGATGATTGTCACAAACCTTGATTTTTAAAACCACATTCCATACCGCCTTTTGATTAGGATTTACTACTTGTTCGAACAATTTATCTAATAATAATAGCCTCTTTATTTCTTAAGCCTGCTTATGTAAAATATTTGTGCTCCTTACCTCTTAAGCCTATTTTTATAAAAATATTTGGTTCGTTTTAAATCTGCCTATGTAAAAGTATATGATCCCTTTACTCCTTTAACCTGCTCACGTAAAAATGTGTGTTTTCTTTGTCCCTTAGACCTGTTCATGTAAAAATAATTGCACCCATTGCCCCTTAAGCCTACTGGCGGACGTAATTTGGACACCAGTTTTGGGAGCTTACCTACTTTGAAAAAAGGACATGTATTCTGGGCATCATGTACCGTTTAAGTCATAAAAAACTCAAACATTAGAAATATCGACAATACTATATTCTATAGTAGAATCGCAATCGACACGGAGTAATAAATCAAAATTTTATGGGTGTTTTACAGCACAGATAGCTCAAACAAAATCTGTGATTTTAAAGAGTCGGCAGTTAAAAGGTTTGGTTTCGTTATTAATTTTACCTATGCCGCCCGGTTTCGTGGAACATAAACAATAGGCTACCCTTATTTTATTCCCTTTTAAGATTCTGATGAGCGCACGGTTGCGTAAATTGGGGGGGTATTTGCTTGTATTATTATTTTTTTGTTACTATGTTAAACTTAATAATTTAACCGCCGGGGTGCTATGATTATAACATTTAGATATAAAATAGATAGACTTACCTACTCTCGAAGATCAGGAAACGGGAAAGTCTCTGAATCACTATATTCACTTAATGAGTCATTATTTACTGATATTATTAAATGTGGCACTGTAATATCGACATCCAAGATTTTGTCCAGATTCCACAAGTTCTTTTAATACATGCTCGATTGCCTTTTTCCAAGTGATTGGAGGTTTCTAACAATGCTACTGCATCTTTTAACTTAAATGTCGTATTATGTCGACCTACATATGCTTTAACTTGTGTCCATATCAGTTCAATAGGATTTAGTTTGCAGTGATAGGGAGTAAGACGCACAACATCATTACTATGTGTTTTGCATGTTCATTCACTAAACAACGTACTGGAGGCTTATTTAATTTCACAATTTCTAGTAGTTCTAATTTTATTGATTTTTCTGAAAAGTTAATGTTTCTGTTTGTTAGCCACTTAATGATATCATCTTTCTTCCATGAAGCATTTGGCACACGTTCAAATAGAATGGTAACTAGCGTTATCCATTACTCTAACTGAACCCTTTGGTAAATGTTTTATCATCTGCTGAAAATATTCTTCAAAAACATCAGCGTTCATGTCTTTATGGCAGTCTCCGTTTTTTTTGGGTTTAGGACATCTGGACGTCGCCGTTTCGGCGAGGCCATTTATTTGGACGTCAGGCCATTTCGCCATTGGCCGTTTAGGCGTCGGCCGTTTCGGCGTCGGGAATACTATTTTTTAGTATGTATGTTAAAACCGCTGTAAGTTTTATTATGAAATAAGTAAAGTATTGAAATAAGTGAGGTATTGCATAGGAATGGGATAGATGCTTTAATCTGTTTTTCAAGTACCTATCAGAATTATATTAGTAGTGTAATTAATATTAGTGTAATTAATATTTTATATGAACATTAGTATAATAATAGTGAAGTAAAGAAATTGTTCCAAATTTGCAACCCAGAGTAATCTATTGCGATTTCGAACAGGCGTCACTATAAATGGTTGTTTTTTTTCACTTGGCCCAAAATATGAGGAAACAATTCTTTCTAAATTGCAGAATGGTGATATCTTTGGCATTTGTTCATACGATCATTTAGATTATGCTTTTGATGTTCTAGCGGAAGACCTACCTGCCGAACAGCAATAGTATATAAACATTTTATTTTAGTCTTCCTTTCGACACGAAAACACCCACTATGCATAAAAACGTTAAATTAATGAGAACTTTACATCACATTGTTACATTGTAACTCTCATTTTTACTCTTGTTTTCATCTATAGGATAGACTTATAACCGTCTAAGCCCAGACTTTTGTGATGAAACAATGTAGACGTTGCGGTGATATTATAGCGCTACTTTTTTACGTTATTCAACGTTACTGGAAGTTTCCAAAAATGATGTCGTTTTAACAAACCAGATGTGACATTCCTGTTATATCCAAGAAAGTCTTTTTACTTCTTGTAGATGTTATTATAAAGCCCATAAAAGAAAATCATATTAATGAACTAAATGTGACGTTGATACCTTATTATGGTTATCTAAATTTTATATGGACTATAAATATTTTATATATTAGTTAAACTTTTATTCTAATCATAGGAAATTTTCCAGAAAAAGTATTATAATACAATGGTCTAATTCAATATCAAAGGTAAAAATAAGAACTTTGATGAAATATTTAACATTGAGCATCAGACTCCTCCATAAAACAGTACTACCGGTTACGTAAGTAGCAAGCAATCATGGGTATCTCCATCTATGAATGCGGGACGAACTGTTAGGTCTGCCAGGTCTACGATGTAAAGTCTGCAGATAGCCATCTTAAAGATGTGTAACTTGTACACATTACTGTGCTGACCTGTAATATTATTGTGAATTATACAAATCAACATCGTATAAATGTTGGTCACAGGAAGTAATCAAAAAGAAGTACAAAAGATGTTTATGTCATTGCTAATTGAAGTATTCCAGCGTACATAAAATTTCATTTATCAGGAATATTAATGAATATGATGTTAAAATTTAAACATCTAAAGGATATTTCAGCATTGTTTTAAAAATATATCAAGAAAAGTCTATGAGAAACGTTACAAACACGACTGGTAATGTTTCATGTTTAGTGGGCAGTTTTATTATTTAATTATAATAAACCTAATTATAATAAATATAACAATTATTTAAAATTTATAAAAATTATATTGTTAAATTTGCCAAAACTTCCAACGCCGAAATGACCAACGTCGAAATGGCCGACGCCGAAATGGCCGACGTCCAAACGGCCACGCCAAAACGGCCACGCCGAAATGGCCACGCCGAAACTTCCCATTCCCGTTTTTTTTACATTGAAATATTAAAGAACCACGTTTTGAAAACCCGTCATCACTTTCAATATGAGTTATAATTAGACGTCGTCCTTTACCGGAAGCAACCTTCAATTCTGTAGATAATCCTTCCAAGAAAACCTGTCGTGAAGATTGAATGTTTGTGTCCTGCCACATTTTGCTAACTGTGTAACCTTCATTCACCCTGGTCCAAATAAAATATTTTTTTGCCTTCTGCACGTAATTTAAAAATGGTTCTGAGGTATCTCCGTCTCCCACAAACAATTTCTTCAGAATCAATAAGTGCTGCTTTCCTGTCCTGTTTATCCAACTTGAACTTCAAATGTATTAGAGTTTCCCGTAGTTTTGTCTTTCCCATTTTAGGAAAATACGGATCACTATTGATTGCGACCAAAATCTTGGTAAGTGTTGATATTTCTTTTTTAAAATAAAATTCGTGATCTTTTCTTCTTATTGCGCTTTTAATTTGATCAATAAATTCCCTTTTTTCTTACCTCCTGCATTTTTCTTTGGAGGTTTAACAACTCCATTTTTTAATTCACTTATAACTTTTTATATATCGTTGATTTGCTTACACCCATCACACTACTTGTCTTTTCAACAGTATCGTCAACAGAAACCGAAGGATTTTTCATTCTTAGGCAATTATAAACATTGTTAACAAATATTTTCTCGTTAACTGACAACGCACACTTTTTTAAACGTTTCTTAGGTGTAAACTTTGAACTTGAACCATGCTGCATTTTTCAATATTACTGTCACTATTAACCGAAAATAACCACAACTTCTTACTATAATAGATAATATAGAAGCCTAATCAAACAGGGTAGGTAATATTGGGAACTGATAAAGATACTAACTGCAACTACCTATCTTATCTTAATACAAAATTCTGGGTAGGTAACCATCTTATAATCCCACCCCTTGTTATCATTTTGGTTTTTTCATCAGAAAATTAAAGTTGTTCCATCGACGTTGTTCCACCAACATTCCTCCAGAAGCTATAGAATAGGTTATTCTATTTATAAAGATGACATCTATAAAAGAGTCTAAATTCAGAGAAAAAAAGTTAAAAATAATAGGTAAATTTAAAAAAGTCCGTTTGTAGAACATATTTATGGCACATATCATTTTGAAGATTATTAAAAAATCTAAAATTCCAAAAACTTTAAAAATATGTTGAAAGTTTATTAATGGGAAGTTTGTTAATCTAGAACAAGTCAGAGGGGGTTATTCTCTAATTTTTAGCCAAAAACATAGCAATGAAAGTGCCAAGCGGACATTTCAACAAAGCTCAATCACCAAACCGACAAACATGCGATTATGGTATTCTCTAATTCTAGACGATTTTGCTATTCGTGATTTTAATTTTTGTTGTAAGCTGTCATAATTATAAATGCTGATTGATCTTAGATAAAAGAGACCAGAGATATAACATACACCGGTGTTTAACCTGCGCAAATGTTGCCAATTTCTAAAGAAAGGTTAACGGAATGGAAGAACTGGGCGGAGAACCAAACTCTGTGACAGGGACGGCATTTTTTATGTTATTTTAATTTTTTCCTACTCTTTGACGGCTTGCGATGAATTGACAGTACCACTATTACATATAATAGGCTTATTCTGTTTAAAATATAAACTTGATAGTATGTCTAGGTATGGAGGTATTGTAGATAATTTGTTAGCAGACTATTTATTTTTAGAGTTTTTTTATTTTCTTTTAATTTTTTCCTAATCTTTGACGGCTTGCGATGAATTGACAGTACCACTATTATATATAGATATGTGAGGACTTATTTTTTTTAAATATGAACTTGATAGTATGTCTAGTTATGGAGGCATTGTAGATAATTTGTTAGCAGACTTTTTATCTTTAGAGTTTTTTTATATTCTTTTAATTTTTTCCTATTTTTAGACGGCTTGCAAAACATTGACAGTAACTTTTTAAGTGAGGGTTATGAATATATTAAATCGTGTTAAAATATCAACTTGATAGTATGTCTTGTTTTGGACTTATTTAAGATTCTTTTTTGGCCGCGATATATCAAAATCTTAAAAAGACCAATTTTTCATTTCTCTTGAATACAAATTTTCTTAAATCCGGCTTAATATCTATTTTATGGTTTATATTTGTTTAAAATGTTCTTACGTCTACTGTTTATTTAATAATTACCACAATATTTATTTAATAAAATTTATCAACATGGAACCGACGCCACTGTTCATTCGGGTTCCTTCGCCATTTTGGCAGCCAAGTTTGGTCTGCTAAGTTCATACCAGTGGTTGAACTGAACATTCTTAAAATGAATAGTATTCTAAGTTAGAAACAATTATTCAAGAAAATCAAAACCGCAAGCTAATCGGATCTATCTTTCTAGAGTTATCGGGTTGGCACACATACGATTTTTTTTTTGTATTTTCGGACTTAGAAACGTGAAAAAAATAGGGGTAAGAAAATATTTTCGTCTGCAAGAATGCAATACTGAGGCCCCATAGGAAGGGCCTGAGAGCCTAATCAAAAGTTTAAAAAAACTATTAATACCACGTTATATAAATATATCTATTAAATGGTTTTTCTACGGCTGCAATGATAAATCATCATTTTGATTCGGCTATTGGAACTTATTCATACCTACACATTTTACACAACATTTCATATTGCACGGGTTGCCCAGCAACGCGTGCGAAATGAAATTTTAATTTAGTAGATCAAAAACTAAGGCGGCTATAATATCATTTTGACGTTACTGTCAGTATAATTAATATTGACAGAACTTACGATAATTATCTTTTTTTATGAAATAAATTAATAAAATGGACAGTGATAGTGATATAGAATTAACACCTCCAAACATAAAGGAAGCTGCAAAAGTAACAACTTTAAATTTGTTGCCACCAACATCAAAAAAATTATATCAACGATCTTACGCCCTCTTCATGAATTGGAAAAAAGGTGAGAACGCAAACTCATTTTCAGAGAACGTTTTAGTGGCTTATTTTGCCGAATTGGCGAAAAAAATGAAAAGCTCTACGCTTTGGACACAATATTCGATGTTAAGAACGACTATCAGCATTAATAATAATATAGATATTAGCAAATATTTGAAATTGAAAGCATTTCTCAAGCGGCAGTCAGACGGATACAAACCGAAAAAGTCGAAGACTTTTATGTCAAATGAAATCGAAAAATGTATAAAAGAAGCTCCCGATGAGATATATTTAGTAACAAAAGTAGGTTATTTATATTTAAAATACGTTATTTTTTATATTTGTGTAATGCAAAGTATTTTCAATTTGTGAATTTTTATTGTAGGTTGCGTTAATTATGGGTGTAATGGGTGCATGCAGACGACATGAATTACATCAGATGAAAATTTCAAATTTTAATGATTTGAATTAAGCAGTTTTGGTGACGGTACCAGACACTAAAACCAAAATTGTTCGAAAGTTCACTATAATTGGTCAATATTATAAAATTTTTAAAAAATATGCCGACCTTCGCCCTCCTCATGTTAATGATCCCTGGTTTTTTATAAATTACCAAAAAGGTAAATGCACCGTTCAAAGAATAGGGTTAAATAAAATTGGGGCAATGGGAAAAGATATTGCCAAGTATTTGAAATTGCCAGTTATATACAGGTCACTGCTTCCGCCGTTCTACGGCAACAATTTTAGTTGATGGCTGGTGGTGACATAACCACGTTAAAGCGTCATGGCGGCTGGAAGTCTATAGCTGTTGCTGAAAGCTATATAGATGAATCCTTAACAAATAAGATTGATATAGCCAACATAATTTCTAATAAGATAAAAAATATAACTTCAGAAACGGGAAACACATCTACAACTGCAGAAAATTGCCAAATTCAAGAAAATGTAAATATTGAACATAATATCACTACTACCTCCCCAAAAATGGTTTTTAATAATTATACGTTTAATTTTTATAAATAGGTTGGGGTATGGCTTGACCAGTTTTTCAATTTCAATCGAGTTTATTTATCCACAATTTGTTATTTGCAGTGTAATCTATTCCAGTTAATAAAATAAATCTTTTATTCGATTTGTGTTTGTTTATGTAATAGAAAGCAGTCGTAGAAAAAGTATAGTATGCAACTCGCACGAAATAGCTATTTTGCACTCGTATGATTTGCAACACTCGCCTACGGCTCGTGTTTCAAACTTTCATACTCGTGCAAAATCTGCTTCATTTCGTGCTCGTTGCATAATATACTATTTTATTAATAACAATTAAAATACTCAATGGGAAAATAAAAATTTATTAGTTATCAAACATCTCTCGTATATCCGTGATAATTTTGAACAGCAATTAACGTTGTGTACATATTAACATAATTCATATTTTTTAATTGTCCAACGATGGACCATTATCGCTGACAGTTTTATTTGTTTTAGCAGTTGTTCGACTAGTATCTATCAACTACAGGTTCATTGTAATCAAGGAACTGTACGTAGAGTACACGGCGGATCCGTTTATTCGGCAAGATGGTGTAACGCCGAAAACAATAAAGAATTAAATATTTGATCAAGTACAAGATAAACTGATTCGTCTAGATTAGATAACATCGACAATTAATAATTGAAATTAAAATTATAGCTCTCAGTTATACATTCACTTGATAAGTGAACGGTATATCAAAATGGATCAAATCGGGTAAGTGCTTTTTAATTATTTTTCCCGCAAATTATAATGTACATAATTATGCAATAAAACTTTTATCGCAATCTTGAGATTTTAAAACATGTCTACAAACTTATTTATATCCAAAATGGTCTGGTTAAGTCAGTAAAGGGCGTGAAAGTTTTTTGAAAATAAAACTAGAATAAAGATATATAATGACCACTTAACCCCCTTAACTCCCATTTTCAATCAGATTTTTTTCAGAATCAATTTGCTTATAAAGCTGGATTTTTCCAGAAGATTACAATTTGATATCCTTTTCTGTTTCTGAGTAGAGATTTTTTCAATATTTCAACCCCTCCCTTATTTTCCCATTTTTAATTATTTATTTATTCATTAATTTTTAGTAAACTTTTCTTGTTGATATTGCTTTTGGTTTTTGATTTCTATGTTTTTTTATTTCAATCCCTTTGACCCCCATTTTATTAAGAATTTTTTTAAATCAATAGGCTTTGTCCCCTTATAGAGCTTGATTTTTGCCAAAAATTTCAAATTGATATTATTGTTCGTTGTCGAGTTATTTTAAATGTTTCAACCCCCTTTAAGCCCCCCCATTAACCCCCAATTTTTATTCAGATTTTTTCAAAATTAAAGGGCTACTTCCCCTTATAGATGTCAGCAAAAATTATAAAAATCTACTCTTTTTGTGAACAAATTTATTTTCTTTTAAACTTTCACGATTTTTACCAACTTAACAAGATGATTTTGGATATAAGTTAATCATTTTATTTTTATGCCAGGAGTTTATATTTAATCCATATTTCTAATCTGTATACACTGCCAGGTGTTGCTCCATACGGTTTCTTCTCTACCAACTTTTTTAATACCTCTTCTCATATTTATCTTGATCTTCCCCGTCTTTTTACTCAAGTATACAAAGAACAATTTATAATTTTGACCTGAGGTGACTGACAGTCGTACGCATAGTCAATCGCCAGCGACTCGCCACCGGAATGTCATTTCACGCAAGTTTTTATTTTCTTTTATAGGGATTATCACCGGTATCTCTCGCATTTTATTCATGATTCATTTCTTAAAACTCAAAAAATAATGAACGAATATCAAATTTTTTCCTATAAAAGATCATGAAAACTTGCGTGAAATGACAATCTCCGGCGAGTCGCCAGCTTTTTGGGCTTTCGCCGGCGGATCGCCAGCGAATCGCTGGCGATACGCCGAAATGAATCTCTGGCGAGTCGCTGGCGATCGACTATGCATACGGCTGTATGAGTTTCTAGTTGTGGTAACAAGTATACTATATTGCGTCTTCATGTGTAGTGCATTAAATTACTTCCCAAAATATAAAGTTTTTTATTTAAAAACATTAGAAATATACAGGGTTATTCAAAACTATTGGGACATATGCTAAGGGCAGGTTATTTGGACCCAAAATATGGCGCTTATGACCAAATATATCTTAATAAAATATTGCTTTGGAATAAGACACAGTGCGTTAAAGTTGAACAATAACTCAGCAAAAATAATTCACTGACAAAAAAATATCTTTTACAAAACACAATTATCTGACAGTCCAAAGCACACTTTTCATAAATATAATAATATTAATAATCGATGAATTGTTTATTTCCGAATTATTTGTATCTCAATAGTACCTTTTAGGGCTGGCCGATTGTCAAATTAAATCGATTAATTTAAAATAATCGATTATTTATTTTGACAATTGCACTCGATCACTCGATTAATGAAAAATTATCTATTATTTTTAATAATCGATTATTTTCTTATTTTCTGTTAATTGATTACTCAATTAATCGGTTATTTTCGCCTAATCGATTGTTTTCGATCAATCGAGAGATACATTATTTGTTATTAATTAAATAATCAATTTTATAGAATATCGATTATTTTTGATTACATAATCGATGAATTGTTTATTTCCGAAATATTTTTACCTCAATAGTACCCATTAGAGTTGTCAAAACAAAATAATCTATTCTTTATTTTAACAATTGCACTCGATTAATCGATTAATGAAAAATTATCGATTATATTTTATTAATCCCATCCTCATCGCCAAATATTGTAACTGTAAATATTTGAGTAATAACGAGACGAAAACTAATATTGAAAATCTGACATCTTTATTTATTATTGACAACATCAAAATCTAATCTAGTAACTATTTGCGATTCAAGCTAAGTGATACGCCCTCTGGAGGAAATTTATAGATATGTCGTCGGATTTTAGCTCTTGAAGAAGTGGATAAGACCTTTTATTTAAGAATCAAATTTGTGTCTAGTAATATGTAATCATACTCTATATTTATTTAAGGATTTTTTTATAAATCCGATTTATTATTTTGTTTTAAAATCATTTGGCAACATTAGCGTTCGTGTTTATTGTTTACATTTTAATTTGTATCAATTACAATTCGAGTTTGTTCTTACTTTTTAGCTTAAAATTTGTTTATTTCTTATAGTATGTGATAGTGTTTATTAAAAATGAAATCTGCGAAAAAGTCCCCAGCAAATTGCAATGTATATGGTGTTAATGTAAAAATCAAAACTGAAGTATTCATTATTTTCCTAGTGCAAGTCGTAAAATTTTGTTTCTTACGATAAATGGATATCTACAAATTCACAATATTGAAATTTTGCAAAACTTTGTTTAGAATCAAACTGTAATCTGATTTATGAAGGTTTTATTACCATTTACATGTATACAAAGTACAAAGTACTACACAATTCACTTCATAATATAAGCATAAGGATAGTTAGATTTTTAAATAAATTTATCAATAATACACGTTTGGTACCTGAAATCTCCTTTAAACCACATAATAAAACATGTCCTGGTTTTAGTAAATACATATTTCTAGATGTTCTTGTAGGTGAATATTTACAACAGATTAAGTCATACACATGATAAATATTATATTTATGACGAAAGCATGAGAAATAAACTTAAATTAACACTAAATGAAACTCATAAACACTATTACAATAAGAATATTATCTAAAAACAGTTAAAAAAAACACAAATACAAAATCCGTCCAAAACAAGCACATGTAAATAAACAAACATCCTACTTATAGGTGACAAATGACAGGCGCGCGAAAATTAATTTGAATCGCTAATACTACAAATATTAGAGATATAACAGACTTATAAAAGTACCAATATTACGTAGAAATTATCTTTACGTCATATTTTCTAATCAAAAACACTAAAAAGTTTCGTCAAAAAGAGCTACCACTTAATTTCATCAGGAATCATTCACGATCCGCCCCCTGTAACAAAATGTGAAATAGTACATAAAATAATATTCATATATCAATGCCGATTTTAATAATAATTCATAAATATACAGTGACATCAGAAAAAAACGAAAAAAAAAATTCAGCCTTAACTCTCCATATCTTATTCCACGGCAATATTTTATTAAGGTATATTTGTTCCTATCGCCTTATTTTGGACCAGATAACCTATCCTTAGCCTATGTCCCAATAGTTATGATCCCAGCAAACCATTTTGTTACATGTTTCCTCCTGTTACTACCGTATATATATAAATGCTGTTGACCAAATGGTCCTTGAAATGCGCATGTTTTTTTTTAAGTTGGTAGGTATATCTAGAGGAGCGTTACTCAAAGTGTGGTCCGCGGAGCCCTGGGGCACGGGACTTGGCTGGAGGACCATTTATTTTTTTGTTTTTTTTTTTTTGTTTTTTTTTTTGTTTTTTTTTATATGATTTTGGTATTTTGGGTTGGAGGACTTTTTTTTAGAAGTCAGGAAGAGGAAGGAGTATATGATTTTGATATGGGTTGGAGGATCTTTTTTTTGTTTAGTAGCCAGGTAGAGGAAGGACTATATGATTTTGGGTTGAAGGAGCTGTTTTTTTTAGGAAGTCAGGAAGAGGAAGGCATATATGATTTTGAGAATTTTGTTGTAGGGGCTCCGCACTCCGCAAAGAAACGGGAGGGACCTGGCAAGAGGCTAGAGCAAGGAGGACTTTTTATCCGAAATGTGTTTAGGGCTCCATTTAATATTTCTCTTTTCAAAAAATGTTACAATGATATATATGTTAAATGTCTTTCGATATACACTCACCGACAGAATTATTTTTATAAAAAGTTCAAAATTTTCAAAACTGTTTTTCTTTTATTTTCTAAAATTAAACGAAAATTTTCATTTGATTGGTATTTGTTTGCTTTTTAAGATGTACTTAGACATTAAAAAGTAAAAAAAAAATCAGAATTACAAATATCTCCAACTAAATAACAAAACATTGGGTGGGTGATTAATTCTGCCGGTGAGTGTATAACATTGTTCCTTATATGTACTTAACCCATTACATCACCTATAAGGAACTAGCCATATAACAAAATTAGATCATTTTTCACAGTAATCACGTGAGTTATTATGTAACATGTAAGTTACTTTATGTAACACGGAATTAGTATATGTAAACTATACATATATGTTACATGTTTGTGTTTGCTGGGGAATCACCCTGTATACATTCGAAATTTTTTCGTGGTTATGTTTCTTTTTAAAATATAATGATTCCTTAATTAATATTAATTTGTTTTTTAGGGCCAGTTGTATAAGTCTAAAGTAAGTACCCTTCCTTTATTTATTAATTTAATATTAGGCATTCCAATGACTTGTCAAAATGCTGACAAGTGAGAACTGACAGTTCCCTGTGGACCTGTTGTCATTGACAGGGTCAATGATACATATATAGTTATATAGATTGTTCAAAGCGGGTCGTTTGCGAGCGGCCATATTACCTGTCAAGTGTTCATTAATTTAAATCGGTTTAGCAAAAATGTGTTTTAACCACTTTAAAGCATTTGAATACCTATAGTAAAAAAAATAATTGTTTCGAAATCAAAACATATCAAAACACTTGAAGCCGGTCCTGCGCGCCACACTTTGGGTGGTCCGTTGAATATATATAAAAAATCGTTGTAAACACCTGCTTCTTGGTCTACGTGACATTACACACGTGAATGTGCAAACAGGATCACACCTGACTAGCCGGCACTATGCATTTGTTTCATCTGTCTCCCTCTATCGCTTTCTATCTCCCTCAACATATACGCAGCTAACCGAAAAAGAAGCGCACTTTTTAACCAGACACCAAAGCAAACAGACGTGTATTGAGTTCGCTCTTACACAACATAAAAATGTCATTTTGTAACTCACTTTTTAACAAGTCACCGACGCAAACAGACGTGTATTGAGTTCGCTCTTACACAACGTAAAAATGTTATTTTTTTTTAAAAAAGTTTTTCTCAGCAAAGATAGTTTAGAATGTAAATAAATATGTAAAAAAGTTTTTGTAAATAAGTGTACTGAAGATTTATGAAGAGTCATAAATAAAAGGTGTTATCTACGATAATTTTGCGAGTTTTATTCCATAAGGAAATTACTACAGTCCATTAGCCGAAGCAGAGAAGAACCGAAAACTGTGTTGCTGCATACGTGGTTTATCAATTCAGGTAATCACGATCACAACATAGAATCTGGTCATATTCGAGCCGGATGTTTGCAGTTTCGAGTTATGGTCCAGTCAACAGAGACTAACAAACTTAGTGCGGTAATTCTTTAGTGCAATAATAATAATAAAAAAAATCGTTCGTAATTTTAAAAAATAAGTGAAAAACAGACAGGTATAACTATTTATTTTACTAATTTTTATTTTCTAAAAGACTTACTACATGGCAAGTAAAAAAAATGTTGGAACTTGCTTATGTAAACTTGTAATTTTTATTTTTTTTAACTTTAATCTATATTCACGCTTTGTCGTTATATATTCGTTTATATTTATCGTAATATTATACCATAATCGTTTCATTGTCGTATATAGTTGAACATTCAAAATCAATGTTACATATTTTTTCGTTATTTCTAATACTTTGAACATATACCCACAGTGGTCATTTATATTGTTTCGTTACAAAATCGTACTTTTAAATTATACCCACAGTGGTTACTTATATTTTTTCAATAATGTTTATCGTTTATATACTATACTTTAATATTAAACAGAACATATTTTCGGCAATTAAACAAAGCTAACACATCTTCTCAAAAATGGAAAAACATAGAAAAAATAGGTCCACAGCTAAAGGACAACTAACTCGAATCGAAAATTGGATGCATGCAAATCTATATTCTGACTCTCTAAGCAGTACAGCACTTTCTATTCAAATTACTAGTTTAGAACAACAATTCGAAAAATATACTTTAGCTCAAAACGAAATAGACTATTTAATTTCTCAAAACGAATCACTTGTCGATGATGAAGATCGTGAATCTTTCGAAAATTCATACATTCAATTATTAGCAGGAGCAAAAGACGCTCTTAATAAACTACAACCTGAAACTAATCAAATTGTGAATCAAAGTAACATTAATCAAAATATTAAACTCCCAGAAGTCAATATTCAAACTTTCTCAGGTAATCCATTAGAATATACTAGTTTTATCGATTTATTTAATGCCTTAATTACTAAAAATTCAAGCTTGTCAAATGCCGAAAAATTATTCTATTTAAAATCTTTTCTGGTGGAGGAACCCCATCAGTTAATTCAAAAACTAGATATAACTAACGACAATTTTGCTATTGCTCTCGAATTACTCGATAAACGGTTCAATAATAAAAGACAAATATTAAACAACCATTTTGTACAACTGATGGCGATCGCTCAAATAGAAAAATCAAACTCATCTTTGCTCAGAAAATTCGTAACTCAAGCTAAAACCATAATCGATTCCCTCTCTAGTCTTCACATGACATCAGAGGAGCTATTTAACTCTTTTTTGATACATATTTTAGAAAGCAAATTAGATTTTTTCACAAAACAATCATTCGAACAATCCATAGGTAAAAATCAATCACTCAATGTTAATCAACTTTTTGACTTTTTAGAAGACAAATGCATAGCTTTCGAAAACTCTGTAAGTGCCGACAATAAACCAAAAAATAATGCCCAAAATTACTCGAATTTTAGTCATAAACACATAAATAAACCTCAAAAAATATTTTTACAAACAAACCAGAATCCAATAGTAACTCCTGTTCAACAAACAACGTTCCCACATTCTAAATGTGCATTTTGTAACACTATAGAACATTCAATTTTTCGATGCCAATCATTTTTATCACTAACAATCAAAGACAGGTTCAATTATGTCAAAAGTATTCATGCATGTATTAATTGCTTATCCACCAATCATAATGTTAAAAATTGTACTTCAAAACATACATGTCATACGTGCAACCAAAAGCACCATTCTTTATTACATTTTCAAAATACTAACAGTCAAAACGAACCTCGTCCTCAATATGTACAAAATAAATTCAATTCATCAACGTCAACACCTAATTATTCTCAAAATAAAAATTATTTTCAGACAAATAGGCCTTCAGCAGTCAATGTTGACAGTAATCGTAATTTACATGTTTCGAATCAATCATCTTCAGGGCCGTCTACTTCTTATAAGCCTGTTACTTCTTCAGCTTTATCAGCTACAACTACAAAAAATACACATGTACTTTTAGCTACTGCCAAAGCACAAATTAAAACTAAAAATGGCAAGTCTATAACAATAAAATTACTTTTGGACAATGGTTCGCAAACATCCTTCATCACGCAGTTTTTAGCCAATCGTATTGGCTTTAAATCATATCAAAATAATCTAAAAATATCTGGCATCCTAAACGAATGTAATTCCGTTTCTCGTTCTGTTGACGTAACCATTACCGCCTTAAATAATACGAAACAATTCAATTTTTCATGTTCAATCGTAAAAAATATAACGCAAAAATTGCCACAAATCACGATCGACACACACAAGTTAAAAATACCGCAATATTACTTAAAAAATTTAGCTGATGACACGTTCAATATTCCGTCTGATATAGACATTTTGGCAGGCGCAGACATTTATTATTCCATTTTAAGGGGTGGTTTCAGGACTCTTGGCAAAAACCTCCCAACTCTTATAAACACCCATTTCGGTTGGCTATTGGCAGGTACTATACCTCAATATTGCCTACAAAATAATAGCTCGTATTGCAGCATAAAGCATTCTTTATTAGCAATAAATCAAACACAAAATACCTCAGACGAGGAAAATACTCATTTACTAATCGAAAAATTTTGGGAACAGGAGGAAATCACTCCTACCACTCCTATTTTATCTTCTGACGATGCGAAAGCAGAAGAAATATTTTCAAACACAACAGTAATTTTAAATAACGGAACCTATCAAGTAAATTTACCACTTAGCGATCCACAAGCTCATACTTCTTTAGGTACGTCCTTTTACATGGCTAAAAATCGATTTATTAACCAAGAAAATCGACTACATAAAAATCCACAGTTATTTTCTCAATATCGAGACCAACTTTTAGAATACATCGAATTAAATCAAGCAAAAAAAGTTCCTTTGTCTATTACGAACTCTTCTAATCATAATACATACTTTGTTCCTCATTTATGCGTTCTAAAAGACAGCGGTACCACAAAAGTCAGAGTGGTATTTGATTTTTCTGCAAAAAGTTCTACTCATCTATCATTGAATGACATTTCCCTTAGAGGACCACAAGTACAGCCAAACCTTTTTGATATTTTATGTCGTTTTCGTATATTTAAGTATGTATTAACAGGTGATATTCAGAAAATGTTCCGACAAATACAAATTAATCCAAATCAATCATATTTACAAACTTTACTTTGGCGAGACTCACCTAATCAACCATTTGAATGTATTGAACTAACAACCGTCGCATTTGGACATAAATCTTCACCATTTTTAGCCTGCAGGGTATTAAAGGATATTGCACAACAAAATCCTCAATTTTTTTTAGCATCAGATTCATTACTAAACCAAACTTATGTCGATGACATATTAACAGGGTCAAATACCATTTCTCAATTAAAACTTCTCGAAAAAGAACTTCATACCCTATTGGGAAAACACAATTTTACGCTTCATAAAATATTAACTAATCTTAACGAAAATAAAGACAATGTTCAGTCATCTAATCAACAAGTTGACTTACATCTTGACAATACTACATCTGCTAAAATCTTGGGTTTGTATTGGGACCCTAAATCAGATTTGTTCAATATCTCAGCACCTAACAATTTAGAATTCAAAAAAGTAACAAAACGACTCGTTTTATCTACTCTATCACAATGCTATGACCCTTTGGGCCTAGTCAACCCTATAATAGTCGCAGGCAAAATATTAATGCAATTTTTATGGTCATCCCAATACTCCTGGGACCAAACTATCGTAGATTCTACGTTTTTAGATAAATGGCATCACTTCTTAAATCAAATCCAATTTATTAAAACTATACAAATATCCTACTCATATTTCATGTCATTTAATCGCGGCCAAATCTCGGGTTGCTCCTTTAAAGTCCATTGTTACCATTCCCAAACTCGAGCTATGTGCTATGCTCTTACTAGCCACATTAACTTCTAAAATTTTAACTATTTTTGCCTCTCAAATGTCCTTTGAATCAGTCAATTTATGGTCTGATTCTCAAATAGCCTTATCTTGGGCACAAGCGCACCCATCAAAATGGAACACGTACGTTAGTAATCGAGTTTCTCAAATTCAAGGTCTCGTTCCCATGGCTACTTGGCGATATATCGACTCAGATCTAAATCCAGCCGACATGTTATCTAGAGGTACACTCACTCCGGAATTTTTAAATTTTTGGTATACCGGGCCAACTTTTCTAAAAGATCTCCATTTCGATTTAAATTCACATAATACATTCAAACCTATTCCAAACATCCCTGAAACCAAGAACCAAACCTTTGTATCAAATATCTCAGTCAATCAGGTTGAAAAGGTCTCCGATTATTGGTATAATATCTTTTTAAAATTCTCAAATTTCACTAAACTACATCGAACCATAGCGTACCTACTTAGGTACAAAAATAATGTCCTAAATACAGACTGCAAATTCTCAGGACCACTTCACATACCCGAACTTGACTTAGCCTTAAATTTTATACTAAAACAGATCCAATCCAAATACTTTTCAAAAGAAATCAATACTTTAAAAAATAATTTAGTTATTGCAGACAAACAAATTTTATCGTTAAAACCATTTTTAGATACAGACGGTATCATTAGAGTAGGGGGCAGGTTATCTCATGCAAACATACCATATTCTCAAAAGTATCCTATACTATTACCCTCTAAATGTCATGTTGTCAAATTAATACTTAGTCTTGAACATATTCGATTAGGACATAGTGGTCCTCAAAATGTTTTGTCAAATATTAGACTTAGATATTGGCCACTTAACGCTCTTCGTGAAATTAAGAGTATTATTTCTAAATGTACAATTTGTTTTAAATTCAATGCTCAAACAGCACAACAAATAATGGCTGACTTACCGGCTGACAGGGTAACAATTTCTCGTCCTTTTCAAAAAATAGGTGTAGATTTCGGAGGTCCTTACCTCATAAAAACTTCAAATTTAAAGAAAGCTCCCGTCTCTAAATGTTATATTGCAGTTTTCGTGTGCATGGTCACAAAAGCAGTGCACATTGAATTAGTTTCAGCCCTCACAACTGAGGCATTTATCGCTACTCTTAAACGTTTTATCTCCAGAAGGGGCAATCCCTCTATAATTTATAGTGATAACGCTACCAACTTTCAAGGAGCAAATAATTATCTCAAAGACATTTATTCATTTTTCAAAAAACCCTCAAATTCAACTTCAATTATCAACTTTTTATCTACTAAAGAAATTCAATGGAAATTTATTCCCCCTAGAGCGCCACACTGGGGAGGAATTTGGGAAGCCGCCATTAAGAGCGCAAAGTATCATCTAATTCGAATCATAGGTAATAACACTCATACTTTCGAGCAACTATCTACAATTTTATCTCAAATCGAAGCTATTTTAAATTCACGTCCCTTATATACAAATTCAAATGACCCTCTCGACGAACAGCCATTAACTCCAGGACATTTTCTTATCGGCACATCTCTCACGTCTTTTCCAGAAAAAGACATATCCAATTTATCAATTAATCGACTTTCCTTTTGGCAAAAATGCACTCATATACAACAGAATTTCTGGAAAAAATGGTCCAAGGACTATTTAAATCGATTACAAAATAGACCAAAATGGTTGACTACACAAATAAATTTAAAACCTGATGATATTGTATTATTAAAAGATGTAGAGTCTCCGCCTCTTGTTTGGCCGTTAGCCAGGGTCTTAGAAACCTACCCCGGTAAGGACGGTAATGTTCGGTCGCTCAAAATTTTATCAAATGGCAGCATTAGCATAAGACCAATCACCAAGGTGGTACCTTTGCACAGGTATGACGACGTTCAACCTTAGACAGTTGGCTATTTAGCAACTGATCATTTCACCGCCTTGTTTTAACTTTCCTTTTTGCTTATTTTTATCAACAGTTAGAGTCAATCTTTTCTATCTTCTTCTTCCAAGTCCGCAAACCACTGTATGTTGCGTTACGCGCATACCTGGGCGACACCCGTCAGTGCGACGCGGTGAAACCCACCCATGGCCTGAATCCGGAAGTATCTCGCACAAGGTACCTAAGGATTCCGTGCCCAAACCATAATATTGCGGACTGTAGTACATTTAATTTTAACAGCCATAACCCGGGGGCTGTTTAGGGGTAAAATATAAATAAAAGGAGTCTCGGACAATTCAGTTGTCCTCGAGTTCCGCGGTTTTTAATTTCTTCGTTTCTTCTATTATCTACCTTCTTTCTCTTCGACTTTTACATAATGTACTCTAAAATGAGACATTTATATAGGGTGATCCTAAAATAAGGACACTCTTGGGTTACTAATCCCTCTTTACAAAGTTTTTTGTTCTAAAGCCTGAATATAGTTTCAGTGCTCATATTTCTTTTCGTTACAGGGTGATCTTATAGTAGACACCTTCTAAAGCCTGAATATAGTTTCAGTGCTCATATTTCTTTTCGTTACAGGGTGATCTTATAGTAGACACCTTCTAAAGCCTGAATATAGTTTCAGTGCTCATATTTTTTTCGTTACAGGGTGATCTTATAGTAGACACCTTCTAAAGCCTGAATATAGTTTCAGTGCTCATATTTCTTTTCGTTTCATTATATACAGGGTGATCTTATAGTAGACCCCTTCTAAAGCCTGAATATAGTTTCAGCGCTCATATTACTAATTGTTCTAATCACATTCCTTCAATCATTCTAACGTTCCAATGTTCCAATTCATTATTTGTATATAGTAAAAAGCATAAGCAAGGTACATCAGGTCACAGGGATAGGGCTAGGACACTGAAGTGGGATGTGTTCGCCAGCAGGTCCAGACTGAAACCAATGCTGTAGCTTAAATACATTTAAACAATCAATACATTTATTTAAACTTCACTTATTCATCTGACCTCTTTTTCGTGGGGGGAGGATGTTTCGAAATCAAAACATATCAAAACACTTGAAGCCGGTCCTGCGCGCCACACTTTGGGTGGTCCGTTGAATATATATAAAAAATCGTTGTAAACACCTGCTTCTTGGTCTACGTGACATTACACACGTGAATGTGCAAACAGGATCACACCTGACTAGCCGGCACTATGCATTTGTTTCATCTGTCTCCCTCTATCGCTTTCTATCTCCCTCAACATATACGCAGCTAACCGAAAAAGAAGCGCACTTTTTAACCAGACACCAAAGCAAACAGACGTGTATTGAGTTCGCTCTTACACAACATAAAAATGTCATTTTGTAACTCACTTTTTAACAAGTCACCGACGCAAACAGACGTGTATTGAGTTCGCTCTTACACAACGTAAAAATGTTATTTTTTTTTAAAAAAGTTTTTCTCAGCAAAGATAGTTTAGAATGTAAATAAATATGTAAAAAAGTTTTTGTAAATAAGTGTACTGAAGATTTATGAAGAGTCATAAATAAAAGGTGTTATCTACGATAATTTTGCGAGTTTTATTCCATAAGGAAATTACTACAGTCCATTAGCCGAAGCAGAGAAGAACCGAAAACTGTGTTGCTGCATACGTGGTTTATCAATTCAGGTAATCACGATCACAACAATAATTATCAACATTTTTACTTCAAGGCATAAGCTTATGTCTATTTTGAAAAACATGGATGACCAATCTATATAACTATCTATTTCATTGGCCCTGTCAAATCACCTGGCCTACAGGGTTGCCATAATGTTGTCATATCATAATCTGTCAAAACCCACTGGTAGCCATTTTGTTTGGTATGCCTAATTGAAAATAATGAAAATTAATGTTTCTTTGGAAAAATACAGTGAAAATTATTCAAAATACAGCAAATTGTGGAAATGTTTATTGTTATAAATATGTAAATTTTTATTTTAACTTTTTTTAAATAATTATTATAAAAAGTTCTATTTTTAATTACTGTGTTTTGTATTATCAGTTTGCTAAAATAAAGTATTATTTTCTTCTGCTGTTAAGCAAAATCTTTCTAAATCATATGTATAAAGAGTATTACCAAACACTTATCAATCTTTTACAGATGAGAGAACAAAAACATAAATACAATTTTTTCAAAAGTTCAAAATAACAAGAAAAAAGTTAAGTTGCACATATTTCACTACATCTTTAACTAGACTTTACCTCCATAAATGCATTATTCATTCATGCGTTGTTGCGAAATTTGTTTTTTCTGATTTTAACATAGGTATAAAGTGACAAAATGACAAAATTCATTATGTCACCAGTTGCGAAAAGAAAACAAAAAGAAACTTTTTTTGGATTTAAAATCAATATAAGGGTGTCCGGGAAAATGTGGGAGGTCTCTCGGATTCAGAGAGAACATTAAAAAATAAGATGACAAATCCCCATAATTTTTTTTTCTAGCGGCCCTCCCTACGGAGATACGGCCTCCAAAAGAACGCCACTGGAAATCAATTTTTCTCTTCGAGCATATATATTTCATAGAGTCCGCATTCAATAGGGTTTGTTTACGTTCTGAGGGGAAATGTCAAGACACTATTAACAGTGTCGCATCATTTTTACGGGGTTTGCAATTAATATAAATAATAAATTTGATAAATACCTTCAAAATTCTTTAAATTATGCACATATTTTATAAACTTGCATTGTTACAGTAGGCGCCTATATAGTAATAGTAAATAATAATAATAATAATAATAATAATAATTATTATTATTAATATTATTATTATTATTTATGTTGGAAACATCAGATTTTTTTTAATTCAAACATCAGAAAGTGTATAACGAAAAAATGAAGGTTGAAATAATAGGCAATAAAAAAGATAAAACGCTTATATTTAAAAATCAAAAATATAAATAAATAGTAGGTATATTATACAAATATTTATGACCTCTTGACACACGTGTACAAGAATTACAATACAAGAACTTTTTCCAATAATTTATTAAATATAAAAATATTGTTCGTAACCAATGTATGTTCAATTACTAAACGATATACTACAAATAGAAATCAAGCTAATACTTAGGTACATTTGCACTGCTAGTCGTTAACAAATAAGTGAAGCTTCCTTCATTTTTATTGGAAAACTGTCTTAAGCTTCGATTATTTCTTCATGACTATAGAAGTGCAAATAATAGAAGCTTAAAATAACTTTTTTATTGAAAAACTCACATTAGGTTTTGCTGATTTCTTAACTCCTATTAGTCTACTTAATTAAAAAACATAGGTACATTTAATAAAAAATAATTATTGTCAATTTTTGTGGTTTATAAAAAATATGGGTAGTAATAGGTAATTATTATAAAATAAAATGTATGTTGTATTAAAAAGTACTTAGTTATTTACATGCTTTCTAATTCTGCGTTTTCTTTTTCTGCAACAGAGGCTTGATGGTTCAGATCATCACTGGAAAATTAAAAATTTTAAATGATTATCCCACAAGAAAAGTGCAGGGTTCTTTACCTTTTAGATTCATCTTCTTCTGGGGCCTCAGTAAATTCTGATGGCAATGCACCTAGAATTAATCTATTTCTTCCTCCACATCCAGTCTTTGACATAAATATACACCCAGAAAAATGATTGGAACATAAAACATCACTAATTGAAATGTTTTCTGGGGTAAGTTTAATATGTTTCACTAAATGCGTTTTATCGGCAGGATTAGCTACAAACCTACAAAAAACAAAAATTATTGATTTAACATCTTCAACATTATCATGATAAAATGACTTAAAAACAAAAAGCTTGTTTATATTGAAAAATTATGATTATTTTTTTTTAACTTTTCAGTAGAGTCCAAAATCAAAAACAATATTCCTTATACATATTACAAGTTCTTTAAATTTAATTCACTAAATTTACCATTTATTTTAAATTTATGTTTAACGGCCTTTTTCATAAAATGTAGGTAGTGTTTCTTTTAAAAAAATGGTAGAGACGCTAATGGTTACTAACCTGTGAAATGCCCTTGACGATGCCTTTTCTTATTTCTATTTACAACTTACACAAACTCTCACCATTGTTAAAATTTGTATCAGTAAAGTAATAAAATACAAAAAATCACTTATAAACTACAAAAATAAGCTAGAAATTAATGAAAATCAAAAATCAAATGACAGTTCTATCAATTTTGAACGATTTGACATGCCAAGCAAAACGAAACAGACCAATGGGAATGCTGGACACTATTTTTCCCCCCTGTACCAAAACAAAGTCCATTTGAACGATTGCTCTAGTAAATATATGCTCGAAGATTTTTCTTGAATAACTTTCAAAATACGTAATATAATTTAATGAAAATTTATTATGATAGACAATTGCTGAAGTACTTAAAGAACAGTTATTATACTTTTATCATCTGCAAAAAGTGCATCAACTATTTCCTGAAGATTTTCCTCGAAGAATCCAGTTCGCAAACTGGCTGTTAGATCAGCAACGAGCAAAAGGAAACTTCATTAGCACTATTCTTTTTACCGATGAAGCAGGGTTTACCAAAAATGGTATTGTAAATTTACATAACTCGCATGTATAGGCTGATGAAAAGCCTCATGCCACTGTTGTTCATCATTATCAACATCAGTTCCAATCAATTAATGTTTGGGCAGGAATAATCGGTAATTTTTTGATTCGACCATGCGTATTGCCGCCACGATTGAATGGTGAATTTTATTTACAGTTCCTTCAGAATACAATCAAAACTAAATTTGGATTGCAGTTTAATTAAAGATCCCTCCGTTGTTTGTGCAAATTGAGCATATATAATGTCATTATCACATTGGCGTAATCGATAATGATCTGACAATCAGAGCAATTTATTCGACAGTTGGCACGATCAGGTATTATTCATTGATTGATTGTCTCTCGAGACACATTCGTGGAGACAAATTTCCATTCTGGGGAGTATCCTAAAACCGAACTAATTAATAAGTGTTCCATATATAATCCTGATATTACATCAATTACCAATCGAATGACATGTTGATTGAACCATCAATATGTATATTCATTTCTTTGCTAGATGCATCGAACAGCTGTGACTGAGGTAGAAACAGAGAACAATGAAGTCTTTGCTTTAGATAAATTTTATAGCACAAGGAACGGTATTGTTAATCAGTTTTGTTCTACGATATAAAATCAAGATAAAATGAAATAAATAACTAGTTTATTCACGAAATTAAAACTCTAATAAAGGATAATATAATTTATATTTTTAGCTAGAAAAATAAAAGCAATAATAAAAACTTTAAAACGATTACTAGAAAATGTAAAAACTAAATATTTAAAAAACTAAGAACATAATTTAACCAATGATATTAACTATTTCTGGAATTATAATAAAAATAAACGAGGTAACTTGAAAAATTTAGCAATTTTAGCTATCCACAGTTATTACGTTTCGAGGAACAGACAGCTGTAATATTTTTTAGGTTTTTTCGTCGGTATATTATAATGATAAATCTTCATATGTTATATAAAATATGAATAATGAACATTTTTCAGTTGATACAATAAACGAATCCATTTTCATTGAAAAAATTGTGGCTAATGGATAAATTACTTTTGTTATATATTTTCAATCTCATTGTAAAGACATGAAATTACCCCACCCATTACAGAAGCATCAATATATAAAATATAAGATCGGACATTTTACATATCAATAATAATTAGATTAATTGTATATGATACTGAAATAAAAAAAAAACAGGTTCATTATATCCCCCTTCATACTTCGGTAATAAAAATATTAATAATATTAGTAATACTCTCCCTAATTCACCCCCTTACGAGTGAATTTTAACCCCTTAAGCTAAGCTTGTCCGGGGAAAGGGACGCCTATTATTATTATTATTTGTCGTGGCGCACCGAGGCGACTTAAAGATGATTGATGGTGCTATTTGACTTACAGGTGAGGAAAACCTCACCCACCATCATCCAAAACGGTAACGCATGGCGATTTTTAATAATCTGGATGTCATATCAACAGATATGCAAATAAATTCACATGTTCTTCTGTAGGATTCGAAACTGTGTCTCGTTTTACCATAAAATTGGTTCGCAAATGAATCCCGCGCCGTAGACACGCTATGGTAGTCGAAGAATAAACATATTTCTTGCCAGTCTTAATTCTTCATATACCAAACGAATTCTTCCTCCTAAATAAAATAATTCAATAGAGCATTTGCCACTTGAAACCCGCCAAAGCATGTATTTTATGCATGATGGAGCCCCACCTCACTTTAGTGTCTCTGTACAGGACCACCTGACTAACGTCTATCGAAACCATTAGATAGATAGGCAGAGGAGGTCCAATTGCCTGGTCTCCACGGTCTCCCGACCAAACGTCAATGGATTTTTACCTGTCGGGTCATTTCAAAACCTTGGTGTATTCCTCTCCGGTTGATACTTGGGAGGAACTTTTACAGAGAATCATATTTCATTGTGATATGATAAGGAACTTGCTAGGTTGTTGTGGCGAGTACAGCAGACCTCTATTCGTCGGGCCCGCGAGTGTATCAGAGTTCACGGAGCACATGTTGAACCCACTTATAATGTTTTTAATTGATTATTTCTAATTAGTGTATTTAGGTTCGATCGTTACAAGCTTTAGTGAGTTCAGGATGAAAACATAATACTCCAAGTTGTATTTTTGAATTTACCAATTTGAAATTAGCTAATTCTTGGAGTTAAATTTTTTAATAAAAATAAAACATTCTTTCTTTTATTTTTTTTTTCTCTCGAAAACGGTTCATTTTATCGACAATGAAGAAGAGTACCTTTTCTTAGGCTTAATGTTCAAGGTATCGGAATTTATTTTTTTTAACTCCTTATTATACAGGGTGTTAAAAATGTAAGCATTAATATGTACAACCTAGTCCACCCCTGGTAAACTAAACAAGCTAATTATGTTTTAAGGGCAGTATTTTAAGAGGTTCCTACTACTGTTTCTCATATTAAATTTTTATTAAATTTTTATTAAATTTTTATTAAATTTTTATTAAATTATATTACGTAGATTAAAAGTTATTCAAGAAAAATTGATTTCCAGTGTGGTCTTTTTGGAGGCCGTATGTCCGTAGGCAGGGCCGCTAGGAAAAAATTTATACGATTTCGAGAGACCTCCCACATTTTCCCGGACACCCTGTAAATATTGTTATTGACAGTTTATATCAAAGAAGAGCAGATCAACTTATAAAAATAGGATTTGGTAAAACGTACAACCTTGTAATAATGTTGTTTTGCTCCTTATTTTCTATTCTAAATCAACATAAAATATTTAAAACAAGATACACGACAAAATAACCCACTTTTTTGATAAATTTGATAAATAATTTTAATAAGCAATATTGGTACGCAGGTTTTTGGTATCTCAATTTACTTTAACTCAACTTTTACAATAACTATACAACTAATAACATTAACGTATAACGCCTATCATAAAATTGCTTCCCGTCAGGATCACCGACTTATATAGCTTGCTTTCACCTTCTCGAAATCTCCAGATTTTTCCTGACGTGAAATGACATTTCCCGAATATTCCCTCTTCTTCTTTTACTAGTACCTTTACTTATGACGACTGCAGCACGTTGCAAGATGCTGCGTAATAATATAAACACACTACAACAAGTTTTTGAGAATAAATAATTAATATGATGTTCTTTTTGTCTATAAAATGATGCATATAAATATGTAACTATATAGCAATACAGAAAAGTAATATTGGTTGCCTAGATGTCAGTAATGTTCTACTAAAACACAATTTTGTAAATAATCTAGTCAAAATTAGAAAAAAATATTGTATATAACACGTTACGAAATGCCGTTTTATGTAACTCGTTCATGTTTCGGGATTTCACTCTGCTCGTTCAGCAAATATTCACTCGTTACATAAAAAAAATACATTTCGTAACTGGTTGCATAAATAGTTAAGATAGTGTAATTATTTTTTTTGTTATGTGCATGTTATATTTTTTTTGAGTAAAATGGTATTGAGGGTTTAGTATTTTCTCTACCTCCGCAAGACGTCTATAAAAGATTGACAAATGGTTTTTGGTAACACCCGGTATGTGAACTATTCATTTTTGTTTGTAGCAACATTAGAAATGAAGAAAATGACCAGCAAACAAAATTAGAAAAACTCATAACAAGTAGCAAATCTCTTAGCAAATATGAAGAAAGTGTTAGTTTAAAGAGTTTATTTCCACAGGTAAGTCAAAAGTTTTTGGTCTAATTTTTATTTATTTTTTTTTAAATATCCTACTCATAATAAATAATATTTATTTTTCATTTGTCGGTCAATTATTTTTCAATTATTGAGTTTTTCACATATCCCAGAAATTTTGCAATACTATACAAATCACTTTTAAATTAAAATATTATCTGTGAAATACTTAACCCTTTTTTCTTTGTTTAATATAATCAATATCTATATATAGGTAAATATGTTGCATTAAACGCATAATCCTTTGTGTCTAATTAAGTCAATAATGTGTGATATCAAAATATTTGCTTTAGTTACACTAATCCGTAAGCAGCTTCAACTGATTTTATAGTCAACAATAGACGTGATTTACTCGAAATTTTTGACCAATCGAAATAAGTAAATTGAATTTTTTTCCCTATGAACACATAAATATTTCAAATTCCAAGTAGTTATTATTAATAGTCCAAACTCTGCTAAAGTTCGCGGAATCGAGTAATTCTTGGATTGTCTGCTTTTTCCAAATTGGTATATTCGTAAAGTTTGACGTTTTAAACCTATAAAAATTCTCCCTATGGATACACAAATATCGTGATTTTCGAGTTATGATTTTTTATGACTTATTTCATTATTTGGGGATGTCTAAAATTATGGTTTAAAAATGGTTCTCAGAATGCAAGTGTGGAAGACCAAGGTTTAATGGCAATCTTCGAGAAATTATTTTAACAGATCGGCATGTGACGTATTTAAGAGTGATCGACAAAAAAATGTTTCAAAAGTAGGCCTTAGAAAAATTCACGTATGTAAAAATTAAAATAGAAACAGACAAAGAAAACTAGTTTGCCTAAACAAACCACAAAGGGTATATCAATCCACTATAAATTCCAAAACCTACTGTGCATAAAAACGCGTCTGTGCGCCCGACATCGCAAAATAATGTGTCTAGAAGCATGCACAGTATGCATGACTTGTCCATGTTGCCAAGTATATTAAACATATCTAATACAGAATAATTTTAAATGAATATACTTTAAATTATATGATTTAAACAGTTTATATCTACGAAATATCGCCACAAAATAACTTTTAGATAATCAACTAATAACATTTATGTTTAATTACATTCCCAAAAATATATACAAATACGGTATTAATGTTCAACAAGCGATTCTCCTACAAATTCAATATTGACCTGGCAATACCACTTAAATCAAGTGTTTCAAGGCTATTCGCGATTCAAGCTAAGTGATACGCCCCTCTGGAGGAAATTTGTAGAGGGTCCCTATAAGTAGGATATCGTTCAGTGTTGCCAGAATTTCGCTACGTCGTCGGATTTTAGCTCTTGAAGAAATGGATAAAACCTTTTATTTAAGAATCAAAATTGGTGTATAGTAAATATGTAATCATACTCTTCTACTTTTTTATGAAACCTATTTATTATAAAACCGATTTATTATATTGATTTTTTTTAAATTTCAGTTCATTTATTAATTTTGTTTTAAAAATCATTTGGCAACATTGGCGTTCGTGTTCATTGTTTACGTTTTAATTTGTATCAATTATAATTCGAGTTTTTTCTTACTTTTTAGCTTTAAATTTGTTTATTTGTTATAGTATGTGATAAGAATTATAATTAACAAGAAGTAAAGATTAAAATATCGCATTTGAAAGTATACCATGCCAACTCCGCCAGTGACGTCACAAATGTTAAGTAAAGGTACAATTTAATAGGGTTAATTTTCAGTTTCTACATTTGAAAATATACCCGATGCCAACTCAGCCAGTGATGCCATAAATGTTAGGTAAAGGTTCAATTTAATAGGGTTCATTTTAAAATTCTTTATTTTAAATAGTGTAAAGGTATATATTCCAAATAAGCAACATTTCATGTCCCATTGGTATCAGGAATAATAGAAGTGGTATCTAATTTAAAATAAAACGGATATAACAAAACTGTCAGAATATTTTAGATGCAAAGATCATAGCCTGTTTACTATTTTTAACAATTTTTAACAATTTTTAAAATTTTTAACAATTTTTAACAATTTTTAACAATTTTTAACAATTTTTAACAATTTTTAACAATTTTTAACAATTTTTAACAATTTTTAACAATTTTTAACAATTTTTAACAATTTTTAACAATTTTTAACAATTTTTAACAATTTTTAAACAATTTTTAACAATTTTTAACAATTTTTAACAATTTTTAACAATTTTTAACAATTTTTAACAATTTTTAACAATTTTTAACAATTTTTAACAATTTTTAACAATTTTTAACAATTTTTAACAATTTTTAACAATTTTTAACAATTTTTAACAATTTTTTAACAATTTTTAACAATTTTTAACAATTTTTAACAATTTTTAACAATTTTTAACAATTTTTAACAATTTTTAACAATTTTTAACAATTTTTAACAATTTTTAACAATTTTTAACAATTTTTAACAATTTTTTAACAATTTTTAACAATTTTTAACAATTTCTTAACAATTTTTAACAATTTTTAACAATTTTTAACTATTTTTAACAATTTTTAACAATATTTAACAATTTTTAACAATTTTTAACAATTTTTAACAATTTTTAACAATTTTTAACAATTTTTAACAATTTTTAACAATTTTTAACAATTTTTAACAATTTTTAACAATTTTTAACAATTTTTAACAATTTTTAACAATTTTTTAACAATTTTTAACAATTTTTAACAATTTTTAACAATTTTTAACAATTTTTAACAATTTTTAACAATTTTTAACAATTTTTAACAATTTTTAACAATTTTTAACAATTTTTTAACAATTTTTTAACAATTTTTTTAACAATTTTTAACAAAAAATCATTCATGTTTTGTCAGATACCGATAATGTCTCCCCGTCGATGGGGATATAAATATACAGCTCTCTATTTACATAATTATAATTCTTAGGAAGGTTTAGATTTGCAGACATAAATCTTGAAATAAATATAACAGCTGCTAAATACATTGATTACATTTTTATTAGTCAATATAAAAATGTATTTTATTTTACCTAAGATTTAACCTAACACTACACAGAACTAAAAACAAAATGCCACTTTCACCGTGTAATTAAATAACAAAACAAAAATTCAAGCCAAAATATCACAAACGGTCCTGTAAGGGCAGCGTCATATTCGCGATTCAAATTAATTTTCGCGCGCCTGTCATTTGTCACCTATAAGTAGGATGTTTGTTTATTTACATGTATCTGTTTTGGGCGGATTTTGTATTTGTGATTTTTTTAACTGTTTTTAGATAATATTCTCATTGTAATAGTGTTTTTGAGTTTCATTAGTGTTAATTTAAGTTTAAGTCTCGTGCTTTCGTCATAAATATATTTATCATGTGTATGACTTAATTTGTTGGAAATATTCACCTATTGGTTGCTACAAGAACATCTAGAAATATGTATTAACTAAACCCAGGACATGTTTTTATTATATGGTTTAAAGGACATTTTAGGTACCAAACGTTTATTATTAATGAATTTATTTAAAAATCTTACTAGACTTATTCTTATATTCTGAAGAGAATTATGTAGTACTTTGCATACATGTAAATGGTAATAATACCGTCACAAATCAGATTACAGTTTAATTCTAAACAAAGTTTTGCAAAATTTCAATATTGTGAATGTGTAGATATCCATTTATTGTAAAAAACAAAATTTTACGACTTGCACTTGGAAAATAATGAATACTTCAGTTTTGATTTTGACATTAACACCACATAGATTGCAATTTGCTGGGGACTGTTTCGCAGATTTCATTTTTAATATAAATTTATCTATTAAATTGAAGGTTTGCCTAACATTTATGGCATCACTAGCCGAGTTGGCATCGGGTATATTTTCAAATGTAATAACTGAAAATTAACCCTATTAAATTGTACCTTTACTTAACATTTGTGAGTCACTGGCGGAGTTGGCATGGTATACTTTCAAATGCGATATTTTAATCTTTACTTCTTCTTCGCTTTTGGCTGGCAGAACAATTATTTACATTTCTTCATTCCTTACAGCGTGCGAACCAGTACGGTTTAAAGAAATTTTAAAAGCCTACTTTAAAAATGAAGATGTTAATGATTTTGTCATGGATCTCATCTTTAGATCTTGACTAAATATATGTATATAAAACTATTCCTTTTCTAACAAAAAGAGAAATCGGGCAACATACATAAAAAAATATTTCAACGAATTGAAAATATCCCCCCATTTTGAAGTATGTTTAAAAAAAATTGTTAATAAAGTGTAAAGTAGGGCGTGAACATATATTATAAAGTATATAAAATAATAGATAAATCCAGTTTAGAAAGTATTATAAATAAACTGTGGAAATATCGAGAATCTCGATTTTGAATCGGAGGAAGAGTATTCTATGCAATTTAGAATGAAAGTTGATCAAAATGAAACAGATGAAAGACACACTAATGTTATTGACGACTTTTTCAAACATTTTTTAGTTTTCCGAAAACTAACTGGATAGTTCGAAAATCATTTCCGTCGTTAAAGTTCGAAATAACTAATAACATTAGAATTTTAGAATAGAATGCTAATGAACTGTTACAGCACCAACAATGCTATAAATAGTCCTGGACATAGAACAAATAGTGTGTCTTATATTAATAAAGGAATACACAATTCATTATCAAGGAATGGATTACCAAACAAGACTATATACAAGAAACATCAGTTAAAGTAAAAACTAGAACATATGATATTAGATTCACAGCAATATAGTGTTACCCATAGTGTCCACCAAGGTATAGCATCAAAAAGGAACAACAAAATATTTTTAGAGACACTAGGACATAGATTCATCATCGGAGGAGATTTCAACGCGAAAAACACTACATGGGGAATATATTGATATGGAAACACCCAGTACAATAATTGTAGTTTCTTATATCTTTCGTCCACATTTTACAAAAAATTACCAGCACTTTCAAAAGGGACGGTTGGCCACTAAAAATTTACAAAATAATAAAAATTCAAATTTAGAAAAAATAAATTCTTGAAATTCTTCTCTCTTCTTCTTCTCCTCATTACTCTGCTTATTCCTTGTCTCTGCTTGTCTCTATCGTCTGTGGCAGTGTCCTTATCTCAGCTCTATCTATTCTTGCTCTACTTCCTGTCTTTTTGTATACTTCAGGTTCTCCTGCTTTGTCCTGCATCTCGTCCTTGTATTTTTATATTATTTTTAATTGGAATAACTTTGTGCCTTTTTTTAACTTTATTCTATTTCAACTTCTATACTAATCTTAATAATCTTTTTAATATCTATAGTCTGAATAAAAGAGGAATGCAGTAAAAATTGGGATATAACATCACATTCTATATTCTATAGGCGTACTCTGCAAAATAAATTTCTATAAATAAGGTTACTGCATATAAAATGATATACAGAGTGGCCAAAAGTTTGGAAACGGCCAATTATCTCGTAAATTACTACTCCCAATTGTACAAAGTTTGGGATACACTTATTTTGTGATACGGAGATTCTAGATTTGATATTTGCAATGTTGCCACATTTGTCGTTTCTCTTATATAATTAGTTACTTTGGTTTTTCATCCTGTATATTTAGTCATTATTGGAATCTCTTATTCAATATGAGTTCAACCATATGTAACACACACACACACACACGCACGCACACACACACACACACACACACACACACACACGCACGCACGCACGCACGCACGCACGCACGCACGCACCCACACACACACACACACACACACACACACACACACACACACACACACACACACACACACACACACACACACACACACACACACACACACACACACACACACACACACACACACACACACACACACACACACACACACACACACACACACACACACACACACACACACACACACACACACACACACACACACACACACACACACACACACACACACACACACACACACACACACACACACACACACACACACACACACACACACACACACACACACACACACACACACACACACACACACACACACACACACACACACACACACACACACACACACACACACACACACACACACACACACACACACACACACACACACACACACACACACACACACACACACACACACACACACACACACACACACACACACACACACACACACACACACACACACACACACACACACACACACACACACACACACACACACACACACACACACACACACACACACACACACACACACACACACACACACACACACACACACACACACACACACACACACACACACACACACACACACACACACACACACACACACACACACACACACACACACACACACACACACACACACACACACACACACACACACACACACACACACACACACACACACACACACACACACACACACACACACACACACACACACACACACACACACACACACACACACATACATACATACCGGTCCCGCAATCCTTAAGAGGACACATGACTGCTGTGTGCATTAGGGGGTCAATTTTGCTGGGGATTAAACCGTTTTCAGTTTTTTTTGCTCAATCAGAAAATACAACTAAAATTTCGATACACTCGCATCTTCATATATTTCTAAAGGATTGAAAATTATGCGGACAGTCCATACAATGGGGTGTATCATTATTTTTTTCTGTAACCATCCTTACGGGGACATACACTTATTCTATTAGTCTATACAATGAGGCGTATCGCTATTTTTTTCTGTAACCATCCTCACGGGGACATACACTTATTCTATTTTTAGACTTTTATACACCTCATTACTATTTTCCTTAGGCGGTCTCTGTCTGCACAAAGCATTGTAATGAAATATTTTTCATAAACTATTATTTTGTGGACATATTTTCTATTCTTACATGCATACACAGTTTTAATAATAAAATAAAATTCTAAAGTAAAATGTAAAAATTTCACTGTATTTAGACAAATACTTATCTATAAAAACACTCAAAAACTTAAAACTCTATAATTGTTTTGCAAATCAAGACTTATATTTTCAGGAGTGACATTATAAATAACTTGATGTAAAGCTAAATAAAGGCAATTTTTTTTTGAAGTGTTGGTAGCGTTAGTATTGATTACTTTAAGTTAGACTATTTTAAATATAGCTACAAGACATTTCATAAAAGTTATTCAATAATTTTTTTTAATTTAGAAGACAGGTCAGAAGTGGAGAACTTCCAAGATTTATTTGTTTATTTAATAGCTTATACTGAGGATTAATAGACACAATCATTAATTAAAATATCGAAAATCAGTAACGTCTTTTGTTTTACTCTCTTTTGCTTATCTACTTACTCTTTCTATTAGATGTGCGCTTTTTGTCCTTATAAGGTAGGTCGCATTTTGTTTACAGAACACACGGATTCCTATTTTATGTCCACTAGGTCTGTAATAGATTAGGTGTGTTATAGTTATTTATGCACCAAGGGAATTATAAGTGTCCAAGGGCAAAGATTATTTGCAATTGCTCGAGATTTTTGAGACTAAATAATTCCCGTGGTCCATAAATAACTTTATTTCTGACTGAATTTAGTAACAATTTGTTGAATAGGCTGAGAGAGAGAGAAACATTTTGACAGAAGATGCCAATGAAATTGTATTTATAACTAGAGGGAATTAAGAGAATCCTTAATCTCCCAAGGAAGTTATGACTCTTTTTATTATTAGCATAGTCAAGATAATATAAGATAATAATGGGCCTGTCAGAAATAAAATTAGGAAGCATATAGGTATCGAGGGATAAGAGTGAAAGCCCGATAAGTCGGTCGAAATTTAAATAGTATATTTCATTCAGTAGCGTAATTACGATGTGGCAAGGGGTGGCAGTTGCCACCCCAGAATTCCCAAAACCCTGTTTCTGCCACCCAAAAAATTGGCAGTAAACATATCAGTTATTTGCGAACAAGTGAAAAATTACAGTTTATAAACATGTCACAATCTTGATTCTTTATTAAACTTGTCTCAGAAGCCCTGTAATATGTAATGCAATGTGACTAAAAATTAAACATTGTAATATAACAAGGCATCAATAATAAACAGAACAATGAGTTTAAATTATTTAACGTTTATATGCTGGTATAGTATGTAAAGTTTTAAAAATGCATCATTTTAACGCCAAAATTTTAAAACATTACGGGGGTGGACCCATGGACCCACCTTTTACCTGAAGGTATTCCGGAGCCACCAGCAGACCTTGCCACCCCAGTTAAAATCTCAAATTATGCTCTTGATTTCATTACGACTGCGGCTCCAGAAAATATGCGTTTCTCGTGCGCGCATGACAATTTCCCGTGTGAGGCGAAGCCGATCATGGAAAGTCATGACGTATACGGAATCAACCAATACCAAAATTAAACGAGTATTACGTATAAAATACGTTAGTTATACTAATGTGTGCTGCCTGCGTAGCAAATAAAAATATTTGATAAAGGGTGATAAAAAAAACGAAATTATTCATCACCCTTTATCAAATAATTTATATGCCACTGTATACATCTCAAAAATTTAGGATATGGACATGTAAGCCCTTTACTCGATTCTCAATCGTTTGGCTACTTCAGCAATCCATAATCAGAAAAATGTTATTTTTAAGTGGCTGTCTTTCCTGTACATAATCGACATCAAGTGTGATACATCACTGTAATCCACTTGTCGAGAAGATTTCAAAAATGTAATATTATACAGTAAATTAAAAATCAAAGGCTGATGACATTTCTGGTAAAATCCGAAGTTGAAAAAAATTAGTTTTTACGTGAAAAATTGGTATTTACTGTGTACAATTGATGTCTTAAATTTGAAAATTCTATTTAAAAAAATGTGGAAAAAAGTCGGGTGTACCATCCAGCTGTGGCACACGGTATATGGTGTCTGTTTCTCAAGATATACTTAAATACTTTTTCCATTGGTCTATATATATATTTTTTTTTTCTTAGCTCTTAAGGAAACCAACTTTGTCACTTTATTAAAAATTATCCTTATTGAATTTTTTGGCGCTGAAGCACCATGGGAGGATTCCGCCCAACTGTCACCAACTCGCGAAACTTCTTGGATGTAGTGAACAGTCATGTCCTATACAATGAGGAGGCCACTTGAAAATGATATTACTATACAAATGCAACTAACTAGTCGAACTCAATTTATTTAATCCATTTTCTTAAAAACCTTATGAACAAAGTTATTGACCTTGTCTAAAGCAAAGCTATTTATAGAATGATTTAATATTTTGGAGTGTATGTCCCCAGAAGGTGGTTTAAAAATATACGACGTAGCGTTATAGATGGCAGCACTAAGCAAAGAGAGATAGTGGCCTCCTAGTGATTCTAAGAGAACGGTTCTTTAACACCTAATTTAACACTTACGATTACCGGTTCTATGGGGACTTTACGATAAACTAGGTACAGTTCGAATCAGCTTGACGAGACGAGTCGATTGCAATAGAAAAAACCTTAAGCGGACACGGAAATGTCCCCACAATTCATGAACGTCCGTACAAGGTTAGCTATAGGTCGATGCATGTCCTCCTAAGGATGAGCGCACCAACTCACACACACACACACACACACACAGACACACACACACAGACACACACACACAGACACACACACACAGACACACACACACAACACACAACACACACACAACACAACACACACACACACACACACACACACACACACACACACACACACACACACACACACACACACACACACACACACACACACACACACACACACACACACACACACACACACACACACACACACACACACACACACACACACACACACACACACACACACACACACACACACACACACACACACACACACACACACACACACACACACACACACACACACACACACACACACACACACACACACACACACACACACACACACACACACACACACACACACACACACACACACACACACACACACACACACACACACACACACGCACGCACACACGCGCACACACACACACATCATCGCGAAAATAGTCAAAACGGATTCAGGGGATCTCAAAACGTAAAAATCCGTCGAAAACTCGAGGTCGAAAAAAATCATGATTCCTATACTTTCCTTATATCTGTATACAGATAGGAAAGTAAAAATATATCCCAGAAATTTAATAATTTAATAACATAGAGGGTTTCCCATTTAAAAAAAGTTTATTTGTGTTTTATTCCGTGAAATCTGAATACGTGTTTTTATGGTATATTTAAAAAAAGTCAATCATATGAATAATTCTATACATGATCTCAAATAAATTTGTTGAAATTAATTTCATTTGTAAAAATGTCACTTCTGCTTCTCCCGTATTAAAAAAATGTGTCCAGGATTGGGATTTGATGGTGGTAAATATTAATTCTAAATATACATTTTTCAAGTAACATTGTCCTCCTGTTTTTAGAAATAAAGGTTACTGCTTAGCCAAATTCACACACAGTATGTTTATATAATATTAAAACCTTCCCCTACTAAATATGTTGGCTCAATCAAAGTAGATATCTTAAATTGATTATTGTTAGAAAAAGTAGAAATAATATTAAATATAATAAAGAAATTAAAAAAATAATTTAAAATTAGTTTAAGTTATATTATTTAAAGAAAAAAATTTTTAGCTTTTACTTAAATAAAACAGTAAATAACCACCTGAGAATAATCACTTCAATCTACCCATAACAAGAATTATTCATAAAAATTACTTATATTTTCCAAACCTAACCAACAGAATTAATGGAAATACCAACAAAGGCTCTGAATGCTAGGGCATTTAGGGTCGAGATATTGAGACCAAACTTGGTTTATGGATGTACTATCTTATATAAATAAAAATTGCATTAAAAAAATTCACCCCTCCCCACCCCTATCTGATATGGTGGGGGTGGCATCCCCAAAAAATCAAGTTAGAACTTTTTAACAAAACAGGTAAAATCTACGATTTTTTATACATACAATCCCAAAATTTCATTTTTTTTTATTAAATTTGTCACAAAGTCCAAAAAAAAATTTTGGAGAAAGTTTATCAAAAAAAATTGAAATTTTGGGTTTGTATGTAAAAAAAATCGTAGATTTTAATTTCTTTTTTAAAAAAGTTCTAAATTGATTTTTTGGGGATGCCACCCCTCTATCTCCCTCTAGGGGATGGTGGTGGTAAGATTTTTATACAAAAATGTTGCAAATCATTTCTATTGTAAATATGCCAAAAATAAGATTTTTATGTCCTCTGTAACTATGTTTAAATGCCAGCCCCACATCGGAATTATGACGGTTAAAGTCGAAATTTTTTCTAAGTTCAAAAAAATATTTGGAAATTTTTTTTCAAAATAATTGTAATTTTGGGTTTATATGTATAAAAAATCGTAGATTCCAACTATTTTATTTAAAACGTTCTAACTTGATTTTTTGGGGATGCCACCCCCTCCATTTTCCTCTAGAGGATGGTGGTGGTAAGATTTTTATAGAAAAATGTTGCAAATCATTTATATTGTAAATATGTTATAAATAAGATTTTTATGTCATCTGTAACTATTTTTAAATGCCAGCCCCCACATCCGAACTATGAAGATTAAAGTCGAAATTTTTTTTAAGTTCAAAAAAAAATTTGGAAAATTTTTTTCAAAAAAATTGTAATTTTGGGTTTTTATATATAAAAAATCGTAGACTTCAACTGTTTTATTTAAAAAGTTCTAACTTAATTTTTTGGGGATGCCACCCTCACCATATCAGATAGGGGTGGGGAAGGGTGAATTTTTTTGAAGCAGTTTTTATTTTTATGGGATAATACATCCATATACCAAGTTTCAATATTTCGATCCTAAATGCCCTATCCCCCAGAGCCGAACCCCAACCAATAATCCTTATAGAACCCAATATTAAAAATTCATTTATATTATTTACCAACCATCTTCAGGGTTTTTTAAATTTCATTGTTACGCACCAGATTAAAGAAATAACCTGATGTTTATAATTACTTATGCTAAGTACTTCTATGTAAGTACTTAGGTAGGTACCTTACCTACCTATAGGTATATGTATTTGAATTAAAAATACAATTTTTCTCACTTAAGAAATGTATTATTATTATTGCTATTATTAATATTATATAATTTATTTTAAATTAATTCGGATAAAACCTGTAAAGGAAAAGAAAAACAAAAGCATATTTTCTATTTTATTAATTTCAAAACAGTTATAAATACTCAAATTTTTAATTCTAATTTTAAAACATTAATTAATAGTTAACTAATTTATATCATAATATATCATTAAGAATGGGACATAGTACAACTAAAGATTATCTTATTAAAAATAAAAATATTAAACGAAATATGCTTGAAAAAAAAAAATACCCGTTTTCGAAATGCAGGGTGTGTTAAAGTTGAAAATTAAAAAATTATTAATGGCTATAATATTTTTATTTTTCAGTATCATTTTACTGAATTCGGTAAACATTTTTGACACTTTCCAAAAACTAATTTAAACTATAATTTAATTTTTTTTATATAAATCATGTAGGTAACTCTTGTTGGGAACTCGTCCTTTATTAACAGTAAAATATTTCAGTAAGAAAAAAAAAACAACTCATTCACAATCCCTACTACCTGTAAACGCACAATAACAGATAGAAAATAGTCCAAATAATAAATCACGAGTGAAAGAAATTTCAACCAAGAGCTAAAAATAGAAATTTATCGATCGGTCCGCGTCATTCACTATAATTTCAGGTGGACCCTCAACTCCGCCCACTGTAAACGAATATCGTCTTATCCATATTCACTAGCGCCATCTATTGGTAGTATCCATTTCGCTCCAATGAAACTTCCATAAGGTGAGTCTACTATTAGTTCTTTATACAATGATACTAATCAGGTAGACCGAGGAGAGTTATGAATAACAACAAATCGTTAGATATAATGCAGAGTTTTGTTGAACATCCATCCTCATGCAGGGTTGCACAAGTACATGATGTAGGTCGTTTTTCAGTCTTACGTGTATTACATAAGAATAAATTTAAATCATACAAAATTCACTTATTGCAAGAATTAAGATGACTTCGATCGTAGATTAGAGTTTACCGAGGTAATGATGAATAAAATTGAAAATGATAAAAATTTCGTTAACAGAATATGTTTTTCTGATGAAGCAACCTTCACACTGTGTGGGAACGTAAATCGACATAATTTAAGTTACTAGAGTGAGGTCAATCCACACTGGATGCGTGAAAAACCATACTCAAAGACTACAAAAATTAAATGTATGGTCAGGTATAGTAGGTACTCAGTTAATTGGGCCATTCTTTATCGTCAGATAGTTAGAAATGCTACTTAGAAATGAAATTGTACCTATACTGAGAAACTTGTTTGGAGCCAATTTTTAACCGACTTCAAAAAAGGAGAAGGTCATCAATTCGTTGCGATATTTTTTTTTATGTATGTTCAGCGATTATTCTTTAACACAATGATTCTTTTTTGTTAGAAAAGGGTACTTCAGGGGTGGTCCCATATAAATTTAGTCAAAATCTAATAATTAAGTCCATGAGAAAATCCTCAAACTCTTCATTTTTTATGTATGTTTAGCGATAATGCTTTACCACCTTGTCCGATTTATATGATTCTTTTTTTGTTAGTAAGGGGGTACCTCAGGGGTGGTCCCATATAAATTTGGTTAAGATGTAGTGATGGCATCTACACGTTTTTGAAGTCGGTTTTTTAAAATTTTTAATTTCTAATACTTGTAATCAGATATGGTTTCAGTAAGATGGAGCTCCAGCTCATTTTGGTGTAAATGTTCGGCGTTATTTAGATGAGATATTTTCCGGACGATGAATTGGTAGACAAGGTAGTATTGAATGGCCTCCACGTTCACATAAAGATTATTTTTATTGGGGATACTTGAAAAATTCAGTTTGCAAAACTAAACCAGCAAGTCTTGCAGAGCTAAGGCAACGAATTAACGATGAATCTCAATTAATTTCTAGACAATCATCGACAAATGTGGTTAACGCATTCTACCATATGATTAGGACACTGTCAACCAGAGCTGGGTAATTCCTAGTTAAAAAATAATGAATAATTACAATTACTTTTTTCATGTAATTTGTAATTGTATTTAAGTACTTTTTTTCAAAGTAACTTGGAATTGTAATTGCAGTAAAATATGTGAAGGAATTGTACTTTGCAATTATATTAATTTATATTATTTCAATTGTCTAAATACAATTACTTGTCATAAGTACAATTATTTTTCCAATTACAATTACTTTTTCAATTACAATTACTTTTTCCAATTACAATTACATTTATAAGTAAAATTAAATTTTCTAATTACAATAACGTTTAAATGCGTTTTTATGAGATGGATGTGATATAAAAACAAAAAATTTCCTGTTCGAACCGGTCACTAGAACTCATACTCGCATCCATATCATTTGTTTGAATGCATTTGAGGAAAGCGTTGTGCCATGAAGCAGTGACATTGTGCAACTCAAAATAATAACAGTAATCGGTAAGCATATGCAGATATCCTTATTTCTAAGACGAATTTTGTATTTGTATTATTATAAACATCATTTATGTTGCATAAACATTATAAACTAAGGAAATATAGTGGAGCAAATAGCAGTTTTTATGGGGTAAATACTAAAAACTACTTATTTACATTGCGTAGGTATTTCTAGTTATTATTCTAGTTTTCTACATTGAAATGTGGAAGTGAAATAAACGTATTTTATACACCTACAAGGATATTAGCTTATCTATGCATAGATTAAAAAAGGAAAAGTAAGCTATTGCGTTCAACTGAACGAATATATTTCATATCTATTCTAAGTAGTGAGAACACTGCAAAAAAATGAAATCCATCAATTACAGTTCATATTTGGGATACCAAACTACTATTATTTTGAAAATTTTAAATAAGTTACAATTATTCAGTCAAACTAATTGTTAGTACATTTTTTAGTCATTGAGATTAAATATACACTAAATCAGTTATTTTTGTTTAGAATCGATAAATAATAACATTTTTATTTTTATTTTGGCCACAATTCAAAAAAAAATTCAAACTATATGAAACTAGTTTATTTACGAGTATTAAAACCAAAATCATAAAGTTAGCGGTGGAACTGAGGACAGAGCATTTGCCTTCTATGCGAATAGCCCAGGTTCAAATCTGGACAAGGTACTAATTTTCTTTTGTTTATTTTATTTTATGAATTAGCAAAAAACATAAATTATTTTAAAATTAGTTATTTTGTCTTAATAACCTAAAATATTTCGTTAGTGGGTCGTAGAAAAAATATACTGTATAACTCCTTATCCACTCTTATTGCACAAACTACTATTTCAGTTTCAGTATAATTTGTCAATAACAATAACACATTATACAGGATAATTTACCACGCCTCTGACGTTTATAGCGAATCGATAGTTGTAAAATGGCTTCTATTTTTTACGTATATAAATATGATGAGCTTTTTAAAATGATTTTAAAATATATACTTAGTATGTCCCAAAAAAATGTGGCGTATCAAAGTTTTGTGGCACACCCTGTATTTTATTACATTTTTTAGATTCTCTCTGAATAACTAATTTCATTGATCTATCAAACTTGATTTGTTAAAAAATAGAGATTTTTGAATTTTGAAATTTTTTCTGTAAAAACTATTCAAAATTGATCAAAATGGCTAACTTATTCCTTCCTATTCTATTTCTTTTATTAACTACCTCATAATATTTAATTAAAACAAATACGAGGTGGTCAAAAATTCAGATTAGGTAAAATATAAAAGTACCTAGGCGTAGGTACACTGTTTTTTATATTTTTGTTGAAAATCAATAAACTTTTGAAAATTCACATTTTATTATTAACTTACCTGTTCCATTTTTTATACTACTTATCGATTTTGTCTTTTTCCTCAAGTTAAGAAGACCTTAAATGGTACACCACTTAGGACAGGTTGTATAAAGCTTACTTAAAATTAAGCTCAGTTTTAGGTGATACACTGATACATGTCAATTTCCGAGCTATATGTTTGGGGAAACAAGCCCTAAGTGCTAACTGGTATTTAGAATGTAGGGGAGGTTGGGGCAATAGCGCACCAAAATTTCAAAATTGATTTTGATTGCGATTGATCTAAAATATAACGTAGAGACTAGTACACATAATTAACCACGATATTAATTTGATACTCACATATTTCAGTTGTTATTATCAAGTAAATAAAAATTATTATTAAAAGTTTAAAATTTACACGAACAACGCTATTGCCCCAGTCTCTTGGGGCAATAGCATTTTTCCATGGGGGCAAAAGCGATTGATAGGGGTTATAGCGCTGTATCGATTTTAACATTGATAGGAGCTTATAAATCAATATAAAATTTTATTCAAAACTCAAATAAGTACAATAACCTGTTTTATTATTACTAAGTAACAGTTTAGGGAAAACAATAATATGCTGTACCTACCTAAAACATTGTATACCCATGACAACAAACATAAAATGTGTATTCTATCTGATGAATAACAACAAAATTCTTACATTATTCAATCCTTAGATTTCCAAAACAAACCCTAAACAATAAATGTGACTGTTGTCTTTTCGTGCTACCGTTTAACCTTGGTTCAGGTAATTTCATTTTTATGTCCTTTTTAGAGACAAGTGATATGTCTAAGGCTTGAGGAAGATAAAAAACATTATCCAATTTTTTACTTTTTCTAAAGAACGAAACCTCAAATTCTCCATTTTCTTCATCTGTTAGAACACGACCCACATAGTACACTTTAGTGTGTTGACTTGGTTTAAATTCCACCAAAACGTAATCCAGTTTTTTAATTTCAGATATTTCAGAATCGAAATTTATTTCGACGTCACTCTCGTTGTTTGTTTCTTCCATAAACGAATCGCCACTATCAGAATTTTCAATTATTTTCTGTAATTTCACCTTTTTGGTAATAACTACATTACTACCTTTATTTTCCTTTCCTTTGCATAATTTAGTAACTATTTTTCTTTTTACACTGGCCGCGTTTTTTGCCTTTTCTTCTTTTAGTTTTTCTTTTTTTTCTAACTCTTCACGAAATGGAGTTGATGTAAGAATTTCGGAGTGCTTTTTTCTTGAATTTCGTTTTTTCTCTTGTTTGGTAATTGTTGGAAAAGAAAACAGATCACTATAAGGATTTTTTACTGTTTCAATTATAGATGACGTCGAAGATGCTAAGTCATCCACAGAAGGCGATTCCTGCACTTTAGCAATATTTTGAACACTGGGTGGTGTTTTTTCATTTTCGGTTTGAATTTTAGATGTAGCTGCGGAATCGTTTAAGGTAGGCGTAGGCATAGTCTTATATGTTTGAACTAGCGATGTATGAGCAATAAAATCTTCATCCGAAAATATTTTATTATCGTAGGGATAAATTCCAGCAGATTTAAAGCCCTTGACGGCTTTTTCAATGTTGCATACTTTTTGATATGATTTTCCAAATAACTCGGCTATTTCGTATATGGTTATACGTTTCCCGGCATTTGTTCTCATCCAATTCGCGCAATATTCGTTGAATGCTGTCTTAAGTGGCCCAAAAAATACCAAATCTAATGGCTGAATTCGATGGCTTGTGTGCGGTGGCAACGAGATAACATCGACCCCATTGTCTTTGGCTAAGTCATAAAGAGGTAGCGAGATGTGGCTCTCGTGATTGTCCAAAATTAGGCACACGTGATGATCTTTTGACGGACGAACAATAGTAATGAAGTGCTTCAACCAATCATAAAATATGTCAGTGTTACTCCAGCCATTTGAACTTACTTTTCCTATTGAACCAGGAGGTGCATTTTTCATTAGCCGATCGTTCAGTAATTTCCTGGGGAAAATTAAAAACGGTGGAATGTAACTTCCTGAAGCGCTTACACAACAAATTGTAGTAACTAAGTCACCTCGCTCGGCACTTGTAACCTTGCCTATTTGCTTCACTCCTTTTCGGGCAATTATCTTGGATGGCTTATGAACCGTATGAATTCCACTTTCATCAACATTAAATATGTCGTTCGGACTATATTTGTACTTTTCATATAGTTGTACTAAATTAGAATAGAATCTGTCTACTTCCGCCTTATTGAAACCAATAACCCTATTCAAGCTGGTAGGTTCTGGTGACCTTAAAGAAATTGTAGGATGACGCTTCATGAAGTTACTATAAAAATCCCATCCGGCTACTTCTTCGTTATTTTTGTTACTAAATCTGTTTTCAACACCTATATTTCTTGCAAATTGGTAAGCAATTTCTTTAAATTCACGAATGGTTAATCCATAAAATTTTTTAGACATCTCAATACAATATTTTTCCAACTGGAGTTCTTGTTCTTCAGTAAAGACGGTTTTTCTTCCAACCTTTTTTGGTACAGCCGGGACATTGGAAGAATTACGAATTCTGTTTTTTACATGATCTCTCAAAGTAGTTGCAGGTATCTCATATTGTCTACTAGCATCCATGAGACTAATAGAACCATTTTTAATGTTCTGCACAGCTTCGTGTAAATGTTCAACGTTCCAGTTGCCTCTTATATTTTTTTTTTATAATTTCGGACCATCTGTAACAAACATTACCACACATAAAAATACAGAAACGTTTAGGGGCAATAGCGTGTGCACGCTATAGCCCCATTTATAGTAAACGCTATTGCCTCATAGCACTTCTATTATTTTTAAGTCGTAAAAAAGCACTTTTTACTGTAATTAATTACAATGTATTAACGTAAAAGCACACCTATAATTTGAAGATTGAACGTAGTTATATAAAAAATAATATATATATTGTACTTACTTTACAAAATATTTTTTAAAATTTTCGGTTTAGAACTCGAGTCACTATGAAAGCGAACTTTTACTTTTATCGACAGCTAACGTACTGCTTGGTTGAAAGTGCCTTCGGTACTGAGACCAAGATCCTCAAGTCGACCTCTCCGCATATAATTAGAGATGGGAGGGTGCAGAAGAACGTCACAGTAGCAATCCACGCTATTTCCCGGAATACGCTATTGCCCCGACCTCCCCTACCTATGCCACACAAAATTTGTCATGTGTCACCTCAAACCGAGTTTAACTTTAAGTAAGATTTATACAATCCGCCCTTAATATATCTTTAACTTTAAGGAATCCTTAAGAAAGTCGTTGCAAACGGCTGTTAGTTTGACACTTTGAATTACCTATTTAAAAATGTTATTTGTACCGGTCCGGTTGGTTCATGGTTCTTCAATTCTATCATAATTTGTTGTTTTATCGGCAAAGTAATTATAAAAGTAATTGCCAATTTATTTTTTCATGTAATTGTAATTAAATCAATATAATTCCCATTTTTACAACATGTACTTTGTACTTGTAATTAATTCCTTTTTTTGAAAACGTACTTTGTAATTGTAATTATTTTTAAAGTACATGTAATTACTCAGCTCTGCTGTCAACTCACATATGGAGCACACTTGATAAAGTAACCATTATTTTAAAAATATTGTAATCTTTCAATTGTTACGTTTTAATGTAGTTGAAAATATTAATAAATTTATTGTGACAATTAAGCGTTGCCAGACTTTTTTTATTTATTTAAGATCTTCCAGTCTACATAAAATCATAAGTGTTACATATGGTTGAACTCGTATTGAATAGGAGATTCCAATAATGACTGAATATAGAGGGTGATGAGTTTGAAAAACCAAAGTGACTATTAAGAGAAATGGCAAATCTGGCAACAATGCAAATATCAAATCTGGAATTTCCGAATCCCAAAATAGGTGTTTCCCAATACTAGCAATTTACAAGATAATTAGCCGTTTACAGACTTTTGGGCCACTCTGTATACGCAAAAAAAATTTAAAAGATATTACCACCTTGTATTTTTAAAACAAAGCATCTGCGGACCCATGTTGATAGAAACTATAAGTCCTATTTTTGGGTAAAGTATCACACCAGGAGTGATGGCACATGTTTTTTAGAACACCCTGTATAGGTAAATAAAAAAAAACATTTTAACATAATTAGTAACCAAGTACTATCCAGGTAAATTCATCGTAGCTATCACGGATAACTCGTATTTCTGTCTTTGTCGATCATCTCATGGCTTACTTTAGAAACATTTATTGTGGATCGCTTTTGACCAGGGCCTTTGAGAGCCATGGCGGGCCCCAGGGCAAAAACCCTGGCAAGGCCCCTTATATAACTAGGGTTGATAGATTTGCGGAAAATATCGGGGCATTTTTATATTTTATAAAAATCAAGTCCTTTTTGTGTTATATTTCCTAAAAAAAGGTCCTCAACAAAATCGTGAAAAGGGTCCTTAGCTTGCTTTACATAAACCAGGTCCTCCTTTTTTGTAACGGGGATTTTGCCCCCCTGTCCCCCCCTCTCTTCGCGCCTGCTTTTGACACGCATTTATTCAAATCACGATTCCCTGTTTCCCCCACCTCTTATATGACAAGATAGAAGGAAATAATTACACAAATTATATTTTATACTCAAGTTATTTATTATAAATCAGGACTGTCATAAAAATATTGCCAATAAATTTAACCAACTTTTAATATTTAATCATTATTATTAAATTATTATCAAGTTACTTAAACAATACAAATACAGGGCAGATTTATTTGTTAAGTATTAATTTCAATCCTGATATCAAACATAAATAAATATAATCGCAACAATAAAAATTACCTATTATTATTATTGAGGAAAGTCAACAAATTAATAACAAAAGATAAAAAATTCTGTTTTGCTTTGTTATACGAAAAAAAATTTATTTAATCAATTTCTAATTTACTATTTACTTTGTGCCGAAGTCGTAAGACTCATATAGACAGTAATATTTCCATTTTTTGATATGGTTTAGAGACTCCACATAAACTTTCTGCTCTGCCTGAGGAGCCCCAATAAATTACAAATAATTTCAAAATAATTATTGATATTAATTTTATCGCCAACCGTTAATAAAGCCATGCATTACCATAGCGATTTGCGAAAGTAAACAAACACTTTATCTCACTGTAAAAATCAAATATTTTATATGCCGCTAATATTTATTAACATAGCCATGACCGTCTGTTAGAAATGGTCTCTAACTGATTTGTTTTATATTTACTTTCCTATGCTAAAATGTGATATCATAATATTTCCTTTTTTATTAATTATAATTATTTTCTGTTGGCGATAAAAGTTTGTATGGACCACGTCAGCAAAGTGTCTTTATCGAACTCGTCTGTTACTCGCCTCGCTCGGCTTATAATCTCAGACTAGTTCGATAAAGAATCACTTTGCTGACTTGGTACATAAATAACTATTATTAGTAACTATTTTGTTTAATGAATAAAGCAAAAGATTTTTTAAATTTTTTATCGTTGTTAGAAAATAATAAAAATACCCACGTATTTAATGTAAACAATTCGCAAATAACATGTAAAATTTATAAGATTATAGCATCTCTTATAGCAGCAGCTTTTCACATAGGAAATGGAATGGCCATGTCATATTCGGCGGTATTAATATCACAATTAGAAGATCCGAATAGCGATATTAAACCATCAAAAAGTGAAAATGCTATTATGGGTAAGATATAACTTCATACGTTTTAATTTTTACCCATGCGCAACCATCAGATCTTTAGTGAACCAATAGTATATTATTTAACAAGCCTGCGGCTCGTTTCGTGAACTTCACCCTTAACAATAGCCATTATATGCAAGTTGAATACTATAGTTTGTTGACGACTGTTAATATTTATTAACCGGTTTACTCTTCACAGTTTAATAGACCCCCTTAACCCCCATTTTCAATCAGATTTTTTTTCAGAATCAATAGGCTTCATCCCATTTTAAATCTTGATTTTTCCAGAATATTTCAATTTGATATCGTTTTTTGTTTAAGCTGATATCATCGTTTTGGAGTTAGGATTTGTTTAATATTTCAACCCCCCTTAATTCAGAATCAATAGGCTTCATCTTCTTGTAGAGCTTGATTTTCACTAAAAATTTCATGTTGATATCGCTTTTTGTTTTTGATTTATGATGTTAACCCCCTAAACCATTTTTTTCAGATTTTTTCGAAAGCAGTATGCTTCGTCCCCTTATAGAGCTTGATTTTCCTGAAAATTTCAAGTTGATATAATTGTTCGTTTTTGACTAATCTTGCGGACAAAAAACGATTTTGGTACAAAAATTATTAAATTTGGATCAATATTAAAAATTTTGGTTTTTTGAAAGTAAACCTATAATGCTCTTTACAGACTACTGTGCGAAGAGTATAATAACATTATGTCCATCAAACGTTAGCTAATTATCGATATAGAGGACTTAAAAATCGAGAGCACACAAGACGAAAATCATCATATATTATGTAAATTTAAAAGATATTGTATTTGTCTTGTTTGTGTTAAAGCTTAGAAAATTGAGGTCACACCAGTTATTACATAAAAGAAGGTCGTGATACGCAGCATATTATTTCAGATAAATTTTCCTGCGATGAAAATTTTAGTTAAATCATTGACATAGAATGGTAAAGGAAGTGTTCTCAAAATTGATTCCTGTGAAACACCAGTTTTAACTTTAATTTTTTTAAAAATCTAACTTCATTAATTATTGTCATTTTGTTAGAAATTCGAGCATCATACTTTTTACAATTTTTTCAATGCTTTTGGACAAAGTTGGAAGTAATGAAATTTCCGTGAAATTCGAACGAGTCTCCAAACTGCCTTCTTTGTGAACATACACATTACCCAATTTCTCTGATAATGAAAAATATACCCCTATATCGCCAAAGTTAAAAAAACAATGGAAAATTGAAATAGCTGAGAATTAAAGGAAGAAAAAAATGAGTGAATCGACCAGGGATCGAACGTGGAGCATTTGGACTGTATTAGTCAATGTTCTTACCAGTTAAGATATCGAAACACATGTTGTCGATACATGAACTCGTAGATTTGCAGTTTTCCACTCTCGTAGGCGCACACAAATTCTAAATCCTGCATCAAATCTCTCAACTCTTCTTAAAGCCACCCTTGTGACATCGTGTAGAAGAACAACAATCTAATTGTACTAGAATAAATTTCTAAGATTTTTAAAATATATATCTACTTGGGCTAACATTACATCTATTTATTTTCAGCTAGTATTTTAATATTGGTAGCACCCATGGCTTCGGTTTTTTGCGGGATTCTTATGGATAAAATTGGACGACTTAATACTATAAAAGTGGCTATGGTACCAGCCGTTATAGGTTGGTGCTTAACGGCCTTAGCAAAGAATATGACAGTTATCATAATTGGAAGGGCTTTAATTGGAATCGCATCTGGTAAGTGAGCGTTTTTTTAAAGCATAAGTTGGGAATGTTACTGATTAAATTAATTGTCCAAGTTGAGAACAGAAGTCCTCCCCAAATATTTTTATTTCACAAACGAGGATAATTCGTTTTATAGTTAATTAAAAGAACAAACGACTTACCTGTAAGGAAGTTCGTTCTAAATAATATGAGTAGACTCGTCCAAATATATTATAATAGATTACGAAATTACAATAAATCAAGATAATTATTAAGCATTTATAAAATTAAAAACTAAAAAGTTTTCATCACGACTTTTAGACTGCACCTCGTATAATGCTAATTCTGACAAGTTCAAAAATAACCAGATTTAGTGAGACAGTACTACCACACGCAAATTATGTATTTTAAAAAGTAAATTTATAAAATATCTACAACATGAATTTTAAAATAAGTTTTGAATTAATAAGAGATAAATTTTTATTAAAAGTGTACAATAAACCGTTCAAATAAACTCACCTATATAAATACAATAACTAAATTTTAATAATATAACCAAACTGTCAAAATTTTGATTGGGCAGGTTCATTTTCTTCCATCTAGATTCTAATCTTAAAAATTGGAGTTTGTTAATGAAACAAAAGACAGTATAAAAAAGATGGAAAAGGGGAATCAGTTGTTTTCGATTTCCTTCCTTTTACCTTTGAAATCCTTTCCTAATTAAATCCTAAAATATAAAGAAACAGGAAAATTAAATCATGTATATTTGTATGTGAAAATTATATGAGGTAAAATGATGTTATGTATTAAAAAAATGTCTACTCACCGTTGGAAAGTATGTGACTCCGGCACGAAGGCGGATTGACTCCAAGAGGACATCTACAGGCTGATATGCAACGTTGGCATACATTTCGTTGCTTCTCCAGGTGCCTTCTGTGTTCATGATTTGTACACTGTTAAAGAAAATATGCGTTAGACGACAGAACTCTCATTCTTTCAGTGAAATAAAGGTATATAATTTACAAACTAACACTAGTGACAAATTATAGAGGTTACTCACCTATAATTATTAATACATAAACTTTCAAATAGAAAGCAAAACATCACCAAAGAACAATTATTCATTCGGACAGATAATTCTTCCACAAATGCTAACGTACCGTCTATAGTGATATATTCGCTGCGCCATCTCCTAATATGCCTAAGAAGTTGCATTATTTCATAATTGTAGTTATCTTTAATGGGTGAGAGTATGTATGAATGCACCATTTTTAATTCATTATTTCCATTTCTAGATATAATATTTTTCCTCGTTGTTTCATAGATATGAAACCAATTTTATAATTTTAGTTGTGCTGTTTCTTTCATAATATTACTCTAGAGAGCTTTTTGGGACCTACATTTAACCCTGAGAGCCCATATACTTAGAAATAAAACTATAATTACAGATGGCGTCTCTGATCTTTTATTTGGTTATTTTTTATAACAGTATACGAGGGATATAGGTAAGTCTCTGAATACTTTTTGATGAAATCTTTCTTTAATTCATTTAAAAATATTATGATTTCTGTTAAATTTGTGGTATGTGCTATAATGGAAAGTTATAATTAAAACATATTCAAAACTTTAAATTAAAATTAATCACCACCATTATATCACATTACAATATATTACACTTTATCGAACACAATCTTAAAGAGTGAATCACAACACAGACAAAAAACACTCTCTAGTTACTTGGGCACATATAGCTGACATTTAAACATATATTTATTCTTATCATATCCATTTTAATGCTTAGCTTGTACTTCTAATCTTTTTGTGTTAATTTCTATGTAGTATTAAGTAGATTTTGTCTAGCTTTCGTCAAGAAAAGACGTGTATATTTTAATTAATAAAAATTGTTTTTTAAAAACCTATTATCAGTTTCAAGATACATATATGGCGCAGTCAGTGGGATTCGAGAGGTCGCGGAAAAACTGTGAAAAATCGATTCTTACGAAAAAACAGATATTTTTGGGATTTAGACGTTTCAACGTCGTGATCGTTAATTCGACGAACTTACCCTTCAGTGATGACAACTGGAGCTGATTCAGGCGGTACACAGAAGTGCCAAGTTTCTTTTGCCTTCCTTAAATCCTTTTTAAAGACCAGGAAGATAGTAGTCTTTTTGACAATCTCAGTTTAAATACATCCGAAAATAAAAATATTTCTAATATAGATGAAAAGATGACAACAACACCACCGGAGAAACGTCCTATTAACTGGGATCTTTTTTGGTCAAAAATAAAAATATATTAGGCCTTATGACGGCGATGTAAATACATTAAATAAATTTATTTGTCAATGCGAAAAATTAGTGGCAATATTTAGTAGTTATAATGATAGAGAATTAGATGATCATATTTTTGATTGCATACAGGGAAAATTAATAGGAAAAGCCGAGTTTATGGTTGGAAATAGGGTAGAATTAACAAAAAATGCACTGAGGCAATGTTTCTCTGATAAACGTAATTTAGATTGTCGTATCCAAGAATTAACTAGGACCAAACCGTACAGGAATGAGAAATACAACGACCGGTGATATTGGCTTTGAGCTAAATTCATTTTATTTCATTTACGTCTATCCACATTTGAGTTTTGATTTATTTTCGTCTACAAATTGCCCGCCTGGTGCTTTTTGGTTCCACCTAGTTTTCTAACTGGGTACCACAGCGCATTTTGATTTTGCTTACTAAGAACAGATGGCGACACCATTTCTCTACTTGAATTCTTATTCTCTTCATAACCAACTTTATGGTATACTGGTGAAATGTGTAGCAATTGTTAATTCCATTAGAGACTGGAATTGAGAACTTATCTATTTCTTGCTGAGGAGTCCTAATAGGGACAAATCCGGTCTAAGAATGATGTTCTTCTTGGTGAGCAAAATCAAAGTAGAGAGTGTTGAAAATTAATTTCTATCTCTGCTGTCTTTCCTTCGGATGTAATTCAATGCCTGTTGCGGTATTAGCCAAAGGAGTAGTTGTTTTTTGAAGAGGAGACGGTCGTTGTGTTTCGTGTGATATTGGATTTGAGCTAAATTCATTTTACTTCATTTTTATATATGCCAAAATTCAAAGACCAAAGAAAAAGAAACTGTCAATATGGAGGAAATTCCAGAAAATTCGGACCTTATTTTTGCGTCTTGGGGACGGAGGAGTTACGTGAGCACATATAGCTGACATTTAAACATAATATATTTATTCTTATCATATCCATTTCAATGCTTCTAATCTTTTTGTGTTAATTTCCATGTATAGTATTTTTAATACAAATCCCGATGCACGTCAGAGATCATTTGTGACGTCACAGCCTTGCAGTGTTGTCTAATCGTCAGAATAGTTGAGGAATTTAGAAAGTTTTGAAATTGTAAGGTTATGTTTTCCTTTTTTTATGTTACCGAAAACAATTACTTATTAGTTTTAAATGTACATAATGAAAAATATTGATTTCCTTTATGCATAAAAAACATCTGAACAAAAATGACGTAAACATATTGCAAATAGTTATGGAAAATAAAACTGTAAGGTAGTATATGCAGATGAACTAAAATTGGTCCAAAATTGGCACAGAAAATATCTCAAACTAATTTCATTTCACCAAGAAATGTATTTAACAGATCTACATTTCACTTATAAACCACAAAACACCATGAAATTAAAGAAATCATTGAAAAAATGAAATCTACAAAGGCATGTCGAGAAGTCACAATATCAGTAGAAATACCTACCTAGAATTCAAGATTTACATTTTTAAATTATTTAAATACAAGAAAGAAATTAAAATATTTGAGTAGGTACTTTAGTAAATTTTACTTTCAGTACTGATTTTGTGTCTCAAGTATTTAAGATAGTCAAAAGTGCTTCAACTATAGACTGTTATCGCTGCTTTCCTTCATCTCTAAAGCTATTTAAACATGTATGAATAATAGTACCATCCCTCAAACATCAAGATTCTTCACCTTACCAGTTTTAATAGACATTTGAAAACTGTTTTGCTCAGTGAATTCTTTATCAAAGAGAAACTGTAAAACAGTCTACTTTTTGCTATAGTATCTACTCATATATATTTAATATTTTATAAAAATCTTAATTGTATTTGTTTATTGGTACTAGCCTTTTTTAAACCATTGTAAATATTATTTAATTGTAAGACTCGCATAGCGAAACCTTTGAGTGTTTTATTTTTTATATATATTTTGGAATAAAAAAAAAATACAGATAAGAAATATATTAAACTATTTATTTTTATTAAAATAAGACAATGTTTTATTTAAAAAATATATTTTCTCTCATCTACTAATCTTTGTAATTCCTACAAAAATTCTATAATTTCTCCTAATCCAAATCGCAAGTACTTGAATCACTGTCATCACTATCGCTGTTGGGGTTAATTATAATAGGCTTAATTTCTAATCTATCAAAAACTATCTCTCTCTCTCTCTCTCTCATACCATTTTAATATTTCTTTTTCGGTGTATTCAATAAAATTTTCCATATTTGGGGTGTAATCGTTCGAAGTGCTTCAGACCACATATTTAAACAATTTTGTTCTTTATTACCATCCCTACCTATATGTTTATTATAATATTGCTTGGAAATGCCCCAAATTGATTCAATGGGGTTAAAAACACAATGGTAGGGAGGAAGACATAACACTTTATGTCCATACTGTTCTGCTAAATTATCTACTAAATATACCTTTGGTGGTTTGAATCTGAAAAAGGAATATGTTTTAGAGATAGGGTTTCGTTTATCACGTGTCAATATTCTAAATGGTCACACTGAAACGACACATGTTACGTTGGGTTTGGGGTATTAAATCATTGCGACCTAAAAGATCTATCATGTCCCTTAAAAGATGCATCATATCGAAGATTTAATAGTAGGTACATGAATATAGCAAATTTTGTAACAAAATTTAAAATTTTAGTATTAATTCTAAAAAAATGCAAATTTGGTTTTCACTGTACAACTCGAGAATGTGATTAACCTGTAGATTTTTATTGATCCCAAAATAGTCAAATTTAATTGTCTTCGTATCTGTCACAGTTTAGAATATAGCAACATTGGTAAATGATAAGAGAAATAAATATACCTAACAAGTTTTTGTACTATAAGTGAGAAAATGCAACAGAAACACGATTTTTTAGTCTGTTTGGGCTATTTACTTATCCATCATCAGGGCAAATAAGGGGTTTTAATATCTGATTTTTAGGTTCTTGCAGTTATGTAATAATTGTCATTACTATAAGTAAAATCTAAAGAATCCACAAAAATCGTAGAAGTAATAAATGTTTGAACTAAATATTTAATGCTGTCCCATTCCCTAATAGTATATTGGTGATAGTGATCTAACTTAGTTAAAGATTATTTAGAGACTTTTGTTAGTTATTTAAAATGTAATGATGAAAAAATTTTTGATTTTCTTGTAGTTCCTATGATTTAAATCAGCAAAATATTTATTCTCGCATATATTTTATCAAGAAGCAGTAAATAGGGTTTTTTATACATAATACTTACTGTTCAACTTTTTGCAGAAGTTCATATTTAAACATATTAAGGAGGTCCTTTCGCCACACCTCTCGCCTCAAATGTTAAAAAAAAGTTATTAGATTATGACTAAAATTAATTTTTTTCTAATAGTTGAAGTCCTTATTTATCTAATACTAACTTTTAACTATACCTTACCTTGCAAATTTTTGAGAATTTTTTTTTAAAATGTGAGTATTTGTATAGTGCCTCACGAGAAAGTAAGTCCTCAACAACAATTCTCGAATTATACTATTATTTATTGATTAGATGGAGTAGAAAAAAACTAGAAATAAGGTTTTTGATATATTTAGATTTTGTTTTATACAATAAAATATATATAGTAAACCGTGGAACTTATTGAGAAATTAATATTAAAAAATCACAAAAAATTTTCAAGTAACCTAGTTGAAATTTTTTTGTGATTTTTTAATAAAAATTTCTCAATAAAATCCACGGTAACCTATATATTTTATTGTAAAAAACAAGACCTAAATATTTCAAAAACCTTATTTTTAGTTTTTTTCTACTCCATCTAATCAATAAATAATAGTAAAATTAATTATAATTCGAAAATTGTTGTTGAAGTCTTACTTTCTCATAAGACACTATACAAATACACATATTTTTAAAAAAAAAATTCTTAAAAATTTGCTCGGTAAGGTATAGTTAAAAGTTCACTATTAGATAAATAAGGACATCTACTATTAGAAAAAAATTAATTTTAGTCATAATCTAATATTTTTTATTTAACATTGGTGGCGAAAGGACCTCCTTAACAGAAAAATCAATGTTTCTCCATGATAATAATCATTTAATTTAGTTTTTGAAAAATATATAGCTTCGGCACCCTTAATAAATCCATTTTCGTTGCCAGCATTGAGTATAATATATCTATAACAAAATGTTTATTTATATAATAATATAGCATGTGTCATGTAATTTCATTGCAATTTTTTATACTTCTACTGAAATTTAAAATGTAATGAATACAAATACAGATATACAAGGTGTCCTACATCATTATGTTCAAATTTTAGGAGCATAAAGTACACTTCTTTTCAAGTAAAACTAAACGCAAAAAATATATTATTGATTGACTTTTTTTTTTAAATAAAATATGATTTTATTTACGTTATGAATGAATTTTGATTATTAATTATTTTTCCATAATGTATAGGCATGTAACTTTGAAAACAATAAAAATCGGTATGTAATATTGCTGTTTTTTTTTCTTCTCGAAAAGAAGTTTACTTTCTGCTCCTAAAATTTGAACATAATTATATGGGACACCTTGTGTAATAGTAATAGTAATAAAATGTAAATGAAAATAATTAAAGGAAATATTTGGCAGTACTTGTGAGATTCATATATAAGACTTACAATACATCTGCATTACACGTTTAGTATACTCTCCCTAATTCACCCCCTTACGAGTGAATTTCAACTTCTGAAGTCGACTGAACGATTTGTGTAGGGGAAGGGACGGATATTATTATTATTTGCCGTGGCGCTCCGTGGCGACTTAAAGATGATTGATGGTGCCATTTGACTTACAGGTGAGGAAAACCCGGAAAACCTCACCCACCATCATCGAGACGGTAATGCATGGCGATTTTTTAATCTGCATGTCATATCAACAGAAATTGAATTTCTATTAATACGGCACACATCAAATCCTAAACCGAACCATGCAATTTAATTAAAAATCCACATGGTCCGGTCTGGGATTCGAAGCCCAGCAGTCTCAGACTCATAAACTTGCCTATAAATGAATATAAGCGCGTTAGACCGCTACACTACCGACCCGATAGGAATACCTACCTAAAAAGTACATGTATAATATTCATCACAGCCAGAATACTAACACCCTCATTTACTTTAAATTTGATGACTCACCTCTTGCCATCAATTTTTTTAGTCCTAACACTTCTTTTGTCATCATTTTGCAAAGAGTGATTTACTGTTCCATTTTGAAAAATCCATGTTTCATCAATGAAAACAAACTGATATAAAGCTGCTTTTTTTGCATCTACATAATTCCTTAAAAATTAAACTCTCCTTATAGCAATGTCCGGAAGCTCCATAAGACCACGTCTGGGGTCTTTTTTCCATTTGAAACCTAATTATTTTAATACAATCCACAATGCTGTAGCACAGCCATTAAACATTTGCTTCTTGATTAAATTTTCTTTTAAAGATTCCAAAGTTAAATGTTCTGCAAATAAATATGTATTTATATTAAGTACTGTAGATATACAAATTTAAACTTTTATTAGAAACATAAAAAATTATGATTGGATAAAAAAATGTATCTTGTACTTACTTCTTTTATACATGTTATAACATTTCGGATTCCACTTGTATCCAGGTTATTGTGTTAGTAATGATTTTGTTGTATGAACGCTTTTTAGGTGGCGACTTTCTTAAGGTAATTACAGCACCCACTTATAATTTTCGGACAAGGATATCTCAAAAAGTAATTTTTTTTTAAATTAAAATTTTGGCAAAATTTATTATGCAATAATATCTAGAATATGCATATATTTTAAAGTTTTAGTTCCTTTCAGTTTCCAAGAAAAAAAATCAAAGAGCTTTAAATTTTAAAAATAAATGCATTTCTCAACAGCACTATTCCTAATATAATCCCCAAATTTGAGCTCTTAATGTCTTGTTAATGATTTTTTAAAAATCGCCAAAATTAGTGGCTAAAACGCCTCGTTAAGTACTGTTTTCTGTTGTAACGCGACTGTAACTATTGTATCGTACACTCTCAGTCATCATTCGTTTTCTGAAATGATTTACACTAGTTTACACCAGTTTACACCAAAAGATAGCACTTAACGAGACATTTTAGCCACTAATTTTGGCGAATTTTAAAAAATCATTAACAAGACATTAGGATCTTAAATTTATGGATTATATTAAAAGAATAGTGCTGCTGAGGAATGCATTTATTTTCATTATGATCTTTTAAAATTTAAAGACCATTGATGTTTTTCTCGGAAACTGAAAGGAATTAAAACTTTAAAATATATATATATATATAATATATATAAAATATATATAAATATATTCTAGATATTATTGCCTAATTTATTTTGCCAAAATTTTAATTTTTTAAAAAATTACTTTCTGAGATATCCTTGTCCGAAAATTATAAGGGGGTGCTGTAATCACCTTAACTGCTTGGGAAATACTACTGACAGTAGAAATATTTATGTTTACCAGCCGCAGTAACTAGCTAAAAATTACAAAAAAAAAACAAAATTAAATTTTTTTATGTAATTAAAATGAATCAACAGCTCTAGCTGTGTCTAGGGCGTGATAAACAGTTGTTTCTTAAATTCATTGTAACAGGTTCCAATTATGTCACAGTTAAAATTATTATTAGAAAGACGTGCTTGTTCATTTTCTCTAGAAGAAAATATAACTTGCATAAATAAAACATTTACATTTTTCTCACCACATCCAGATATCTTTACTTGTTTTTTTCCAGTATAATGCAATAATTAATTATACCCCATAGGCGAGCATTTCGCGCAGGACTTTCCAAAAAGCAACAAATTCTCCTGTGGCGATTCTCCCTATTGAGATATTATAGCGTCTTGTGGCACATCGGCCGGTATAATATTATTTTTCGCATTTTTTTATGAACTTCATCTCAGTGAATCATGCACTACTTGAGGTCGATTGCTTTAAAAAGTAGAGAGGGAAAATATTACTTATCATTTTATAATATTAAATATAAACTAGCTTTAACAATTTTAGCTATTCATTTTACTATGAGACTTAAAAGTTTTGTCTCTTAAAACTATTAGGTATTAGTTTAATTTTAGCTTTAACATTGTTAGCTATGACTGTACACACTGTTAGTATCAGTATCACTTAAAAAATTGAGTGTTTTCGACGTTTTTGTGGAACACTTTAGTTTCTGCGGTCCAATTTTCTCATTAAACGCCTCCTTTTTCTGCTCAAACGATCTTTTCATCACTATTATCACTAAACCGTTTTTAAGTTTACTCGAGAGAGCACAATAATGTAATGAAATCAATACGTATGGTCGAGCAGTGGTGTGCGGAGACAGTTTTGAAGGGGAAGCGATTGTATAAAAATACAGCAGGCCAGTAAGCACAGCGCCGTAGGTGAAAATTTTTCGTGGCGGATTCACCGTTTTGTCAAACTCTTGCTTTTTTCCTCAGTACTACGGATATTCGAGATTGAGATTTTTGAAGTGTTACTATTACTTTATTACCTAGTTTAGTACTAGAAGCTAAAAAAAAAACTTACCATTGAAAAGGTTCCTTGGGTTATTTAAACGTAAAAAAAACATTTAACTGAAGTTTTTTTTATTTTCTCCAGCATTTTTCGCACAGTTGACACAGCCGTTGACATTTATTTATACTTAAGATCTATTCGCCTATCCTCAATGGCTGCAAATTTGTCTATAACATCGTTGTAAAATTTTGGATTTTCTGATAACTGTTTAACAAGCTATTTTTCAATGGATATTAGAGCTAAATTAGAGAGTCTGTCTTCACTTGTTGAATTTCGTATAAAACTTTTAATGCGCTTTAAAACTGACGCACTTGTGACTGGGATGGTTGGTACTAATTCACACAACTTGACGACTTCACAAAGGGACTACTAATTTCAGTTGTTTCATAAACAACACTTAACTGGGACTTTAATGCTGGAATATCGAAAAATATTTCCATAATTTAATTTTAGTGAATTAAAAGCTTCCGATGCAAATTTTGATGAATCGTTGTTACTAATATTTAAATTGCACAATTCAACAAATTTTAATTCGTTAAAATTTTGAAATCGAGAGTTTATTTGTTGTAAAATATTATCAAAAATTTCGGCGTATAATCGACGATAGGAGGTTTCTCTGTCGCCAATATTATACATTGTAATTCTCTTTCTTTCAGGTTCTAAGCCAATGTTTCGAGTCTTATTTCAAAAGTGTTCAAATTGATCTCGTTGTTTATTAATTTTATTTTTAAAATCATCAATTTGTTTATTGCAAAAGCCAATGTCATTTGACTTTGTTTGTAAAATGTCGAAGAATAAAATGTCAGTAAAAGGGAAAATCTCTGCAAAAATGTTGAGCAAAAAATTAAAATCAAAGTTTTGTTTGAGCCAATGCAAATGCTCTTTAGCAGCACTAACAGTTTCAGCATCCCATGTTTCTTTATTATCCCAAACGTATTGAAATAAGTTTATCAAAGAATCACGGTATTGAAACACTGTTTGCACTAAATGTACATTGTATTTCCATCGCGTCGGAGCAACTTTTGGAAACTTTCTTTGAACGTGAGTGTCCAAAGCGCGAGTTCTTTTCGATGACTTTGAAAAGAAGGAAGCCAAACCACTAAACGTCGAGAAGAAAACTTTACAATTTTTAATACTATCCATGCTTCGCGATAAAACCAAATTAAGTCTATGTGCTATACAGTGAACGAAAATTGCATGTTTAAACTTCTCTTTCACTTTAGCTTGAAGGCCTCCTAAATGGCCAGCCATTACGGCACCACCATCGTAGCTCTGGGCAACAAGCTCATTCTAAACTTGAAATAATGTCACAAACAATTTTAAACAATGCATCTGCAGTTCGTTCGCTAGTGACGTCCAAAAATCCTAAGAATCGCTCTTGAGGAATGCCATCCAATACATATAGCACAACAATGGATAATTAACTTAAGTTTGCTACACCTGTGGTTTCATCAAGCACAATTGATACGAAAGGTGCTTTTTTAATTTCACTTTTAATGTGATCCATCACAACGTCGGCAGTGCATTTAATTAAATAATTTTGGATTCTGTTTGAGGTACCTTGGAAAGTCGTCGAATCAATAAAATGATTTTTTAGGGTATCATCGTATGCTAGAAAACTTAGAAGGTCCATGTAATTTTCTCGATTGGCGGATCCACTTGCTTTAATGTGACCCCTAAAACTTAGTTCATGCTCTCCCAGGAAACAAGTTACATCTATTAATAGTTGTAAGACGTCCCTATTTTTTTACCCTTTCATTGTGAATTTTGTTGCTTATTTTTAAATTATTGTCCAAACTATGTTCAATGCGATAGGTCCCGAATGTTCTTTCTTTAATTGTAGCACTTATATCAGATTTACTATTTACATGTCGTTTTACACTTTTGTGAAAATTATTCAAGTCTGTAATACCGACTGAGTTCCAATGTGTTTTTTCGGCTATATTAAAAAGTAGGCAAGGCCAGCAAAACAATTTCTTCAAAGTTTTGCAGCCGGTTAACCATTCATACTTTTCATAGAACCCTACGTGAAAATGCCTGCTAAATTTCTTTGCTGACTTTTCTACTGTCATCTCTAAATTGATAGGATCTATTAGAATTAATAATGTCTGTTTTCTCTTCAAAATTTCTACTTGAAAATCATTTTTTCAATAAAGAGCACACAATACAGACACAATTTACCACATTATTATTGTTCACAGGCACAGTGCATAGTGCCTCCATTTTACAAAAAAAAAAAAAAAACAACTACGAAAAACAAACCGAAATCTATCTAAAATCTAAGATTTTCTTCACACGTCGATTCGCGTTGCGAATTGCAATATGCGTAAGGCGACGTAATAATCGCTGCCTCTCGACCGTATTTCACATATCCCAACAGACTGACTACTATCGCCGCAAAGCAGGGTCAATAACACTAAGAGAAATCACTTGTAAGATGAACCGGCTATTTCAAGACGCGTTTCCGCCGACGGACTCGAAGTATATGGTGTGTACGTTTACACAATTAATTTTCTCATGGGTAGTGGGTGCGTTTACACATTACACCAATGAATTGTTAGTACATTTACGAAGTTTACGTAATGTTTCAGATAAAATATAGTACCTATATAATTTAATATTAATTTCTATGCATTGTAAACTGAAAAATATTTATTTTTAAATTTCAAAGTGTAGGGAAGCGGTGCTTCCCCCACTTCAATGGACCGCGCGCCCCTGTGGTCGAGGCAGGTAACGTAGCGGCTGATAAGAAAGTGTTTTTTGTCCATGTTTTGTGATTCGCTCTTTAAAAGTGTGCTTGATATAGTGTAATAATGGTACTTACATGTGTAATATCTATTTGTACGGGTATACGAGAAATAATCTCTCAAATATAACACCTTGTAGAATAAACAGTTAAACATTTTAACATTACCTTGTCTCTTAATTTACGAGTTATGTCTACTTATCTTCAATAACAAACTCAAATTTAATAACTCAACTTAAATTTAATAACTCAAATTTAATAAAAGCAGCTCAACCCATAGTCATAATACCAGAAAAAACGATAATTATTCGGTACCTATCAGTAGGTAACAAAATACATTTAGATGATACAAAAAATAGAGGTATGATACTTAGCCGACGAAATCTCGTCGAGTTCGCGCATGACGTATTGTGGTGTGGAATATGGCCATGAGCCGATTAAAATTTATTTTCGAGCGTTGTTTTCGATCTGCTTTACGTCAAATTCGTAAAAGCCACGCCTTCCACCACATTACGTCACCGTGACGTAAGTATCAATCTGCGTAATATCATACCTTCTTTTTTAACCGACTTTAAAAAAGAAGGAGGTTCTCAAGTTGTCGGTATATTTTTTTATGTATGTATGTATGTATGTATGTATGTATGTATGTATGTATGTATGTATGTATGTATGTATGTATGTATGTATGTATGTATGTATGTATGTATGTATGTATGTATGTATGTATGTATGTATGTATGTATGTATGTATGTATGTATGTATGTATGTATGTATGTATGTATGTATGTATGTATGTATGTATGTATGTATGTATGTATGTATGTATGTATGTATGTATGTATGTATGTATGTATGTATGTATGTATGTATGTATGTATGTATGTATGTATGTATGTATGTATGTATGTATGTATGTATGTATGTATGTATGTATGTATGTATGTATGTATGTATGTATGTATGTATGTATGTATGTATGTATGTATGTATGTATGTATGTATGTATGTATGTATGTATGTATGTATGTATGTATGTATGTATGTATGTATGTATGTATGTATGTATGTATGTATGTATGTATGTATGTATGTATGTATGTATGTATGTATGTATGTATGTATGTATGTATGTATGTATGTATGTATGTATGTATGTATGTATGTATGTATGTATGTATGTATGTATGTATGTATGTATGTATGTATGTATGTATGTATGTATGTATGTATGTATGTATGTATGTATGTATGTATGTATGTCCAGCGATAATTCTTTAACACGGTGTTCGTTTTCAATGATTCTTTTTTGTAAGAAAGGGGGTTTTAAAATTACTTTTTATAGAATCATGTAGATTACCAAACTGTATGGGTGCTATAGTCCTATTATATTACCTACAGTAAGGAAAGTAACGGTCGGCACCTTGAAATAGAACGAATATAAATACCTGACCTTCAGCTCTGTCATAAAGGTAATCTGAAAAAACTAATGCACGCGAACATTAACTATTCTTTGAAAGTACACTGCGAAAACTACATTAATTTCTATTGAATTTTAACAATGATCCTCCTTCAAAAAGGAGAGGATACAGTGGCTAAAATTTTCTATATTGTTAATCTATTCTGTGCCTATACAATAAATTACCAAGCTATATTAAAAACAATGCCACTGTAAATATTTTTTAAAAACATTAAAAACATTATTATTGTATTTCTGATTTTATGATATAGATGAGTATATATTTGGTCAATTTAAATCTGTTTTTATCAAGTATTCGTTTTTTTACCACTATGTACATTATTGTTTGTATATATTTTATTTTATTTATGTTATATCTGATGTTTTCCATACAACTGAAAATTAATTGAAATAAGGACACAACATTAAACAATAATATCTAATTCGGTTTTATTTACTTCCATTTTCATTGTTTTCTTACTTTGCAAAGTTAGGTTATTGTTTAGGTCCTTCTTTTCCCTTGTGTATTATCCAATTTTTTTGTATTTTTTTTTGCATTGCATTCATCTTGAAATGCTTATTAAGTATAAGATAAAATATAACATTCTGATATTATAATCTTTTGCATAACAATTATCATCAGAATTTATCGTTAAATTGAAGGTCATTATTATTTGAGTGGAGTATTTGAATAGATTAAAGCAAATACCTAACTCATTGAAAACGCACAAAGTTCTCTTTAAAACTTTTGTCTGTTCATAATTAAATAACAATTACTATGGTATTTGTAGGCAGTATTAATTATGTAAATATAGTTTATTTTAACGAACATTTAGGTGTAGTGTGTGATAACATTTTTCTTACTTGGTTCGATTCTGTACAGGTACGGAAATTTCGAATATACCTTACAGTAAATTGAACAAGGTATACTATAATAGGAAGATGCACATAAACAGACACCGCTGTAGCTCACTGCGGATAAATCTTGTAACTGTAAATCCATGATACTGTTATTTTTCTCCCATCTCTAATGTCCCATTTCTGGGCAAGTTCGAGATGACGCCCTATGGAGTAGGCAGGGTATGAGCAGAGTCCTGTAAAGTCAGGGAGCGATTGTAGTAACATCTCGAACGCGCTCTGTCACTTAGAGTAAAAATCAATCCAGTATGTCAGTCAACGGTCAGTTAATTATTATGCATTATAATAAACTATAATAAGCTAAATAATTTTAAAATACAAATGTTACCTAACACAAACCCAGAGAACAATAATATGTGCGGTTCATTGACATAATTGACATTTCATTATTTAATTTCCCGACAGATCTCGATCTTTTAATACAGAGTTATAAGAGTGCACTCGGAGTCCATACTCAGAGTCATATCGAACGCGACAGATCACACTCCGAATCTCTAAAAAAACGCGAAAATGAACTTTCGGTGTCACGATTTTGTGTTCTGTCAACGATAACCAATTTTGACATTGTCATTTCAATGTAAAAGTTAATCTTCGAATTTCGGAGTCATTTATTCTTCTTTGATGTCTTTTGATTCTCCAAATCCGTCTGATTTATTATACTTGGTAGCTTCAAGCTTCAAGTTGGCTTGAATTTGGAGGTTATCTTATAAACATATAATTTATTGTCTTGGAAGTAAAATAAATAGATTAGATAAACAGACCTGGGTGATGAACCTAATTTTCACACAACGAGTTCCTTATCAAAATTGTCGAAGAAAGATATAATAACCTAACTTTCACACTCTTGAAGAAACTAATTTCAATAGAGATAAGTTTACATTTTTATCCCGACCGCGTTTTAATGTTGGCAGGGCTGTATTAACGGGCATCGCTGTTATTAATCGTTTCTTGCCCCCTCTAATGCTGACTCTCTGAAGTTTTCACACGCACTTGTGCAAAGCGTATTGGAAAACGTTTGATAGCCAATACTGTATGACTTATGAAATAGTTGTAATAATGAACCATATCTTTCACCAGTATTCTTCTAATTATTGTGATTTTTCTGTGAGTTAACAAGGAAAAATATATTGTACAGCAATAAAAAACAAATAGAACTTTTTGGTTGGTTAAAAGAATGTCTTCGCAAACACACAAAAGAGAAAAATGATGAAGAAAAACAAACTACAAAAAAGTGCGCGTTTGTAATGAACAAATTTTAAAGGCTTCCAAACAAAAAGGACATGCAATCAAAATAATAAAATAAAGGCAAAAAGGCTTACCTTAAGAATAAACTATGAGCATACTTAAACGTTTAACTGAACCGCTACAACTGGGAAATATATCCAGTTTCTGTTCTAAGAGAGAATAATTTGACACAGATTGATTAAGAGATGATGGTTTATAATAAATGTTGGTCTAATAAGGCGGAATGTGAAATACATGTAAGTTTATAGAGTTCAGCCCAGTGGCGGATTTAGGATTCGTTCTAAAGGGGACGGGACTAAAAGATTTGTTGGCGAGATAAATATATACCTAATTTAACCGATTTTTCTTTGTTATATTTATTATCATAAAATATAATTTTCAGTGGAAATATTAATTACAAGGTCCTGCATTGTTGCCCTCGGCTATAAGTTATCATAGTTATTATATGTTACTAGGAAGAAGAAAGTGAACTTTATTGTTGTACCTATGGAATCAATATCATATTTTGATCCTCTTGTAGAGAAACATTTTTTTGTTTAGATTCTGTTATGATCAAATCTGAAAACTGTATTAAAAATGAAAGTGGAGAGGTCAGAAGAAATGGTAAGAACTATACCTCTGCATTTTTCTTATATACATATTTGTGAAAATTATATATTAAATATTCGAAAGTTTACTCTGTTCTGCAAGATAAATAAATAATTAAATAAAAAAAAATTAAAGTAGTTTTATTATACAGTGAGCACCATAAGTCTTACTGGAGTTACTGGAGTCTTGTTAGGAAAATCACCAAAATACGTCAATTTTTGATTTCTACAATGTACATTTTTGTATGAATAATTTACCCTTAATTTCATCCTTTACTGGAGGGGAGCAACCCTTTCGAAAAATTTAAATGGCATGGGGTGGTGAGTGATAGCTCATTTGAAAGAGGGTTTTATTCTCTAGTCAACCGTGTAAAAAAATTTGAAATTTGCTTCATTAATTCTCGACTAATTGTTGTTTCAGAATAACGGAAATTAACGTAGCGCACTTATCCTTAGAATTAAAATTCGGCCCTGCATGATTTCGGTTTTGGTTCAGACGTGAAGTAAGACTTTTTGCCATTAGAAGGTCACTGTTGGTCTAGTTGCTTTCCTATTTTGTGAGGTTTTGTAATTTTTAAACATTAATAAATCAACACGTAATAAAGCAAATTTTAAATTTTTTTGCACGGTTCAATAGAGAATAAAACCCCCTTTCAAATGAGCTATCACTCACTACCCCATGCCATTTACATTTTTTGAAAGGGTTGCTACACTACAGTAAGGGTTGAAATTAAGGGTAAACTAATCATGCAAAAATGTACATTGTAGAAATCAAAAATCGACCTATCTCGGCGATTTTCCTAACAAGACCTCAGTAACGAGTTAGTTAGGGGGGGTAAGACTTATGATGCTCACTGTATAATAATATAAATTATCAAATATTTTTGTAGTAATAATAATTTAGTATCTATTAAATTGTAACTATTTGACAGTGCTTGCGATTTTGATGATCTTTTTTTACATTATAGGTCTATTTCTAAGGAATTACTGTACCAATGTTCTCTGAGAAATGTCAACTTTTTACCTATATACGGGATGTAAAAATAAAGTTGTTTTTCATCTTATTTTGCAACACCCTCTGGAATTTATTAAAAACAAATGCTACATCTTATTAATATTGCTTTATCTTTTCTTAACATTTTCGTACAAAAATAATCTATATAATCTTTGTTATCAAAGAAGAAAAGTACGTTCAAAGCATAAGGTGATTTTATTGAATTGTAATACTCATTAATGAAATATAAGCCGGTAGTTAGCTATGAAAAATCAAAAAATTTGACATGATAGTTTAAGACAGACAATACTGTTTATAATTCAATAAATTGTTTTGCTGCCTTGCGTATATTAGTTAGTTGACATGGACCGTATTTCAAGAAATCTGAGCCGCGATGAATGTGTGCAGGCAAATACTTTAGCTGATGAAGGATTAAGTTATCGTGAAATAGCCTTGAGGTTAAGAGTATCTCATACTGCAGTATCACGAGTCGTTCAACGTTTTCGAGAAACAAACGACCATACGAGACGGCCTGGACAAGGAAGAGGAAGAGTCACAACACCACGCCAAGATCATTTTATTGTACTTCGTGCTTTAAGGGAACGTTTTGTCACAATGAGAAATTTACAAATACAAGTGGCAGATGTTCATAATATTAAAATTAGTAGGAATACTATACAAAGATTTGCATGTAAGGATACCAGCCAGATCATCAGCTTTAAACGTAATTTATCGTAGACGTAGATTGCAATTTGCTAGAGAGCACCTTGACTGGAACGTCGATGACTGGGAGCACGTATTGTTTACATATGAATCGAGGTTTTGCTTATATAGCTCAGATAGACGTGTAAGAGTTATTCGACGGCCAAGAGAACGCTATGCCCAGTGCAACATACGACCTATGCCTTTATTAAATGGAGGATCTGTTATAATTTGGGGAGGAATATCTCTTACAGCACGAACGGACCTTGTTGCTCTACGAAGAGGTTTCTTAACCAGTGAAAGGTATATTACAGACATTTTGTCTAACCATGTAGTTCCCTTTGCTCCTTACATAGGAAATAATTTTCTTTTTATGCATGATAATGCACGACCACATGTTGCACGTGGGGTCCGTGATTATTTGGACGAGGTTGGTATACAAGCCATGAACTGGCCACCCTGCAGCCCTGATCTAAATCCCATTGTGAATTTGTGGGATACTATTGATCTTCAACTCAGAAGCCGACAACCACCACCTGTCTCTCTTAACGACATAGAAGTTATGGTGAGAGAAGTTTGGGATGCAATTGAGTAAGACCAAATAAGTTGCTTGATTTTAAGTATGCCTAGTCGCTGTGAAGCAGTAATTAGAAATAGAGGCGGAAATACTCGTTGTTAAGTGTTTTTAAGAGAGGGAACTTGTTAAAGATTACTTAGATTATGTTTTCTTAGGTTTTAGTTGTTTTAAATGTCACTAGGTTTTATGTAAGTAGTTTTCTTTGCTTTCATTTGCTTTAAATGTCCATAAAAACTTGTTACATATAAAGTTGTGTATAATCTTTGATAATAGAGATATCAAGATGATTTTTTTACGAAAATGTTGAGAAAAGATGAAGTTATCTTGCAATATTAATAAAATATAGCTTTTGTTTTTAATAAATTCCACAGGGTGTTGCAAAATAAGATGAAAAACACAAATTTATCTTTACACCCTGTATATGGGTAAAACGTTGTCATTTCCCAGAAAACATTGGTACAGTAATTCCTTAGAAATAGACCTATAATGTGAAAAAGAATCATTGAAATCCAATCAACAGTTTACAAGAAAAATAGCTTGAAACTTATGGTACATTTAAGGTAGTGCGTTAATTTTGGAAAGTAGTGTATATTCCTGAAAAAACATTTATGAAATCGATAGAGAAACATATAAACGTTCTTACCTTACCGTCCATATGCTCTAATATGTTAAATAATTAAATTGCTTTCATTTTTAAAATTATGCTTTGAGGCCAAGTTCAATTTTGTTTGACATATCATCACGATTTTTTTTAGGTTAGAAAATTGCATTATCGATTTTTTTTATTCGAAGTAATAAAAGACGTCACTTAAAATTTCTATCTCTTTATGTCAACAAATTTGTAACACGATGAATTTATAAAACGTATGTCACTAATGAATATGTGGCGGCAACTGACGGCAACACTGTCAGCTACTCCATGGCTACTAGAGTACATACAGGTCCGGTATAAGCCATGGAAAATAATAATTTAATGTTTTGATCGAGTTAAATAAAATATCAAAATTAAATGTTTATTTTTAAGTAAACGACATTTTTAAATGTATACGTCTTCAATCAAAAATAATATAGGCAATACTCAGGTGTATTATACGAGTGTACTGGACAAGAAATAATTTTACCCTTTACTCCAGTTTTTTGTAATGAAACCAACGGTAAAATAGATATTTGTGTACCAAGGCTGTGTTTTGGCCGAATTAGACATATGCGTTTAAGTCTAAGCTAGTTCTGGTTAAGTATAAGAGTAATAGGCAAGAAACGGGTGTTCAATCAAACTTGACATCGAGATAGATGTCACATGCAGGTGTACTGAAGATGAACTTTGCAGGACCAAGCATCAGATAGGTATAACACTTGATATTCTGAAAACTATGTGAATACTACACTGAATAAGAACGAATGGAAGTGTCAGAAGGAGGCTAAAGGCAAAAAATAGACGTTTTGGTATAAAACTATGGCTGACATAATAAAACTCTTAAAAGTATATATATTTTCAATCTTTATTACTATACATTATTTATTATCTCTGACCTAGGGAAAAGGTCAGAAAACCCTGGTCATAATTGTTTACAATGTTGCGTGTTCCTAATGATACAAAACATTACAGAGGAATGATACTTAGCCGATGAAATCTCATCGAGTTCACGCATGACATATTGTGGTATGGAATATGGCTATCTCTGATGCATCTGCAGATTTAAATTTATTTTTGCGTACTGTTTTCTATCAACTGATACCCCAAATTTATACAAGCCACGTCTTCGCACCACAATGTGACATAGCATCAAATCTGCTTAATCTCGTACCATTTTTTTAAAGTATCAAGGATATTCTTGGTGTAGCTTATCATCATGTTTCGAGTCACTGAACCTAAAAAGTAACAAATATCAATAAATAGAATTCGGAATTTATTCCAAAAATATTTTTCTTTGGGAATTATATAGGATTTCTCGTTAATATACTGACAAACTTTTATTGGTGATAGGTGCATCAAAATTAACATTTTTTTGCTTAATAAAATAAAAATAATTTTATTGCCCAACAAATTAATCCATTTACAGAACAAAATACATGAAATAAATAGAACATAATATTTCGACAGAAAATAATTTTACCAACAGCAAGAAAAAAAAAAAGAAAAGAAAGAATCCTAAATACATTAGCTACAAATTAGTACAACTAATGGTCGAAATAAATATCCCAATCAGAACAAAATTAATTAAAATTTGAGCACATTAGCCTTATAGGTGAATTTCTTCCCAAGTTCGTTCAAATACTTGCTGTATAAAATGTTTTATGATATGTAATGGCTGTTTGGGGAACATTAAAATTTATTTAATTTATCAAAAATAGTACATCAATAGTGTTATGTAATATTTTATAAAAAAATGTAACACTGGAAACTACCCTTCTATTTTCGAAAGAAGCAGAGATTCTTCAATACCTCGAATGGGATACAGCTCATCTATTTTAAAAGAAAGGTACTTGAGAGATCGCCGCTGAACATTTTCCAATGATCTTTTATGAATATTGTAAATAAGGTTCCAGATAAGAGATGCATATTCTAGCCTGGAACGAACTAAAGAAAAGTAAAGGATCTCCAAGCTTTAAGAGTTTGTAAAAGAACGAGTATTACGAATTTAGAATCCTAAGCTTTTCAACGCAGAAGCAACTGTATTTTCAATATAATCCGAAAAAGTAACTTTTTGGTTGAATAATATACCTTAATCTTAAATTTGTGCACAAGTCCGATAAATGTAGGCTGTTAAATAAATAATCAAACTCCACCTTGTTAATCAATCAATATATGTTTATTGTCAAAGCTACAAGAACTTATAGATATATAATACTTCTAGTATAGGAACATACTTCACATTTAGACACATTCATTCAGCTTGTTTTCATTACACCAATTTTCAACGATTCCCAAGTTGGGTCTGTAAAAAGTAACAGTCTTGAATTGATGAGATTGAGGTAAATATTTTTTAAGTCAGCAGCGAACAGCAGGTTAAATTTATTGCCAAGTCATTTATAAATATACTAAATAATAGTGGTCCCAGATTGGAGCTCTGTGGAACTCCAGATGTTGCTGTGAGGGGTGAATATGAAAATCCGTTGTAAAAGACATAATTAAAACGATGATTTAGGTAAGATGAAAATAATCTCAACAGCGACTGATCAAACCTTAGGCATTCCAACTTCCTTACAAGAATATTATGATTTTTAATTATTACAAAATACATTATGTATGTACAAAAAATATTCTAAACATATTTTAACTAACAAGAGTTTTATTTTTAACTAGTTATATTCAAAAACAAATGTCATTTTTAAAACTATGTTTAACAATAACCGATGAGTATACAACAAGGTTCACAATTTAAACTAAGTCTACATTTTAACTGCCTATTGTACAATTTGCCATATGTACAATTCAAAATGAATTGTATTTCTTTAAAATGCACTTGATTCTGTTGATCAAAATCATTCGATAAAAAAATTAAATAGTATTGGTATAAAGGTGGTTTTTATATCTATGCTATAAAGCATGCATTGGGGTATCATGTAGATTATCTAAGTATCAGGTCAGAGAGATTAAAATTAAATAACATATGTAGTGGGATTCTCATCTTTTGAGTATGTCTCCTATCGAGACTCCTATCTTTGTTCGACAGACAGCGATTTTGATGTAATGTCTCTCTCTATTCTGTATGTAATGTCTCTCTCTATTCTGTATGTAATGTGTCGAGTTGGCACAAAAGAATCGCTGTTCTGATCAGAAGAAATTAACCACATCAAAGGAAGAAAATTAGGTCCCCTGTTATTTTTAATTTATATTAATGATTGTTAATGTTGCAATAATTAATATGACATTTACCTGTTTGCCTATAATGTCCTTATCTATGTTTCTTGTAAGTTGTAAGGATTCAGATAACTAAGAGTTAATTGTCAATGAAACTCTGCAATATGTTTATAAATGATGTTGCAATCATTTGTTAAAAATCAACACAAATACCTAAAACAAAATATAAGCTGATAAGTAATAACTATATGCAGTTTGTGGACAAACAATATAGGAAATTGGAAGAAAATCTATACAGTTAGTATAAAAATTCAAATATTTAAGGGTAATTATGCGGAAACAAATGAAATTCACAGACCATATGCAAATACTGTTATCAAAACAATTGCAGTTAAATTACATTTCCTATTTAGAATGTTATTAAAATATTTGTTATATTATTACAATATTTTTTACTAAATTTGAATATTGTGATATTAGCAAACTAGCCAAATAAATAAAATAAAAATAAAATAAAAACCGAAAACATACCTGGATCTACAATAATATATATAAATAATATAATTACATTGCATCTTTTAAATTATTAAAGTCCATTAAATTGAAATGACACGTCAAACCATAAACGTCAAACTTTCAAAACAAACAGAAAATAGCATTTACAGAATAATTAATTTACTTGCAACCTTTCCCCGCACACCACCTCGCCCCTCACCCATAAACATGGTCAAATTGGGCTAAGCCATTTTACATTCGTCTGCATAGGGAGCGATGTTGCAATTTTTCAATTTGTAGTGTCTATTCCGTCTGTTCAGATGGCAGCATCTTATGGGCCCTACATTTTTAAATCTTATTACAAGAATCCTGAAATAATTAGGCAAACAAAAGAATGTATGTTGCGTTTTAACTTCTAAATACTATAAAAAATGATGGAAAGTCCATAACTTTTAAATATTTGTTAAATATCACTTATTAAAATATTATGCATTAGAAGTAAAACAAACCATAGACTTTCCATCATTTTTTACAGTTTTTTGAACCCATTTATGAAAACAGTTTTTTAAAATATGATCGTTCAGAGCTGTATTTCTTGTGATAAAAAAGTCGCCGTCACTTGTCATTGAACTTGGCCTTAATAATTTCAATGTGTTATTCTCTCAGATAAATAAATAAATAATAGATACAGCCCTATCATGCAATATTTGTAACCAGTATCTCCTCTCACTAATAGCAGTGGTTACACGACTTGATTGGATATTCGCTATTTTGGTTACACACCTGATTGGTTAGCAAAAAATTGACAGGACTACGTCAGTTAGGTTAGTTATTTTATGGTTATTTTGTGGTTCATTTTGAGTTTATTTCGTACTTTAATTGAAAAATTTTTGTGGTTTAAGTTATTTTAGTGCATTTAATTGCTTAAAAATGCCAGTGAATTGTATTGTGTGCTCGAGAAAGTATCTCAAGTTCAGTTCGATAACGTTTCATAGGTAAGTAAATAAAAACCATTACCGATGTATCACACTTTTTTGAGGGGTATCATAATTCAAAATAAGGTTTAAACAACAACAATTTATTTTAAAGTTTAAAATAACATTCAAGTATTAGTAGGGTAACCACTTAATTTTGTAATTTTTTAATTACCTATTCATGTTATTTTAATAACACAATAATATATGTAATTATTATGATATGTTTTCTTATTGTCTAAATTAAAATAGGTTTCATTTATCTCAAGTGAATGTATATTATATTTACTTATTATATAGTTACACGTCACATAATTAATTTAATTTGTAAATTGTGTAGTAGGAAAATGGTTGCCAGTATCGCATCATTCTGGAAATATCTAATTCGTATTCTTGGAGACTTGTCTCGATTCTGCTTACGATCCTTTAAGTCTTTCAAAGTCGTCCATTTTTTCCACAGGTACAGTCTGAAGAACATCTAAAGCATCCCCTTGAAAGGCAATGTCACATTTACTGACTTTTCTCGTTCAAACGTCCACGACGAGATTTAAAAATAATTGGGCAGTATAAGAACCGATAATTGGCTAATTAAGGCTAAGACACGTTAAGATACTTCTGGGTGAATATAACCAGGAAACCATGGCAGGAAACATCGGAAGCCTGTGTGAGATCTGTATACCCATTTATAAATGGTTATGTTAGTACTCGTGACGCCATCTATGTTTCAGCTTCATGTAAGTGTTTCTCCTTATATCACAGTTATCTGTAGTCTGTGACCCAGTAGGATTATAGATCGTACGTAGATGCCGCCACGAGTACTAAATAAGAGTCAGATGCGCATTGTCTCGTATTACAAGATACTGGGTTACAAGTTCGTATTTCATCTTGAGTTTTGTCTAGTATTATAACCATTACTGAATTACTGTGTTTATCAGAATACTAGAGAATAAAAGCTTACAACAAGGTGTTGTTTTATTGAGTAGTATAAATAAGGCATACATCACAGCCTGCATCTGCCTGATCAAGAACAGGCTTCGTATTGTAACAGGGATCCTTACCGGGCATTATCGACTTAAAGGACACCTTAGTAAACTGAGAGTAGTAGAGGATAGTGAGTGCAGATTCTGTGAGGAGGAGGACGAAACCTCCATTCACATTCTAACTGAATGTGTAGTACTCTAGAATCCAAGGGCACTATACCTAGTAAGAGGATATCAAATAGAAAAGAGAGAGATTTACCTAACACGAAGCCACTCCAAATCCTACACTTCCTTGGGAAGATAGGATTGGAAGGGCCGTTATAGGCATTGAGACATTTCCTTGGTGCATTAGCGACAGAAGGGGCATAATAGATATTTTAGATCGCAGTGTATTAACACCCCATTCCCAACAACATCTCAAGTGAATGTATATTATATTTACTTATTATCACGTCTCATAATTAATTTAATTTGTAAATTGTGTGGCAGGAAAATTGTTGGGTTTTATTTATCTGTAGTTAATGAATATTAGTTTTAGTTATCTAGGTACCTGTCACATAATTATTTGATTTATAAATTATGTGAAAGGAAAATTGTTGGCAACTAAATTATTATTATTATAATCATCCCATTATCCATTATTAATTGTTATTAAACCAAATGAGTACAATAACACAACGTCTCTAAAAAATTGCTTAACGTTGTTCTATTTCTAACTGACAAGAATTCATCGAAATTAAGTTTTATTATTCAAACTATTGTGTATTAGAAAACCTTGGCAATATTTTAAAACGGTAATTATGAACTTATCATGTATTACATAAGTATCACTTTATTCTAAACTGTTATTATAACATTTGTCTTTGTTTTGTTTTCCAGATCTAACCCAACTATTTAATAAAATGAATTACATACCTATTATAAAAATTGTTTTTTTTCCCTACTTTCCCAATTATTAAAAACCATAAATATTTTGTGCACAAAATTTAATTAACTTAAAAGGGACTAACAATAAACAGATACTTTATTCTATTTTTTATTACATATATAAGTGGTACTCATAACAAATCAATAAAAATAATTTACAAAAGAATCGATATTATTAAAAAATATTAGTACAAAAATTTAGAATTTATAAAACCTATCATTGCAACGTTTATTCAAATTATTTGTGTATAAAAATAATGTATGTTTTTAATTTAAAAAATATATGTATTGGTCGACTGAAAAATAAATTTTTGACGGTTTTCTATATACATCTCATATTAGAAACATTGATCTATTGAAATATCTCAAAACTAATAAAATAATATAAATCAAAAGCATTTCTATTGACATTTATTTGATACGCTACTGGATAATAAAACTAACAAACCCCGCTCTTCCCCTCCTAGCAACTGACTTGTATATGTTGCTTTCAAACAAACGCAATGTAAATTTTTGACATTCAGTTATCCATTATTATTTATTTATCTGAGGTTATTCTAATGGATATTAATGACAGTTGACAGTATGGTTCTTTTGTTGGCATCCAGTGCTATAACCTTCCTCAACCTGTGATAATTTCACTAAACAAGGGTATAAACTTTGATTTTTTGTAAAAAAAGTATTTATTTCTATAATTTTTAAAAGGAATTAAAATAAAATTACTCACCATTCCAAGAAAATCCAAGAAAATTTGCTAATTTTTATTTTAATAAAAAATATCTAGTATTTTTTAAGTGGGAGGGTTTTCTTGAATGCATGTGTAAGGCTGCCTGTTGCACAAATTTAGAGCTCTCAATATTTTCGAGTCACATAACATTGCGAAGTATTCTCAGTGGCGTGCTTATACTAAATACAATTTTTTATTCGAAAATCATTATAACATTTTTTTGTTGCGAGAGTTTCGGTTTGTTCTTAAAAATTACAAGGAACTAAATGAATAAACCTTATTATTACACTTAATGTATCTCTTTTTTTTAGCTTTTGGAACAAGTCCTGCGGTTGTATATATTACAGAAATTTCAAATCCTAAAATGCGAATGTCCTTTATGCAATTTTATCCAACCTATGTGGCTTTGGGTAAGTAACAAAAAACAAAAATAAAATAAATCACAAAAACACAGTATCTGTCATTTCTTTTTCATAATTATTTTCCTAATTTTTAAAAAATGTATATTCTATAACGTGGGTTTTTTGTATTTTAGGCCTGTTAACTGCCGAAATTATTTACACTTATTTTTATTTGTTGATTAACCTTTTATATGTGATATTATACCATTAACAAAACCATTCAAAACATAATATAAAAGAATAAAAAATATAAAAATACAAATATTTAAAAAACAAAAAAAATTGTTTGATCTTTGACATTTCGAGGCACACATGAATTTATTAAAATAATTAGGGAATAAACTTTCTGTTATTAGATTACGGTCTGATACGAAAATGATTATTTTAATTATCAAATAATAGTTGATAAAGTGCAATTTTGTATTGTAGCCGTGTAAAAAATAATGTTGCATGTTTTAGGAATGATATTTACCTACTTGGGTGGTTGGTACATGCACTGGAGACTCCTAGCATGGATCAGCAATATATTCGCCATTTTACCCTGCCTTGGTGTCTTCTTAATACCCGAAAGTCCATTGTGGCTAATCCAGAAGGGCAAATTGAAAGAAGCTAGAGATGCTTTGAATTGGTTTCATAAATACCAGCCCCTAATACCAGGAAAAGTAAGCCATAGTATAAAATAATCAGTAGTAATACTATAAGTACTTCAAAATAATCAGGTTATACATCGATAACTTGTTGCATAATTATAAAGAGTGTCAGTTTGACAGTTTAAATAATCCGACCGCGAAGCGGGAGGATTATTCTGTCAAACTGACACGATTTGTAATTATGCAGGAAGTTTGATATGTATAACCGTATTTATTTTGAAGTACGTATTGTATTTGATACGATTATTTTTTGAGTAAATTAAGAAAATATCAACAATTTATTAATTCGACTCATTTTAAAATAATTATTGATAAACGTCAAAATTTGACGGTCCTGTTAGTTAGTGTATTGTTGTCGATGTGGTTACTACGGAAATGAAATTATTGTAAATATTTTTGATTGGTGGAGCTACTCTATGTATAATCAGGTATTATCGAAATTATACGAGGTAACTTAACTAAATTGAACGTTCTAATTGGTTAAAAGTTATACGAAAAAAATAATCAGTAGTAATACTATAAGTACTTTAAAATAATCAGGTTATACATCGATAACTTGTTGCATAATTATAAAGAGTGTCAGTTTGACAGTTTAAATAATCCGACCGCGAAGCGGGAGGATTATTCTGTCAAACTGACACGATTTGTAATTATACAGGAAGTTTGAGATGTATAACCGTATTTATTTTGAAGTACGTATTGTATTTGATACGATTATTTTTTGAGTAAATTAAGTAAATATCAACAATTTGCATTTAATGATACATCTCCGAATCGACTCATTTTAAAATAATTATTGATAAACGTCAAAGTTTGACGGTCCTGTTAGTTAGTGTATTGTTGTCGATGTGGTTACTACGGAAATGAAATTATTGTAAATATTTTTGATTGGTGGAGCTACTCTATGTATAACCAGGTATTATCGAAATTATACGAGGTAACTTAACTAAATTGAACGTTCTAATTGGTTAAAAGTTATACGAAAAAAATAATCAGTAGTAATACTATAAGTACTTCAAAATAATCAGGTTATACATCGATAACTTGTTGCATAATTATAAAGAGTGTCAGTTTGACAGTTTAAATAATCCGACCGCGAAGCGGGAGGATTATTCTGTCAAACTGACACGATTTGTAATTATGCAGGAAGTTTGAGATGTATAACCGTATTTATTTTGAAGTACGTATTGTATTTGATACGATTATTTTTTGAGTAAATTAAGTAAATATCAACAATTTATTAATTTAAGTACATATTGGTACAATGAAAATTACAATTATTAATTATTGATAAACGTCAAAATTTGACGGTCCTGTTAGTTAGTGTATTGTTGTCGATGTGGTTACTACGGAAATGAAATTATTGTAAATATTTTTGATTGGTGGAGCTAGTCTATGTATAATCCGGTATTATCGAAATTATACGAGGTAACTTAACTAAATTGAACGTTCTAATTGGTTAAAAGTTATACGAAAAAAATAATCATAAGAACGTTCAATTAGCTATAATTCTAAAACAATCTAGATGAATAAAATTTTATTTAAATCTTCTCTTTGCAGGACGAAACTTACGCAAATATTCAATTCAAGATATTCAAAAAGGAACAAGAAGAACAAGCGCTGAAGTCCAAAAGCAAAGGAACCATCAAAGATATAGCCAAAGAATTTTTAAAACCTACCGGTTATAAACCGCTCATTATTATGTTACCATTGTTCTTTTGCCAGCACTTCTCGGGAGTTTACATCACTATGTTTTATTCTATAACATTTATTAAGGTAAATATGTATGAAAGTTTGTTTGTAACAACGATTCAAAGGAATAGGTATTGATTTCAGTAAATTGTCGTCTTATTAAAACTAAAAGACACGTGAAACTAACCTTATACAGGGAAAAGTGAACCACCTATTTATAGGAGAAATTAATATTATACTCGGACAAAATATTGAAGAAGGTGATTCCTTCGTGTTCACCCACAACAATCATATTTCTATGCCAGAGAATAATGAATGGAATCACGCGCTTAAAACTGCAGAATTTATCGGAATCACCTGTCAACTAGTCATAAATGCATGTTTATTGCCAAAATGAATTACGCCAGTGGCGTATAAAAACTATTGGCAAATTAAATGCGGTAATAGTAAATAATATTATATGAAAGTGGGTTGGTTATCTATTTTTGTAGTAATAATCATTTATGTTTATAATGTTGTTTTGTTTATTTTTAAAATATGTAAATATTATGCCAGTGGCGTAGAAACACTATTGGAAAATTAAATGGGGTATCATACTAGAACAAAATATTGAAGAAGGTGCGCCTTAAAACTGCAAAAGGTATCATTATCATATCAAAATGCACTCTTCCAGTGTCGCAGAAATACTATATTGGCAAATTAAATGGGTATTTGTGAATATTACTAGATGAAAGTAGGTTGGTTAACTATTTTTGTTATAATATTTCATCTATGTTTATAATTGTATTTTGTTTATTATAAAAATATGTAAATTAAGCTTGGTATCACTTACTTGAATTCTAAATCTATGAAGTTTCGTAATCCATTGATTCTGCAGAACTATCACTGGAATCGTCTTTATCATCGGAACTTAAAGTTATGACTAAAGGTTCAACTACCGTTTCGATCATACCCTCCAAGCACCACATATTATTTTCTTCCTTAATTACATGGGAAATAGCATTCTGCCAATATTCAAGTTTTATACGTTCTATACCGGTTTTTAATAAACTTTGAACGTCGGCTATTTTAAAAGTTTTATTTTCTCGAGCTACAAGTGATAAGGGGAAAGTCTTAAAACCGTAATACCACGATCACGAGCTATTGTGTCGACAACATATTGAATATATTTATGGCGGTGTTCCTTTATTAGGTCCATTACTTCCACTTTAAGCATCTCCTCAGTAAATGTTATTGCTTTATCCCGCAGCCAGGTTTGCATATCCACTTTCCTACAGGACATTATCGGAATGCGTTCAACTCGTCGACTGTGATAAGAAGCGTTATCTAGTACAATAACTGAATTTCTTTCTACACGCTGTAATACTTCAGTAAACAATTTTTCAAAGCATTCCGCATTTATGTCCTTCGATATAAACACAAGAGCGCTATTTTCCTAAAAACCAATGTCACTTCCGATATGGGTAACAATTAGGCGCTGTCCTTTACCTGATGATGCTTTCAAACCTGTAGATAATCCCTCTATAAAAGCTTGGCGATGACTAGTTACAGAAGCATCTTGCCATATCTTAGATACCGTATGTCCAGCATTCACCCACGTTTCATCGAGATAGTATATCTTTTTTTTAGCGGCTCTAAACTCTTTAATATTTCGTAAATAACGCCGTCACCAGGACACTATATCTGACCTCTCAATTAAAATTGATTTCCTACACCGTTTGACAAAACGAAATTTTAGGCCCCATAAAATGTTTCGTTAAGTTTCACGGCTCATTAATGGAATTTCTTCGTTTTCTCTTAATTTCGTAAGAACAACTTTAAGTGTTGGGGCTTTGTTTTCGAAAAAAAAAAAGAATGTACAGTTCTTCGAATGACTTGTTTTTGGTTATCGTCCAATTTCAACAATTTTCGACCACGGGCATGCGTTTTAGGGGCTTCTAAGCAGCCTTTTTTGTCTTTTCGCGTACAATACGTTCAATTGTTGAAACAGGTACTCCAGTTAAAAAAGAACTGCGGTTTACAACTTTATTTGTAGGAAGTGTCTGTTTCAGCCCATCATACACTTTCCATATAATGTTCTTTTCATCCTTTGATAAGGACTGTCGCCGACGTAATTGGGTTTCACTTGGACCCGCCTCTGAATCCATTACTAGTGTAATAATATAATTCTACTATTAAATTGTTTTTATTAAATTTATAAAGACACCAATATTTTACTATTTAATAAACTTTTAAAGTACCTACCTAATATACTACACAATAAATATAACTCCTCGAATATGCACTACCACTACCAAATTGTAAGGCACACACATGAACACCTACTCGTATATCAGAAAAGAGCACTTATACAATAAAGTGTTTATAAAATATAAAATAATTATCGTAAATAGTTAAAACGATACAAATCTAACTTCGTCGAAAGTTAGTTTTCAACTGTCTTTGTGCCTGTGCTGACAATATTCAATATGTAACCCGTCTGTCGTTTATTTACTTGAAACATATTTTAAAACCATTAAACACAGATAACGAAGTCATTAGGGAATAAATATATTCATTTCTTGAAAACTATCAAAAACGTATATTTAACGCATCATCTTTGTTTAAATAAACATGTTGACAAACAAATTTAATAAAGTTTACTAACAAATACCTAATAAATAATAAATAATTATTAGGTATTTGATACGCCGCCCGCCTATGCTGACTCCGTAAGAATTTTCATTCATAGACAACAGTGTTGATCATGCATATGACTCACCTTCTCCAATATTTTGTCCGAGTATAAGAGCAAAGAGTCATCATATTCCCTCAATCGACACGGAGTAATAAGTCAAAATTTTATGGGTATTTTACAGCACAGGCGGCTCAAGCAAAATCTGTAATTTTAAACAGCCGGCAGTTATAAGGTGTGTTGATTTTAAGAATTTTACCTGTGCCGCCGGGTTTTAGTGGAATGTTACAATGGACTACCCTTATTTTAATCCCTTTTAAGACTCTGATGAGCGCACTTGTGGGTAAATTAGGGGGTATTTGTTTGTATTATTATTTTTTATGTTACTATTTTAAACTTAAATAATTGTAATTTAACCGCCGGGGTGCTTGTTTTAGGTAAGTGCCCTCGCCATTCACCCCTGAAAAAAAATTTTTTGGTTAGCTAAGGCCAATTTTTTGTAAATTCACCACTTTTTGACATGCTCCAGTTTTGCTTGTGTTTTTGCAGTCTTGCACGCTTCTCAGCTTTTTTGGTGGTTTAGTTTTTGGCAGCGTTAATTGGGTGGTCTCAACGTTGCGTCACCAGACCCTACTCCATTTTTACTAATATGATTATAACATTTAGATATAAAATAGATATGCTTACATACTTTCGAAGATCTGGAAACGTGAAAGTCTCTGAATCACTATATTCACTCATTATTTACTGATATTATTAAAGGTGGCACTGTAGTACCGACATCCAAGATTTTGTCCAGATTCCACATGTTTTCTGCTTCTTTTAACACATGCTCAAGTGCTTTTTGGCAATTTTCCTCCGTAACAAGTGGATGTTTCTAACAATGCTTCCACATTTTTTAACTGAAATGTCGTATTATGTCGACCTACATATCCTTTAACTTGTGCCCATATCAGTTCAATAGGATTTAGTTTGCAGTGATAGGGAGGAAGACGCACAACATCAATACCATGTGTTTTTGCAAGTTCATCCACTATATAACGTACTGGAGGCTTATTTAATTTCACAATTTCTAGTAGTTCTATTTTTATTGATTTTTCTGGAAAGTTAATATTTCTGTCTGTTAGCCACTTAATGATAAAGAAAAGGCGCCAAATATTAGGGTACTGCCTAATATTGGATACCTACTTATTTTAAAAATGAAACTGTATATGTGCTTCTATCAATTAACCAGGAGCTGCGTTACACCTTAAAACCCCTCCAATAAGTTTGCAGGGTTCTATAATAGACTATGTTGACATAAAAGACATTAAAAGGAAATATGTGTGTCTGAAAATTATTTGCTCCCTATATTAAGTGCTGAATTATCAGTTAAAAGGTAAACATTTTAAATATTTACAAATGGAATGCCTAGTGCATGTTATAGAGTAAATTTTACTAGAGTTTTTATTAATAAAATCATATTTTTTTTATTGGTACCCTATTTTACTTATTTAAAGTACGCCTCAGCGTGTTTAAAACGAACTTTAAAAAACGCGCGTGTTTTAAAGTTACCATGGCAACATCAACAACCCGAAAAACGTGATGTCTAAATACCAACTTTTTAAATATTGATCTGACAGGAGTGTCTTGTAATGTCAAATAAAATATTTTTGAGAAATTTTTCAAAAAATTTATTCAAATATTTTTTCACATTCTTAATTGTTTAAATGAATGTGGAAAGTACAGTTAGTATTGTTTGAAATATTAAAACTTCGGTTTTTTAAATCAAAGGAAATACTGTTCAAATTAAGATTGTTAACATTCTTGGCAGTCAATGAAGTTGTACTTCCATTAATAGCACTTCCAATAATATTTGAAATATTCTTCTTATTGCTAATGCTCTCTTTAACGTAACCAGTCGGCACAGCTGCCGATTTCCATCCTACTTGTCGTTGGATTTGATCTAGTGTCATGCCATTATTCGCCATAATGGTAGCGGACGTACAGTAAAACGTCGAGACTTTACTGTCTTAAATGGTCGGATAGTAATAAGCAATACGCTTCCTTCTTCCTTGATATCAGCTAAGCGTAAATCGCACAATTCACATCTTCTACAAAAGCCAAAGATGCCACAAATAGCAACCACCTTCAAAAATAAATACGTAATGTCCGGTGCATCTGTAAAAAACTTCCGCAAATCGTCTTCCTCGAATACATATGCTTTCTTGACTACCTCATTTTTGCTAATTGCCTTCATGAAGGCATGCCCTTTGACGTACGATTTTATATCGACCCCTTTGTTTATCCTCAACATACTTTGTAATTTTGAATGGATAGTCCACATAGTCGATACTTTATACTATTCCGACATTTTCTGGAGATAAGCGAGAACAACTCGTTCATCTATATGTGTAACCATTTGCTCTTCCATCCACGTGTTGAATTTATCGTATTCTTTTTTATAAACCGCTTCGGATTTTTGTGGTATTAAGCGCGATTCTGCTTTATTATTTAAATACTTAATATTTGAACTCATTTTAAACAATAACAACTGTTCCAACAATTAATCTTACGTGGCAGATTGAAAATAAATTTTTGTTTGTCTCATTTTCATGACACGAGGTATACTGATGTTACATCACAAATTCAACCATTTTCAGTCATTAGTTTTTATTTCCATTTTTTCGTAGAAATAATACCAATATTTAGGATTTCAAAGTATACCAATAAAAAAAATAGCATAAAGTATTCGTGGATAACTGGTCTTTAAAACATTTGCTCTATTTCGAGCACTCCGGCTGCGCCGTCGTGCTCGAAAAATCGCGCGTGTTTTAAAGACCGTTATATTCACTTATACTTTAATATAATATTTTTTTGTCTAAAATAATTATAACCTAAAAATTTTATGATGTGCCTAATATTAGATAGCTACAGTTTCCAAATATTGGATATCCAATATTAGCCAATGCTTTGAGGTTAACTGCAATAATATATTGTATATAGAAATGGCTACTAAGAAAAGAAAGCAATGGGATAAAGCAAATATGACTAGTGTCATTCAAACAGTAATAAATAAAGAAATGGGATATTTAAAAGCTGTCAAGTCGTACAATGTTCCGAAATCTACCTTGGAGTATTACTGTAAATTTGAAAATCCCCTAGAACATTTAGAAAAATCGACTCTTGGTCTTAAGCTACCTGAAGTATTGGAAAAAGAGTTGGCAATACATTGTCTAGAAGTAAAGAAAAGGTTCTATGGTTTAACATAGTCCGACGTTCGTCGTTTAGCTAATAACTTGCCACGTCCATTTTCAAAAACAAAAGCTACCGCTGGGAAAAAATGGCTAAGGAATTTTTTGAGACGAAACAAAAATATTTCTTTTAGAACTCCTCGATGTGTATTCGCAGCTAGAATCAAAGGATTTACTAAAGAAAATCTGATTAAATTCTATGATATTTTGGAACCACAATTAGACAAAATTAAGTTTAATCCAAGTAAAATTTATAATGTTGACGAAACGGGGATAACTGCAGTCCAACACAAGCATACTAAAGTAATTAGCCTAAAAGGAAAGAAATAAGTAGGAGCATTGACAACATCAGAACGAGGTGCGCTGGTCACTGTTGTTTTATACCCCCAATGATGACTTTCCCACGGAAAAATTTTAAAATAGAGCTTATGGATGGAGCGCCTCCAGGATCAATTGGAAAATGTTATCCTTCTGGCTAGATTCAATCATATTTATTTACGCAATGGATGGATCATTTTATTACGCATGCCAAGCCATCTCACGATGATCCTGTTATTTTAATAATGAATGGGCACTATACACACATGCGAAATTTGGATATAATTAACAAGGCTCGGGAAAATCACATAATATTGATATGCCTACCTCCACATTCGACCCACAAGGTTCAATCATTGGATGTGGCATTTATGGGACCTTCTAAAACGTATTATTGTCAAGAAATTGAAAACTGGTTAAAAGCTAACCCAGGAAGAAGAGTTTCACCCTACCAGATTGAAGGTTTGTTAGGAAAAGCATATTCAAGAACTGCATCGATGGAATTAGAAAATGTGGCATTATAGGAATATTTTCCGTGACCATGATTTTTCAATTCATGAGAAATTGGAAACTGCTGTTGAAACTAAAAATATTAACCCAGAAAATGGACCCCCAAATGATATTATCGAAGCAATGACCAAATCTGAACCCATTGCTCAAAAACCTGAACCAAAAATTATTGTTTTACAAAATATTATTTATAATAAACCAAATACAGAACCTTCGGTATCTATTGCTAATAAAGAAAAGCAAATTAATTTTGTAAAACCTTTTGACATACATCCATTGCCAGTATTACCTGGTCCTTCAGAAGTAAAACGGAAACTCTGGTGCTGCGGCCTTAGTTAGTACTTTGCCCTACAAAATAGCCCTTGAGGAATCACAAAGTCCAAAAACAATGGAAAAATTTAAGAATTTTAAATTTCAATCAAAATCATGTAAAAAAAAAATAAGAAAAATTACACTTCTCAAGAGAAAAAGCAAAAAGTTGTTGTTTCCTCGAATTCCTCAGAATCAGAAGAGGAAGTCCAATATGCGGATTCGGAAGATGATATGGATCCAGAAGAAGAAGATGTGGATTATCCCTTCTGCTTGGAATCATTTTCTTCAAATAAAGCAGGAGAAAAATGGGTAAAGTGTGGCATGTGTTACAGATGGTTCCATGAAGCATGTGCTGGTGCTGAAGGCAAAAAAAAATACATCGGTGACTTTTGTATGGATGGATGATTTGCCTTTTTAAGCTGTAAAGTGGAATTTTTTATTTGTTTTGTATTTTCCTCAATAAAGTTTTAAAATTATCAATAGGTTTTGAATAAAAAAATGATTTCCTAATATTGGATACCCTATCCAATATTAGGCTACTATTTTCTAAATTGATAAAATCAGCAATTTTTCAAAAATATTTAATTACTTCCTGAAATAATTTTTTATCCTTTTGCCGACCATCTTAACTGATAATATACAGGGTGTCCCGAAATTAGACGGTCATATTTTAACAGTGTAATCTACATCCTAAAATAGGAATAAAAGTTCATATAAACATAGGTCCGAAAACGTTTCGTTTTCGAGATACAGGGTGTTACAAGGGAAGTGCTGATGGCACATTTTTGTAAATATTTTCTAAAATTTCTTTAGTCACCGGTTTTCCAAAGTAAAATAAAAATGAAATTTCTGATTTCACAGGCCTATTAATTATTGTTTACACTTTCGAATAACTTATCATGCAATTTTCAAATGCTTTTTACTTGAAAATGGTGCGTCTTAGCGAGATGCAACAGAAGTAGCTTTATTATAAAGAAAATATTGGTTTTCTAAATTTTATAGTCAAAAATGTTAAAAAATATCAACAAAAAAAACTTAGGGCAATTTTACCTTAAACCCCCCTAATTTACCCACCTATGAAGATTATCAAAAACTGGCATTTAGTCCATTCAATAGAGCGTAAAAAGGTAAGCATTTGTACCAAATTTCACCTAATTATTTTTAAACGTTTAGAAAATATTTACAAAAGAGTGTCATCAGGATTTCACTTTTAACACCCTGTATGTCGGAAAAGAAACGTTTTTGTATCTATGTTTATATTAACTTTTACTTCCATTTTAGGATGTACATTAGGTATGCTGTTTAAATATGACCGTCTAATTTCGGGATACCCTGTATAGTTATGCTATAACTCCATTAAACTAGTGCAAATGTAGGGATGTTTTTTTGATATAATTTAACAGTTTAAAAAAAAGTATCCAATATTAGGCGATTCTCCTCTATCATCTTTCTTCCATAAAGTATTTGGCACACGTCCAATTAGACGGGAATGGTAACAAGCGTTATCAATTACTATAACTTAACCCTTTGGTAAATGTGTTATCATCTGATGAAAATATTCTTCATAAACATCAGCGTTCATTTCTTCATGGTAGTCTACGGTTTTTTAGATTGAAATATTAAAGAACCACGTTTAGAAAACCCGTCATCACTTCCAATATGATCCCAATATAATCCCACCCCCCTTGTTATCATTTTGGTTTTTCCAGATAATAGATTTCTATAATCTAAAGATTTATCCTATTTACATTTTTAATACAATTATAGTCACATTTATAGATTTTGAATCCTCCTTAATTTCTATAATCTAAGCTAAAACCTTTCCCTGCACTTGTCATTAACTTTCACCTTGACATTAAAAATTTCCCTTTCACCTTGACATTAAAAATTTCCAAGAAGTCAATGATGAATAACGATTTAAACAATTTAATGTAGGGATCATCATCATCATCATCTGAATTAGGGCGTGGTTCAAAGCCCACTTGTACTGAAGCTCTAGGCTTATTGTACCCCTCACAGTTTCTATCCCATCAGATTGATTTTCTTGATGAATTCAAGAATATGTCTGATGGGCGCTTTCGCGATTTCTTCAGGTTCCGGATATTGTACCCCGAAGTACCATTCCCGTTCCCATTTAAGGTTCCGGCAGTGGCATAGTATGTGAATAGGAGTTTCGTCCTTCTCTTCACATATTCTGCATAGGGAGTCATCAGATATCCCTAAGAGATTTAGGTGTCTTCTAAGGCCGCAGTGTCCCGTAAGGAGTCCTATTACGGCCTTGAGTTCGCTTCTGCTAAGGTTTAGCAGTTGATGTTGTCTGCTCGTGGATGGCCCCTCTATGAATCTTTTGGACTGTCTAAGTCCAGGAAGTTCTATCCAGAGCCTATGGTGTTCTCTTTTTATTTGTTCCTTTAACACCCATTTAACATGTTGGTATGAGATACCACATGTGGGTTCTGGTCCAATAAGAGTTTTTTCCGCTCCCTTCCTTGCTAGAAGGTCTGCTTTCTCGTTTCCAAACACTCCCTCATGTCCTGGCACCCATTCAAGGGTAATCTTGTTATGTTCTGCCAGAGCCTGGAGGGATTGTTGGCAATCAAATATTGATTTAGATTGTACTTCTACCCTTTTTAGTGCTTTAAGGGCTGCCTGACTGTCTGTCATGATAACGATTCTCTTATCTCTAAGAGAGTCATTTAGCATGACTTTGGCGCAGGCATTTATTGCTGCTACTTCAGCCTGGAAGACTGTTGTCAGTGACCCCAGGGATACCTAATAGTCAAATTTATAGGCCTTGAAAAATATTTCTTATATACCTTGTTATTAATTTACTCAAACAGATAACTCTACCATTTACATAACAATTGCAAATAACTCAGAAAGTACCTAGGTACATACCGAAATAATACTCAATAATACATATTCAAAAAATAGATTTTTAAATGATTTTATATACCCTGTAAATAATAATATAGGCATCCACACCTGAAATTTCCTGATCTGACAGATATATTACTCCGTGTCGATTGCGATTCTACTATACAGGGTGGCCACTTTTTCATTGAAATGTATTGCTATCTCGTAAACCGTTGGTAACACAAAGTTGGTTAAATGGGGAAAAAGTTGCATATTTCGAAGTCCAATCTGAGGGCGTTTTGAAAACTAAAATATCAGGTCCGGTTTCCGAGATATTCGATAAAAAACAAATAAGTACCATTTCTTTATTCCGCTACAGAACGTTTATTTGCAAAAATAGACAAAAACTCATTTGGAGTTTTTTGTTTTATATCAAATTGTGCGTATGATAGCGTATTTAGTTTTTTTATCCGACGTTTCGTAAATGCAGGACCACCATCAACTTCTTTATTTGAATATGGACCAATATTTTCCTGGCTCATAATTTTAATGCATGTTCAATGTTGAATACAATGATGTAATAACATACTGTGATTAGTCAACATTTCGGAAGATTTGAACATCATCAGGTAAGTTTACAAGTACGGACCTGTGTTTTGTTAGTTAAAAATATTTGAATTAGTAAATGATGTATTATCAGTGTAAGAAATCAGGTACGTTTACTTGTACAGACCTGTATTATAAATTATTTGAAATACACAACTACATTTTAAATGCTTAAAATAATTTAATAAAAAAAAATATGTATTTAACTACTTAATCACGTCAGAAACAAATAAATGAAAACAATGATTAACGATAAGAGAAAAACTACAGTAGTTGCTCAAAATGTCCTCCTTCTTCTTGAATACATAAGTCAATACGGTCTGTCATTTGAGCTATGCTGGCAGAAACCATTTGTGGAGTGATATTATTAAACGCATTAATTATCCTATCTCGTAATTGATTTAAGTCATTTGGAATACCATCATAATATACTTTATTTTTGATATATCCCCATACAAAATAATCCATAGGATTTAAGCAGGGTGACCTAGGGGGCCATCGAATAGGTCCATGTGTACCAAAACACCTCCTGGGAAATCTTTCGTTTAAATAATTTCTGATTAATGCAGCATTATGTGGCCCACAGCCATCTTGCATAAAATAAATATTTCTTCGATCACCTAAAGGAAGATTATCTAACATATCTTCTAGCAATTGTAAATAGTTGTGTTGGTTGAGGTTTCCGTCAATAAAAATAGGACCAATTATTTTATTATTGAGTATTCCACACCATAAGTTTATTGAAAATCTAATTTGGGGTCTTACTTCTTGAATTAAATGTGGGTTGTCGGTGGCATAAAAATGTTTATTTTTTCTATTAAATATTCCACTATTAGTAAATGTCGATTCATCTGTCCATAAAATTCGTCCATGAAAGGATACATCATTATTTAATTTTCGTTTATACCAACGGCAAAATTCTATTCTACGATTATAATCTCCAGGATGTAGCTTTTGTACAGTTTGGAATTTGTAATCATGGTACTTATGTTTTTTAAGAATGTTTTTCACAGTACTTGCAGAAACTCCACATTCTCGGCTTATTGCTATAGACGACGTTTCAGGGTTGATATAAACTTGAGACAAAACATTTATTTCATTTATTGTATTACGTTTTAAATATTTACCACGTTTTTTTTCAATATTTCCTTCGTGAGCCATATTTAACGCTATCCTATAATAAATTAATAAAGATGGTTGCCTCCTTCCTGGATACAACTGAAGGTATCTTTCTGCAGCTTCTCCACTATTTCTGTTACATTTTATGTACACATCGTACATATCTTTTTTCTCACTTCTACTGTAACGAACCATATTTTCAATACCCTAATTAAAAATATACCAATGCTTTTATCCGATACCAGACTGTCAAATATACAATAATAAAATGTGACATGCCAGGTTAACTTGATTTAAATTTATCTGTATAATAATCAAGACGTGTTGCTAGATATACAATTATTATTGTAAGTAGGTATCTATCTGCAGTTTGTTAACTTTTTCTTTTTTATACTATGAGGAACCATATCAGTTTAAAAAATCCAACAAAATATGACAAATCAGGCTAACTTTATGTATTTAAAAATCGGGATGTACTTTATTTATAGATTAATATTGGGATTGGTCAAGTGCAAAAACCATAAAAATGGAAAATATTTTTTAGCAAATGTGTAAACGAACATGTTGTCTTGATGTAAAGTTAAAAGTTTGACTTTGGTATTTATTATTTATAATCTCTTACAACGATAATACATCATTTACTAATTCAAATATTTTTAACTAACAAAACACAGGTCCGTACTTGTAAACTTACCTGATGATGTTCAAATCTTCCGAAATGTTGACTAATCACAATATGTTATTACATTATTGTATTCAACATTGAACATGCATTAAAATTATGAGCCAGGAAAATATTGGTCCATATTCAAATAAAGAAGTTGATGGTGGTCCTGCATTTACGAAACGTCGGATAAAAAAACTAAATACGCTATCATACGCACAATTTGATATTAAACAAAAAACTCCAAATGAGTTTTTGTCTATTTTTGCAAATAAACGTTCTGTAGCGGAATAAAGAAATGGTACTTATTTGTTTTTTATCGAATATCTCGGAAACCGGACCTGATATTTTAGTTTTCAAAACGCCCTCAGATTGGACTTCGAAATATGCAACTTTTTCCCTATTTAACCAACTTTGTGTTACCAACGGTTTACGAGATAGCAATACATTTCAATGAAAAAGTGGCCACCCTGTATACATTTAAATTTATCATACATTGGGGCTAAAACATTATTTTTCCAAAAATCAATTTAAATATTAAAAAAATATTTTCAAAACAATAAAATGACGTTCTCCATAGTGAGCAAAATCAAATTTAGAGTGTTGACATTTAATTTCTGTTTTTGCTGCTGTCTTTTCTTTCAATCCCTGCTGCTAAAAGAGTAGTTGTTTTCTGAAGGGAAACGGTCGCTCCTATTTTGTGACATATGGCTTTGGGTTTGATTTATTTTGGCCACATTTGAGTTGGAATTATTTTCCGTTTTTAATGAAATAAAATATATTGTTTCTGCCCCAAACAATAAATATTTATGTTTAACTGCAAAAAATTAATGACATGGAATTTATTTAAATTTAGCATATATCCTGATTGCTTTTAAGTTCTATAAAGACGCATTATTGAGCAAACAGAAATTAGACTGTTACAACCAGTGGTGTACGTCAAATATATTTTAGAATTTTCTTATTTGTTATAGGAAGCTGGTACAAATATTAATGGATATTTCGCATCGATTATGATCGGAGTTATTCGATTCATCATGGCGTTTTTAAATATTTTGGTTCTCAAATACCTTAACAGGAGAACCGCTATTATGTTGAGTTGCTTAGGAATGGCAGTTTGCATGTACGTCGCGGGACTTTATACCATGTGGATCAAAGAAGGTAAATTTTAATTAAAAAACAGGCTTTTTTAACCCTTATACGGGTTTCTAGATTGCATAAAGTTTGCTTGTTAAGAAAAATATGTTTTCTACAACCCTTTACAAAAAGACAACATTTTAAAATAGAATACCTTCAGCGAAAACGTGATTTCCGTCACAAGTGAGAGAAATTCTTATAACGTTAACTTTCTTCAATGACGAAAGTTAATTTTATATTTTCAATCATTTCCCGCCCTCGTATATGTTTTAACGACTTTAAATTATTAATAAACAAAGACAGGAATCATTTCTATATATATTAGAATGCATTTTTTACTTTTATTTATTTAAAAAACAAAATAGAATCGTAAAAATACCGTGAGATTTCAAAACAATTTATATCTAGGTATATATATATATATATATATATATATATATATATATATATATATATATATAATTGATCAGAATTGTCAGTTTGTACTGAAACTATTGGGCATTTTAAGGTCCTGTTAAAATGCTGACAAATTAGGCATTCCAAACTGAATGGCTACCAGTGGGTTTTGACAGGTTATTATATGGGAAAATTATGGCAATTCTGTAGGCCTGGTGAATTGACAAGGTCAATGAAATAGAAAGTTACATAGATTGATCATCCATATTTTTCAAAATAAATATAAGCTTATGTCTTGAAGTAAAAATGTAAGCAATTATTTTGTTTTAAATATCTAAAGACTGAAAATTGGTTTTAAAATAGATTTTTGCTAAACCAATTCAAATTAATAAATATTTGCCAGGCAATATGGCCGCTCGCAAACGACCAACTTTGAGCAATCTATATACCTATATATGTATCATTGACCCTGTTAATGACAACATGACAACAGGGTTGCCATATCTAAACTGTCAGTCCCCACTGTTAGCCATTTGGACAGGTCGTTGAAATGTCTAATGGGAACTGACAGTATAGATATGGCAACCCTGTGAGCCTGCCAGACCTCGAGTGTCATTGATGTTGGCGGAAGTGCTATATGGACCAGCGAATATTCTTTAGGAACCGTGAGCAGATCTTGTTTGTTGCTCAGTTATAACACCATATCTTACTTTTCCGGTACCTCCATATACACCCATAAATTCTTCAAAGACAAGGTCAGTTGATTCTCGGAGCTGGTTTACTTCTTTTTCCTCGTCATGGTTACCCTCAAATAGAGCCAGCCGGTTTTGGTGAACTACCTTCGGTTTACCGTTCGGGATCTTACTTATACGGTCACTGATTCCTCGGAAAAGCTGGCTTTCAAAATGTCTGACTTGGTCACTGTGGATCTCCAATGGCACTCCAAATCTATTGATGAATTATTTTATTAACACGTCTGCAACAGTTGTGGCCTCTGGATTTTGAATGGCGTAGAATTCCACCCACTTCGTGAAATAATTAATAACCACAATCATGTATTTATTACCATTCTCGGTCATGGTCTTGGTCTAGCAATATCTAAGGTAATCCTACCGACGTTATACTGCTTCCTGGGGGCCTTCCTTTTTTGTTGGGGTTTGCTACTCATAGCACAGGTAATAATACATTTCTTACACCAGTTCTTTACATCATCGGAACTGTTCATCCAATAAAACCTTTCACGAAGTCTTTAAAGAGTTCTGATGGACTATCGTGTAACTGACGAAGTACTTCGGCTATTCTAGTCTTTGGAATGACCAGCTGTCCCCTGTTTTCGGAACCATCATCATTCTCTAGTACTCACTTTATTAAACCTTCCAGGATAAAGGAGTCCTACTAAGCCCAATATGATTTAACTACTGGAGAGAGTTTCGATACTTCTTGCCAAGTGGGTTGACGATTTTCCTCTTTCCATTGTCTTATCTTCTTTAAAACGGGATCGTTCTCTTGTTCTTTCCTAAGTTTGGCAGGGGACCACTCATCGTTGACTACAGTTGTTCTTATCAGTCCACTTTCTTTAGCTTTTGCTCTGTTAAAGTCAGAGCACTCTGCTGGGCCCAGGTAAGTAACTTTATTTTGAAAAAGTTTGCAATTCTTGGGGTTTAGCATCAGTTAGGCAGCTTGAAGTCTTTCTTTCAATACGTTTTCCATAAGTCCATAAGTTCCAAACCTTGAATTTTTATTTATAAGAAGATGTATTAATGACCTATTGTTTTTTCATAAAGTGTTATCAGGTAAAATAAATTGTAAGGATATATTATCGTCGTTGCCATTTCGTGTAATACCAGCTAGGTTAACACGAAATGTAGTTTTGTTTGAGCTTCCACAACATAGAACAAACTACGGTTATTTTAACCCATTATCTAGAATTATGCGCCTTTGTAATAATTATAACTGTGACATAATAGGAACCTGTTACAATAAATTTAAGAGACAACTCTGTTTGTCACGCCCTGGAATCAGTTAGAACTGTGGTTTATTTCAATTGTTTTTTTTTTTTTTTATTTAATTTAAATTTGTTTTAATTTAAATTTATTTTTAATTTTACCTTTCAATTGTTTTTTTTTTGTTATTTTATTTAGGTTAAGTTGATACTTTATTATTTTATAAACGTACATATATTGTAAAAGGGTGTATGCCCGTTTAAATAAATAAATAAAGTCTTTTAAATGTCGCGGGGGCATTACATAGTCAAAATGCCATGACATTGAATTTTCACAATCCAGATCCAGTAATAAAGGTTGTCTTTTCTTTGTGTACTGGGTCCATTTTCACCTGCTTATGTCCAGACTTTAACTCTAAGGTAGAGGGTAACTGTCTTTCTTGGTAACATTGTTCAACTGGCACTAATCTAAACAGAACCTCGTAGTTCCATCCTTTTTCTGGCCCAGAACTACCAAAGAGACCCATGGGCTGGTAGAAGGTTCTATCACCCTGTCTTCCTTCATTTCCTGAACAATCCTTTCAGCTTCTTCTCTCTTGGCCTTTGGTAATCTTCAAGCTGATTGACTAATTGGCCTGTCCTCACCAGTGTCAATTTTGTTTTTTACAACAGAAGTTCTATCTGTTTTTCCTCCTTTTGATTCAGAGATTGACCACCAACTGCAATAATTTGTTCGAATTTGTCGTTGGAATTATCAGAAGTTGTTGTCTGACGAATTATGGAAGTTACTGGTACACAAATTCCTATTTTGGTCTCTTTCTTGATGGTAATTGGGTGATTAATAACGTTTATAAGATAAACTGGAATCTCTTTAGCAGTCGTGACCAACCCCTTTCCAACCTTTTCATCGTCGTTTCAAGATTCCATCATTACAGGTGTTCCTTCTTCCATAGTTTCTTGAAGCCGTGCTACTATTACGGTTTCGCTTTTGCCAGGTACCACCGTATCCTCCTCACCGTATCCTCCTGTACAGCAACTGGCACGGTACTGTCCCCCTATGGGTACCTCTTCGGCACCAACTTTGATCACTCTGTTCTTAAAGTCTAACTGGAAACCATGTTAGTTAATTACATCCATTCTAAGTATAACATTTTCTTCGATATCAGCGACAATAACAGTATAAGTGAACTTTACTGTACGAATTCCCAATTAAACCTGGATTTTCCCAGATGTTGGTACTTTCACCTGTGGCAGTTCGCAGTCGCAATTTTGTTGGTAGAAGCCTCTTACGGTTATTTATGGTTGTTGGTCGTATATTGGTCCTAGTTACTCCAGTATTCACCAACAGTGTATATTTTTTACGATTTACTTCGCCGTCTACGAATACACTATCATCGCGACATTTCAAAGATGCTATCTGTAAGAGAGGGTCTTTGGAACGGTTTCGGGTCATAGCTGCCCCCTCTAATCCGACCCGCTCTAGTTTTCCTGCAATGTGTTGTCTTCATTTGTTGGGACCCTAGGGCGTTTGCACGAACTGCGTACATGTCCCAGTTCATCGCAATTCCAGCACCTGATGGTCTTTGTCTTCATCTTTTTATCATCGAGTTTATCTTCCTCTTCTTCTTCCTCTTTTACAGTCATCACTTTACTGCATCCCCCCATTAGCATGCGTAGCTGCCTCATACTCTGAAGCAGCGAACAAGACATCGACCAATGTTTTGTGGCGGGCTAAGCGGAATGTTTTCTGCATCTCGTGGTCACGGAGTACATTAACAAATGTTTGAACTGCCAAACATTCCATCATGTTTTCTGGAGCTGATGAGTAAGCAAATCGCACCAACCTGGCAATATCTACTTCATATTCTTGTAGTCTCATCTCGTTTCTGTTTGCGATTCTTTAACTGTATAAATGGTCCAAGTGTTCATGGCCATATCGCATGTTTGATATGTTCAAAATATCCGTCTCTTCCACAAGTATGTCTGAAGAACATCTAAAGCGTCTTCTCGATTGGTCAAATTTACTGCCTTCTATCGTTCGGACCATTCGTTTGCTCTGGCAGCTGTTTCGAACTGTTTAAGGTAGTTGGTCCATGACATCTTCCCGTCGAAAGTTGGGGCTTTAACACCAGCAGAATTTACAGCTCCTTCCAATTTCAACTTTGCCTTCACCTCATGACACTTTATTTCACCGTCCTTGGCCGGTTCTGTATGTTCCAGTTCTTCTATATTCTTTTTCATCTGTTTTACTTTCCCCTCTAAATAAGATATCTTGTTTTACACCTCAGCAGAAATTTCATCTTTAAAAGAAAAGATTTTGTTTTCCAAATTAGAAGAAATTTTATCTGTTAGAGAAGAAACTTTAGTTTCTAAAGAATAGATTTCGTTTTTCACGGAAGACAAATCAGAGACACCTTTTCTTCAAAGGAACAAATAATATTTTTTATGGAGGAAACATCTGAAGAAACTTTATTATCTAAAGAAGAAATTGAAGAAATTATATCAGAAGATGAATCATCGGAAAATAAATACGTTTCCGAATCCAAACCTTCATTTTCTAGTGCTTTTTTAAGTCGTTCTGCCAGCTGATTTCTTCCCTGTCGACTCCAATTCACGTTCTTCAACTCGCGACATAATTCAGCCACTTTTAAATAACACAGTTTTTTAGCCATTTTTGTCCACTATTTATTTACTGTTCCACTTTAAACACCAATGTAACGTTTGTTTAATTTATTTATAGTTTATTTATTTAAAACACTTTATCTTAAATAAGTAAAACCAAATTTGGTAGATTTTCACAAAACTTTTATTAAAAAAAAAAATTAAAATTAAAAAATTAACACTACACATGACATGTTTCAAAGTACAACTTCTTTTTCAAATGTACTTCAAGTTGTACTTCGAAACATGTCATGTGTAGTGTTAATTTTTTAATTTTTTTTTTAATAAAAGTTTTGTGAAAATCTACCAAATTTGGTTTTACTCATTTAAGATAATATGGATTTTCATCAAGTAAAGTCCGAAACAATAAATAATTTAAAACACTTTATTTACAATTTATTTATAACCAACTAAATACTTTATATACTACTTAGGCACTATTATAACTCTAATTCTAATTAATTACAATTTATCTTTTCTGTCCAACACTTAAATTCAATCTGCCCGTCCATCGACAACTCGCGCTGTACTAGTAGTTTCTAGACCATCTCGAATATCCATCTCTATGACTCAACAGCCACGTGCCGCTTTTTCTGGTAGTTTCGGAAAGCGGTGCTTTTGTCTCTATACGCCAGCGCTAGACTTCATACCGCTGGCAAGGAGTAAACAAAGCACAGGGTTGGCTTTTGCACGATATTCATTTTCGGAAAACTTTGTTCGTTTTTAGTATAATATTATAATATAAGCAGGGTTGTAGAAAACATAGTGTTTCACTCGAAAACATATTACTTTCGTCACTCGTAAAACCATATACTATATTACATTTCTGAAATGGAATGTAGAGGTAAGGATAACTATCTCTGTTTACAAAAAGTGTCCTTTAAAATGTATAAAATTAAGATGGCGTTACTGTACCAGAGGGACGCCGAAAGTTGTGACAGTCGATAATTCAGATCACAGAAAAGGTATACAAGTATATGCTCAATTAAAAACTACATCATGAAAAATCATCGTGAAAAATCGTAGAGGCATTTTAATAATAGACGAAAATACTGTTTTTCGTCGTCTGATTTACATATGGATGAGCAATATCTATATAACTATATATCATTGGATTTTTCCCTTCTAGTACACGAGCGCCATTCTGATCGTCATTTTCTGAAACCTAATTTACTACTTTTGGATGAACACTTTGAGATAAATAAGCATATGAGATTGTCCACCTTTCCTCCATACTTTATTATTTCTAAGAACGCTCTCCTTCTTGTTCTTCAAATAGACTATGATATTTTAATTTCAGAGCAAACCACAGCAAAATGGGTACCAGTTTTCGCTCTTTTACTGTACGTAGTCTTTTCAGTCGCTGGCCTCATGTCTCTACCTTTCATGGTAATTCCAGAACTGTTTCCTCAAGAAATACGTGGCACTGGATACACCATAGGTTACAGCATATCCACCCTTTTCATGTTCGGATCATTGGAAAGCTACTATTTCCTGGACGAAGTGCTAGGTGGCGCCACCAATCTGCAATGGTTCTTCTCCATTATATGTTTGGCAGGTTTGGTGTACACTTACATGTTTTTGCCGGAAACCAAAGGGAAAAAACTGACTGATATTACGAATAATTTCAAAAAAGGCTGGCTGTACATAGGAAAGAGTCATAAAAATGAAAATCAAAGTTTAGGTATTATTTAATAAATTATATATTTGTTTTTTCCCGATTTTTATTTATTTTAAACCTCTAAATTTAAAACCCCATACTGGAGTCCTACAGGGTTCTAGTACTTATAGAGTTGTAATCGAGTTGGGTATCATTTGCATACAGGTATATATTGCAGAATTTAAAAAAAAAGATTAGATGTATATAACGTAAACAACAGGTGTCCTAGAATGGATCCTTGTGGGACTCCACAAGAAAATTGCAGATAAGTAGAAGATAGATAATTAATTACAACCTTCTGTTTTCGACCACAAAGAAACGATGCTAATAGTTCCAGGAACAAATCATAATTGTGTCGAAAGCCTGATATAAGTAGGTATAAGGCGTGTATGTATTTCAATCTTCTCCCTGCCCTAGCCTATAATTTCAGTAGTCAGTACGTGACATCAAAGAGTGCAACTGATCAGTCATACCCGACTGCAAAATAGTAGTTTGTGCAACAGGTCATATCGCACGAAGGCGAAATTTGAGCATGACGCCGTAGGCGGAGTTGTACAGTATATTTTTTTACGACTCTCTAACGAAATCTACAAATATTATAAATTATTTTTGGTTAAGATAAAATAACTAATTTAAAAATAATTTATGACCTCTACTAATTTATAATAAACAATTAAAAACAAAAAAAGATCTATTTTAATTTTTCCCCATCCTAGATTTGAACCTGGGCATTTCGTATGAAAGGCAAGTGCTCTGACCTCATCACCATCGAGGAGCTTAAAATTGTTGCTTTATTACTCATATTTCAATTGACTTTATTAAAAATCTGATGTGTCCAACACATGACTTTCCTATCTAGTTATTATACCTAAGCTTTTTCCGGTATGAGACCAGTCGATGATTCTCCGTGGCTAGTGTCTGGATCGATCGCAAGGGGATGAGACTAGGGACGTATGAGACCAGTCAATGATTCCCCATGGATGGTCTGGATGAAGATGTCTTCGAAGGCGACGTTTACAGAGGAATATAACGTCGGAAGTTATGTACAATAATTATGGATGTTTTGAGAAATAAGAGGAAACATAAAAATATAAAAAACGAAGGCCTGAAAGAGAGACAAACGTAAGTATCTTTATATATTGTTAATAATAAATTTTTATTTAAAATACCCCATGGCCTCTAAGATTAATAAATTTGCTCAGGGTCTCCTGATCAATAGTTTCTGGAAGTTTTTTCAACACGTGAGATTAAATTCAACCCTTGGTTGTCGAATTTCTATTCAATAGAACAATTCGAAATCTCTTGAATCGAAGAACTTTTGGAAAAATCCACAAAAATGTTGAAATACTTGTTCTTGACGAAAGCTCTCACATAAAGAACAAAATGGCATATTCCTTTTCGATAAGACCCTCCAAATTATTAAATAGTTTGTTAGTTTATAAGTTCCAATACTTGAAAAGAGACTAACTTATGTCTAATCTAGTTAGTAGACAAAGACAAAACGTTTTAATTAAAAGTCTAGTTCTAGTACATTTCTTAGAACTGGTAGATGAATGAATGATTACTTAATTCATATTACTAATCATTCATTCTAATTGTCATTCATTAAAATCGACTTTTGTGACTTATGACATGTAGATATTATGAAAATGTAAACAAAATTAATTCAATAATTTGGTTACCTTTCGAAATGGTTTTAAGTTGTTTTGAAATGACAAATAGTAAAAATTGTTTATTATTAAGATACTTATGTCCTCTTTCTGTCTAGATAAATTCTACATGGATTCCCAATTTGAAATCTACATGGGTTCTCAAATTTGAAATAGTAAGGAAATTTTAATGGAAATAAATAAATGATAAAATATGAAATAATTCACTAGATTTATTGTAAGTAGCATTTATTTTAGGTTTTAGAAATGTAGTTTATGTTAAATGAGTCCTAAATATACCCTATTAATCCTAAAAATCCTATAATTTCTTTTATCCTGTAACATCAATATACAGGGAACATTCAAACCTAAAGATGCTTCTAAAAAGTGCTATTTGGCCAACAACACTATTCCTGGTCTATTTGATAAAATTAAATATGAAATGGGCGGACAAAAGATTTCCGAATGTCGAAAACCTATTATAACGACAGCAATAAAAAATATGGTGTCATGTGGTGAAAAACATACAAACTCATTAGAGACATCCGGTTGGGGCCTCAGTGAAGATAATCAAGTTTTGGTTGATTCAACGAGTAATACATTTACAAGTAGACTCTTATTAAAACATCTATTTGGCTTCGCTGAATCTTACAAGAAAGGGATAATAGGTGTTAAGCATGAGATGACGCTAATAATTGCCCGATCATTCGAAAATTGCTATATAAGCGAAGTCGAGGCGGACATATCTAAAATGGATTGGATAGTCATACATATTTTTCCCGAAAATGATGCCGACGTTCTGATGTATAAAAAAATTAATGACAAAAATTTGCAATCCATTAAAAGACCACACCATAAATGGAATCTTTATGAATTACCTACTCTAAGACAAACTTCTCACGACATATGGGCGATTAAAACCACCACATCTATGGAACGAACTAGATATGTAATTATTGGTTTTCAAAATACCAATTTTACTGAGAATAGGCAAGAAGATGTGACGGTGTTTACGGCTGCTGATATAAGCAATATCAGATTATATTTACATTTCGAAGTTTACCTATTAAAGCGTTGGATTTAGGTGTTGGGAAAAAGTTGGATACTCTTGCTTATTATGCTTATGAAGATTTTCACAGAAGTTACTATAAAAAGGAAAATCCTCAACCAATGTTAAGCCTTGCTGAGTTTAGAAAGAATTCGTAATTGATTGCAGTATGTGCCCAAAACCAATCAAATCTTTAACTGTGGATGTTAAGGTTGAATTGGAAACACGTAAAATGCGGATTCCCATCAACACTAAAGCATATGCACTTATTATCTATGAAGCTCTTATAAGTTATAATGCATTGGATGGTACTGTACACACTGAATATAGGCAGCTGTAATTCATATACTTTAATTTAATATATTTGAAATTACACTTGTGCTTACTTATAACAAAAATAATAATATGTAATCTTTTTTAAATAAAAAACTTTAGAACTATGTATAGTTTTTTTTTTTTTTTTTTTTTTAATTTGGTGTCATCGGCGTCGACTACTACGGCCATTAGCCTCGTGTTCTGTGTAGGCTTTGTTACTGTTTCCCAGCGCCACTTTAGGAACAGCACTGTTAATTAGAACCCAACAGTGAATGGTCGAGTGGAGAATCCTACCAAGACATCAGAATTAATTTTAAATAATTAAATTAAATGAAAAAATCCCGGCCAACGGTGGGATTCGAACCTGAGACCTTCCGATCTCAAAGTCATGACTCTAACCACTGAGCCAACCCACCCCCCGTATACTGTTTTATTTATATTTTAATTACACCTATAGATATATTACTTACACATATAGATACGTAAGTAATCCCTAATCGATTTCATCATCTGTCTGCCGTTCTTCACCCAAACCATGTTTGCCCCTCATTTCAGGCGTTACGTATGGTAAGATATCTACCAAAAAATTCTTCACACCTAGGGTAATCATCTTCTCACAGAACGTGTCCAAGTCCATGTCACATGCCTCATATTCGAGGCAAAGGCCTTCACTGTATTTTTTATACCTTGCATTTTGATAGGCTACAGCTTCTGGAAACGGCCATATGTCAGAATCGTAATTGATGGAGTGTAATGCATTCATCGCCAACGCGTCCAGCTCCCTGCCAAGTCTACTTATTGTTGATTTTAAGTCGATGGCTTTAGGCCAGTGCTCAGCAGAATACATCATCCACATATCGAAATAATCTGAAACAATATATAGCCGTTATTAAAGGGATAAATATGAATCAAGTTATACTTACAATAAAATTGTAAAAATTCTTAATAAAATAATGTGTATACTATCCCAGCTAGCACAAAAACATCCCATCTACGTTAATAAGCTGCAATTTTAGGCTCTTTAAGCTCGCATGCAATGTACTTTTACTGTAACCCTATTATCCCTGCAACCACTGTATGTCCGCAACGGCAAGACTTCTGTAGCACATCTCACAGAGGTTACAAAATTGAAGTTCGGAAAACATCACACTAGCACTTTTACGGTACTTACCCCGAAAGTTGCTCTGAAACTTTCTATAGATGTTATAATGTGAATTCATTCTACAGCATTATACAGTGTGTCCACGGATGGATTTAACAATACTTGTAAAAATATTTATTTTAAATTTAAAAGTACTTCTTCATAATTTCTTTTGCTTGTTAAATAAATACGATTAACGTTGAGAAATTATGAAAAAGACCTCTTGAAAAATTTAAAATAAATATCTTTACAAGTATAGTTATGTCCATCCTTGGGTACACTATATTCAAAATAGTATATTGAGGATATAGTAAAATCTGAAGAAAACAAAATAAAAAATTGTATAAATTTATTATTAAAAAGCTTTTGAAATCAAGAACCAATATCATACAAGTAGAGGTAGGTATTAATAATATAGGTAAAAAAAAACACTGACAAATTGGACAAAAGTAGGTATAAAGGGTATATAAGGAATATCTCAAAGGTTCACTAGAATCGAAAACACTGAACGGTTGCACGAAAGAGTATAATAAGGTACCTATATTGCAAAGGTTCACTGGTAGCTAAAATGGTGCACGATTGTACAAAAGTAGTAAAAAGTGTATTTATATAAGGTATACATATTTCATAGGTCACTAGATTTTTATTAAGATGGCAGTTGTAGGATGCTAAAAAAAGATATTTGCCTACAACTGGTACTAATCATAGTTTTAATATAATATAACTTGTATAAACTGAATATTGATAAATGTAAAGTCATAAGGTTTAATAAAACCGCTAATATCATTATGCATGATTGTCATTGCAGGTTCTGAACTAAGTTTTGAGCAAACTATAAATGATCTTGATGTTATTTTTGAGAGGGACCTATAAGAGTTTGGAATGCAGATGTCGAGAAGCATCATTTGTTTTCCTGTATAAGTTATTGAACGGTTTGATTGATAGTGACAGCCTGGTACACTTTATTAGATTCCTTGTTTCTGCCAGACTTACTAGGCATATGAAACTATTTTATGTAAATGCTCATAGTACTAACTATGGACAGAATTTATTTGTAGACCAACTGATGTCCAATTACAATAAGTATTTTTCAAATTATGACATTTTAAAAGGTTTATTTTTTTAAAGTGTCAACTTTTATTACACTATTGACTTCATTTTTATACTGTGACAATTTTATTAATTTCTTTTTTATTTTATTTTGATATTTTAACCATTTAGAACTTTATGTATAAATAAATATGTGAACTTAATTACATAGTTTCTTCAGTAAAAATAACTTTGTAGATAATAAATTTACTTGTTTAATTATTATTAAGAAAATAATTTATATATAAAGAAAATGAAAAATATGCTCATTTAAATCGTTGCACCTATTTTAAGTTGATTTTTACTTACTTTGTTTTTTTAAATAAATAACATTTATTTTGACTTTTACAAATTTGATACTTAATAATGGATGTTCAACTTATACAGAACAATGTTTTTTAGCATGATATTCTGCTATGAAAGAAAAAGAAATAATCTCAGATGTTATATATTCTTCTTCAACCAATTTTGTACCAACTTTAGCTTCTAAAATTCCTGAGATTTTTACTAGAATTATAATCCAGCACAAAGGAAACCTAAAACACAATATTTTTAAAATTTATTTTTAGTGATTAAAATATTATTACACTAGGGCGACCATACTTACAGCAATTTTTCTGTATTGTAAAGCATTTTTAAAGTTTGTCCAGCAATTGGTATTGTGCAGCAAACGTACAGCAAAATGGCATAGGTATATATCCAGTGAAATGCTGTATTTATCCATCAAAACGTCACTACTGTCCAGCAATGGTATTACTTAATTTACTGAAACGTAACAAATTTAAATGTTATTTATCTTTAGTGAACTACATGAGCACTTCTATACTGCCGTTCTAGCAAGAAAGGTTTTATCAGCAAAATTAGCAGTTTTTTTTATTTGCATTTGTCTACATTTTATCTTTCTCGATACTGAAATGGAATGTCTTATTTGCAACAAAGGTACTAAAATGTTAAAAAGTTACACAAAAAAAAGGTTTAAAAGATAATAAATATAAATTTTCAGATAGGACTTCTCTTGTTAGGATGGCAGTATATGACTTCTCTGTTTTTGTATTTTTATAGTTGGGAGTAGTGTTATGAGTATTGGTCAAAGTTATCAATACCGGTATCATGTGAGATACTTTGTGGTAGAGGCATCGATACTGTTCGATATTATGTTAAAGATATTGATATTTATAAGTCTTGAGTAACAAGGTATCGAAAAAGTAAAAGATTTTTTTTAAACGGCTGACAACCCCCATTCAACAGGACGGAGTAGAGAACTTAACTAATAACAAGAGTGCATCAGTAAAGTATATTCTGTAGTTGACACCTTTTCTTTCTCTACTGGTACTCTACCTGGTACAAGTTATAGTGTCAATAACTGGCAATTTACCTTATAATTAAATAACAAAAAAACAGTGGTAACGCTTAATCATATTACCAAGTTTCACCACATGCAAAAACTAAAATATTTCAGTACAAATATTTGAACAAACCTTATAATCTCTGACCACACACATAGGGATACAATACTTGCTTCTAAGTATCACTATGGCGATAGTATTGGTAATTCAGTATCAGTGCCTAAATATCGATACTTTCATTGTTTAATATCGTTACTTCTATTGTATTAAGGCATCAATAAGATCCCTATTATCGTGTAAAATAAATATAAGCAGTCATTTAATTGTATCTACTTGTTTACAATGATTTATTTTTTATTGTATTTGGAAATTAAAATTTTACCATCTAAAACAACAGACAATAAATTAGAAAATATGTATCTATTTTATTGAAAAGAAGAAAACAACTCAACAAACTTATTCAAACGTATAGTTTCCAATTTCTTTAAAATCTCAAATACGTACAAGAAAAAGTGACAAGTGACATTTTTTTATGTTCTGTTGGTTATGACAAACGAATGGCTACGTTCGAAAACAAGATTACGTCCTTAGTACTTCTCGTGGAAACTTTTTTAGCAAGTTACTTAATTACGTTGTGTTATCATAACAGGCAGGTTAAATACGTAAGTAACAAATAGAAGTTTCGCGAGGTTTTGATTTCCCTCAACAACTTCTCATTAACGTTGCAATTACGTTGTGTGGGTATGTTATTATGTTCCCTTAAAACAACATCGCCGAAAGGCTTGGCAACGTTATGTGCTAGCTGGGATATGTAATTAAAAGTAAAAAAATATTTACAGTGGCTCTACCACAGATGAATTAATTGATTGCTGACCAACTAAATCAAATCTTATATGGGATCTAGTAGTTGATCCATAACACGGCGTTTCCCCTAAAAAGACCAATGTATATTGGCCGGCAGTAGCATTATTCGTAGCAATGATTTCAGGTGTCATTATTTCAAAAATGCGCCTCGGCAACCAATACTGGCAAAGGTCAAGAGAAAGCCGATCAATTAAATGAATAAGGAAACATTTACCATTATCTTGTATTTTTGACAAATATCGTCCTAATAATATAAAGTTGACCTATAACTAATGATTTTAATTCCCGCTGATCCAATATTGTGTGCTATTCACCAACCAACTAGCATATCTATCTGAGCATGAGCCATGGTAGAATACAATAAATATTTTTTTACCTGTATAACATACATATATTAAGGGTGGGTACTTAGGATAATTACTAATTACCCAATTACCTCTCTCTGTACCTCTGACATTGGTCCAGAACTGGCTAATCTCATCTACTAGTATTGTATTCTTTTATTTTTATTTCCTAGTAGACCACCTATATTCATCCATATTTTACAAATTTTTATGTTTGATTATGGATTCCCAAGTGATGCAGAACATTTTGTCAAGTGTAATTATTTTTTTAAACAAAACTTTTTCTTATGCGAGTAATTTTTTTTGGACATGATGTTTAATAGATTGCGACGTGCCCTTCGAGCATGTCGTTAACAGCAATATTTGAATACATACTTTGTTGTTAACGACGTGATCAAATAGTACGTCGCAATTCATTAAACATGTGTGTTATTTGTTTTATAGACATAAGAAAAAATAAAAAAAATCTGATGTGTCCAACACATGACATTCCTATCTAGTTATTATAGGCTTTTTCTGGTTATTTTGTACAACTTATTGCAGCACCGCTATAATGTTTAGAGGATAAACTAAATATATACATTTTCCACATACATCTACTTCGAAACATTTTTATATAAATATTCATTGAAAACGAAAAAACTAGCAAGCAAGTATTTATATATCTCCTTATTTACCTCGTTCCAGTTACAGTTGACCTGGAAGAGTCTGTTAAAGGTTAGGAGGGGTGTCATGTGATCTGATCCCATATTTAATATAGAATCAGTTACTTTATGTGTTATTCTGGTATGTTTTATATGTCCCAGTGGGTTCCAGTTGTTGGAGATTTCCAGTCTGTATGGACTCATTCTGGCCTTCCCCTTATAACTAAGTCAAGGGGTGGGAGGTTTAGAATGATTTCCATAGAGGCTGTCGGTGTACTTCTCAGTGCTCCTGTAATACAAAGGCATGCCAGCCTGTGTTCTCCTGAGAGGGTATTGAGTGCTGTTTTCTGGTTTACTTTTGGCCACCAAACAACCGCTCCATAAGTTATCATGGGTCTTGTTATTGCCAAATATAGCCAGTGGACCATTTTTTATTTTAATCCCTATGTTTTTCCAAATGCCCGTCTCCCTACAATGAAAGACATTTTACATTTGTTGGTCACTTTTTGTAAGTGTCGGTTCCAAGTAAGTTTGCTATTTAGGATTAGACCCAGATATTTTACTTGGTTCGTTTTGTTTAGCCTTCCTTCAAACAGAGTCGGAGTTTCTAAAACCTCCAATTTTGTTTTTCGAGTAAAGGTTATGAGTTGTGCATTGTCAGGGTTTACCAAGAGGTTTTCCCCAACGCACCACATGTCTGTCAGCCTAAGAGCTCTTTGCATGAGTTCAAAGACTGTGGTTTAGTATTTCCCTCGGATAGGGATGACTATATCATCGGCATATCCTTGGGCATACAGTCCTTGATTGTTTAGTGTTTTCAGCAGTTCGTCTGCCACTAGGTTCCACAGTAGAAGAGAAAGGACTCCACCCTGTGGGCATCATTTGTGGATATTCACCTGCATGGTTTCACTGAACATTTGTGCCTGTACTTGCCGTCCACATAACATGTCTTCTATCCACCAGCAGATGGTGTCTTCTATTCCATGTTTGCGAGCGGTAGCTACTATTGATTTAAAGGAAGTATTATCAAAAGCTCCTTTTATGTCAAGAAATGCTCCTAGGACTATTTCTTGGCTACTGAGTCCTCCCTCTATCTTAGTTACAAGATGATGCAGAGCAGACTCACAAGATTTTCCTGATTGGTAGGCATGTTGGTTTGTATGAAATGGCCTCTCTATCAGAGTGGTTTGCCGGACATGCTGATCAATCAGTTTTTCAATCCTTTCAATAGAAATGACGTCAGAGTTATTGGTCTATAGGCCTTTGCTACGGCATACGTTGGACGCCCCGGTTTAGGTATGAAGACAACTCTGCTTTGTTTCCAGGTATTTGGTACATGTTTATGCACCAAACTTGCCCTGTAGAGCCTACAAATATGCGGGGCCAGCGTTTCTATTGCCTGTTGCAAAAGCACAGGCAGTACCCCATCAGGTCCCGGTGATTTGTATGGATTGAAGGTGCGTATTGCCCATGTTACTTTCTCTGTTGTAACTACCCGTTTAGCAGTTTTCCACTCTTGGCTGGAGACCCTTTTTTGAGAGTTCCAGTTCGTGTGGGTTTGGTTTGCTGCATTCGAGTTTGTTGTGCAATCAGGGAAATGAGTTTTAAGAAGTAGTTCTAATGTTTTCATTCCAGTTTTAGTGTATTCCCCTGTTTGGGTTTTTAAAGTCCCCACAGGGTTTATTGGATCTTTTGCTAGAATGTGGTGGAGCTTGCATCGTTCAGTTGTAGTTTCAATTTCCTGACAGAATGTTCTCCATGAATCCCTCTTAGATTTCCTAAGAGTTTTGTTATACTCTGTGAGTGTTCCGGTGTATTCCCCCCACTCATTCGTCTTTTTAGCCTTATTAAAAAGTTTATGTGTTTTCCTTCTGAGTTTGGCGAGTTCGGTGTTCCACCAGCTCACCTCCCTAGAGGTTTTCCTGTTCTTTAACGACCACTTATTGTGATATGATGTTATAATTGCGTCCCGTAGTTGTTCTACAACCAATCGGTTTTATGTGGGTCTCGGTATACATCTCTTGGTTTATCGACGTTGTCGATTTCCATGAGAATATGCCGATGATCTGAGAGCGAAGGCCCTCTAGACACGTACCTCTTGCCAATGTGATTTGAAACGAAGGAAGAACCAAGGGTAGTATATCAATAACCTCACTCCGTCTACTGGTTACAAAAGTAGGTTCGTTTCCACGATTCAATATTTCCAGGTTAGTGGTTAGAATGAATTCAAGTAAAAACTCACCTTTTTTGTTATTGTCCTTGCTGCCCCATGTTATATGGTGTGAATTTGCGTCAGCAGCAATGAGTACCTGCAAGTTTTCGGCCCGACAGGTATCTACTAAATCCCTTAGCTTATCTGTTGTTGAAGGGCTGGGCGAGTCATAGGGAAGGTATGCAAAGGTTAAAATGAGTGGCTTCTTGTTGCCTGCTATGTCTCTAAAACAGAAATCATGTAAGTTGAGGATGTCTAGACCATTTCGTATGTATATACAAGCCCTAGTGTTTTCACATTGGGTATTGTATAATAACTTACCTAAGGTTTGTCCGAGCCCCATCACATGCCCTTTGTAAATCCAGGGTTCTTGTATTAGGGCTACGTCTATATCCTCCCTGATAATGGTACGTGCAAGGGTTGCGGAGGCGGCCTTGCAGTGTCTCAGATTAGCTTGCACTATTCTGAGCATCTGAAAGTTCTTCCTTCCTCTCCCTTTGCACTCTGAAGATTGCCTGAGTTAGGCCCAGATAGGGTTTTAACTGCAGGTTTTCTAAAGCCTTCAGAGAGTCGTCGTCAATCAACAGTACAATGGTTTGACCATTGTCTTCCACTTGCCTGTGAATGACTTGCCACTGTTCCGTTTGGAGCCCTTGGTTTTGGGTTTTGAGGAACGCAAGTACCTTGATTATTTCCATGTTCTGCATGGGTTTGGGTATCCAAGCCACAACTTTGTTGGTTCGGACGATCTCGCTAGAGGGTCCCACCATAAGTTGTGCTCCCTGCAATGGTTGGAGTTGGGGGATTATTTCGGAGAGCCAGGTTTTAGCGGTCTCATTGGCACAGATCAAGAAGAGAGTTCCGTTATGGAAATATCCCTTCTTGAACTGTGGTCCTGATCCCTCCCCACTCTTCAAAATTTCACCCATCAGTTTTTCCAGAGTCTGATTCGCTTGCTCATCAGTGAGTTTTTTTTGGGAAATTCTTTAGACACTACCGCCATTTTCATGGGTGTTAGTGCCTCTTTATAGGACAAGCCACTTTCTACCGCTTGCGCTGCAGATATGGTTGCCCTTGCTCTATCAGACCCAATTTTAGGCTTCTTGGGGTGACCCCTTACCGTGACCTCCGTTAAAGACGGACTGTCACTTTGGAGGCGGCCCCGTTTGAGTTGGGGAGTTTGATTTGGGGAGTTTGATTTGGAGTTCGGTTGGCTCCTTTCTTCTCCGTCCTTCTCTCAGCTCTGGGTTTGATTGGTTTACCTTCAGCCTTAGCCTTTTGAATAGACAGTTTCCTCTTTTGGGCGCCTGAGAGTCGCTCATGCGGCTTCAGGTGAGTCCTGTTGAGTTTTGAGGCAACTCGTTTCAGGTTGGGGTTTGTGGAACTGCCACTTGCCTCCGAAGGTTGTTTCGACTTAGGGCGTTGTCCAGAGGTTGATGGAGACGAAGTTAATTCTTCTGGAATCGCTTCGGTTTCCATTACCTCTGTTGGTATTTGGTGTGGAAGGTTTTCTCCTTCTGAGAGTTCCCTGTCCGCAGTTGGTTTTGTTGGGTTTGTTTGATCCATATTGGTCCCACGAGTAGCTAGGGAAATAAATGTCCACCCGATCAGAGCCCCGCATGAGTAAGGCTAGATTCAAGGGGGTTTCGCCAAGTGCCCCCAGAGGAACGTTCGCAACCGCTTTCCCAGCGGCCATTCAGCCTTCAGCACGTTGCCTTACACCTTAGCTTGGGTTATTGATGGAGTGCCATTTAGTTAGTTAATAGAGCTGTCGATGATTTAACAGTAATTTAGTGACTCGACCAATTTGAACACATTTTGTTTTAGTCAAGCTCACTGGCAGTCGAGTACACGGTCGAGTTTAATAAATAGAACTCTATTCTATTTTCTTGGTCGAGTAGCAGCCCCCACCACACAGAAAAGTCTATTAGCGCGCCAATTAGACACGCTAAAGGTGCGTTGATACCGTGCTAGTGGACTCGGCCGAGACCGTTCAATGCGAGCGAACTCGCACACGAGTTTTGTTGACACACACAATTTTACCAGCTTGGTTTTAGTAAATTGCAAAATGGCGGAAATTGTGCGTGCTGGTATAGCTATTGTTGCACAGATACTAATCAAAAAATTAAACCAATTGCAAGTTATAAAAAAGCGACGTCCCAGACGAATGTGGATTCGGGAGTTGATAAAACGGCGTAACAAGTTTGCTGCTTCTGAAACGTTTTTAAGAGAAGTGGCTTTAGAGGATCCAGAGACATTCAGAAATCACCTAAGGTTAACGATAAATCAGTTTGAAGAACTATTGTCAATGGTGGAAAACTCCATTGAAAAGCAAGATACGGTAATGAGAGCTGCTTTAGAGCCTAGACTAAAATTGAAAATTACACAGCGTTACTTGGCGACTGGAGATTCATTTAGCACATTGAAACATATATATAGAATTCCAAAGAGCGCCATATCAAAGTTTTTACCAGAAGTCTTAAAAGTTATATATGAGGGATTGAAAGATTATATGAAGGTAAGTAAATCAACTTTATTTCTATGTAACAAAAACAAACTGAAAATACATAATATTTTCTTAAATACTTTAAATATTTAAATATTATTCATTTAATACACCAAAGCCACCAAATTTTGAGAATAGTTCGTATTGCTGTATTGATATTGCCCATCAGTAACACCTGTACTATTATTATTAAAACAAACAAATGGCTGTGACCTCTGCAACGATGCAAGACGTTGGTTTGTTAACAGTGTCATAATTTGGGACTGGCAATTCAAAGCAAGGTCTAGTGGAAGTTGTCGCAGTTGGCTGGCTACATTATTTCCGAAATGAGAAAATTCATCTTCTGTCTTTTTGGCGGATCGTTGTAGATCCTGCAGTGACTGGATGTCACTTGAGATATATTGGGGAGTTGTCTCCTTTGAGTTAGAAGCCTTCTATTTTGCATTTCGTGAACTGCTTGGTGTCGCTGATCGTTTCTTGCTGAAGTTGCCATGTGGAGGTCCTGGCTTATTTGTTGATATCGCTGTAATGTCGTCCATGGGTCGCTTCTTGGTTAAATCTATAGATGGTGAAGACAACGTGGTGCGAATGCTGTCTGTTTCTTGAGTATTAATTTCTTGAGTACTAAATTCTTGCGTAATAAATTCTTGAGTAGTAGATCCTTGGGTATTCGATTGACTATCATTCATTTCACCTTTATTATATGTTGCTTTCTCTTGGTTCCATTCTCCTTTTGCTCTAATTGCGATGCTCCAGAGTTAGCAATTTCTTTAGACTGAAAAAAATGTAAATTATCGTAATTGAACAAGTAAATTTTCTCATTTTTAGATGCCTACATCTACAAACGATTGGGAAGCTATAGCACAAGGTTTTGAAGAGCGATGGCAGTTTCCAAAATTCTACGGCGCACTAGTTGGCAAGCATATCAACATAAAATATCCCAACAATAGTCATACTGACTTCTACAACTACAAAGGATTTTTCAGCACTATACTTTTTGCCTTAGTTGATCACAATTACTGTTTTACTTATATTGATATTGGATGTAATGGACGTGTAAATTTAGGAATTGTTCATTAAGGGCAGCAATAGAAAATGGTTCAGTGGGATTTCCAAAGTGGGGGGTTGCTGTGGGAGATGATGCCTTTCCACTAAAAGATTATTTGATGAAACCCTATTCAAGGCATGGTCGCTTATCAAACGCAGAAAAAGTATTCAATTATAGACTCTCAAGAGCAATGAGAATCGTGAAAAATGCATTCGGCATATTGGCAATGCGGTTCAGAATTTTCAGACGGCCAATTTTATTAAATCCCGAAAAAGTGGATGGGATCGTCAAAGCTGCATGTGCCATTCACAATTGGCTACGACAAACATCGCCCAATTCTTACCTTCTTTTGTCGACAGAAAAGATGAAAACGGACAAATTATATTAGGCTCATGGAGAAACAAAGGTGTATGCTTGTGATTACAAGATATAGTATGTGGGATTGGAAGTAAAAACTTCACTGCTTCGGCTGCAAGTCGCAGAAAAAATATACTGATTATTTTATGGGAGAAGGAGCAGTTCAATGGCAGTGAGTAGAATACACAAATAAACTAATTCAAATTTGGATTTCGGATTTAATTGCACGCTTTATTTTATTTACTTCCTGGACGTAAGTGCTTCTTATATTCTTGATTTTATTCTTCAGATCATTGTTACCAAAATTCGGAAAATTCATTTGGGAAATCAAATTTCTTGAGGCTGTGTCTCTTGCTTCTTTATTTTTATAGAGAGCATGTCGAAAATTCCATAGACATTCTGCTTCTTCATATAATTCCACAAATTTTATAATTTGCGCTTCTGTCTATCTTTTGTTTGCCATGTTTACAAGTACTAGCATGGAACTCGCACGCTGAAAGTTAGAAGATGACCGACTAACTCGTACGACAAAAAACAACGTGCGAGTGTACTCGGCTGTCTGTTTATACAGTACGAGTTTCATGCGAGTACCAGCCGAGCAGGCATCCTAGTCGGCTCGGCCGAGTACACATGGTGTTAACGCACCATAAGATACGTCTAGACAAATCGGACAAGTAGCAAGTAGTGTATAATGGCTTCGAGTTTAGTTGAAGATTTTGTTTGTAGTGAATATTTTAATTCATACAAATAAATATGCCAAAATGGGGGAAGATACTACTTACTTTAAAATTCGTTAAAAAATATGTTAAACTTGAGTGTCTGTGGGATGTTCGAAATGAACTGTACAAAAATAAACAAAAAAGTCAAGCAGCATACTTAAAAATACAAGAAGCGATGACAATAGGCCAAAAATAAATTTACTAAATTTCATTTAGTAAAATATCAAATGATTCCTTTGACATTCTAAGGGCAAGAAAATATTGTTTTGGGTCTTATAAAGTCAGTTCTTTCAAAAGACAGTTAGATGCTCCAAGGTCATTTTTTATAAGAATCCAATTTTTTAACCATACTCGTTTAGGCTTTTGCATTATTTCTAAACATATTTTTTCTATTTCAGGAATCATAGGTTTTAAAATTGAAGAAGAACTATTTTTTTCATTTGTATTTTTCGATTCATAGCACTATTTTCAGCCGTGACACTCGACTTTGTGCTAATAAGTCGACTAAAACACTGGCTTTGTGCTTTGTATAGACGCTTTTTACTTGACTTTACTCTACTAATTTACTTGACTCGTGTAAACAGAAGACACACTTGACTAAATAGAGAGTTGAAGTGATGCTATGAACGTAAACGTGTACGTGAAAACTGACATTTGCGCATGCGTATTCAAATATCATTCGCGTTCACGTTACGCTCTGGCGTAAATTACGAGTTTTGACTTTCAAACTCACTTTTTAAAAACTAATTTTATTTTTGAAAATACTTTTAATAAGTTTATAATATAAATACAAAGTAAAATATATATCAGACTTAAAATAATATTAATTGGCAATCTATTTTTACTAAAAATAAATGCTGACATCGGTGGACATTGGCCGGCCGTGGTTGCGTCGCTAAACCTTTGACCATGTGGAATGTGATGAGTCGGCAGGTCAATGTTCTGTAACTTTTCCATCCCCTAGAGGAGTCTTGTAAGGGACGAACAAGACCTTCGCAGTTTCTTCATCATCGGTTGATGTCTGTTGTATATTCCTTGGAGTGGTAGCTGGATTGGGAATGTTCCTTGGAGAGACAATATTTCTGTGGTGGAGCAGTGGGTGTTTAGCTTCTTTGGCTGTGGGATTTTACTTCGGTTTTCTGGTACTTGATATTCTTCTTATGAACTGAAGTTGTAGGTATGTCAACTGTCACAGAGTTGTCGTTCTGGGCTATTTTTGGAGCAAATCTAGGAAGAAGTTTGTTCCGTTTAAGAGTCCTTCTTGAGTAGATTTTGGAGTTTGGCTTGTAGGTAATAGGTATATGTCTGGTTTCATTTCTTTTGTCTATGTTGGCTCTTGTTGTCGTATATATGTTCGTTAATTTCTTTGTAGATTTCTTTGGTTTTCTCTCGGTGTTGTTCTACGTAATTTTTTAATAACATTTTGTTGATGTCCATGTCAAAAGGGTCTCTTGTGTCTAGATGTCCATTTAGTACTTCGATAGGTTTCAACCTCGTTGTCGAGTGTATAGAATTATTGTAACCCAGGATGGCATAGGGCATTTGCTCTTTAATGGGAATGGTCGCTTGAGTACTTCTTAATATTCTCAAGTGCTCTACTATTGTGGAGTGAAATCTCTCAATGATTTCGTTGGATTGAGAGTTGTCAGGTGTTGTGTAGTGAATTGTAATTTTATGAGCATCAACAAAATCTTGCATAACACCGTTTTTAAACTCTGTACCACTATCAGCAACAATCATTTTTGGCAATCCATGGTGTGTGACGAAGATTAAAAGTGCACCTACTATGTTGCTCCTTCTAAAGGATAGGCTTGACCATATTTTGAAAATGCATCTACAGTTGTTAGGAATTTCTGTCCACTAGAGCTTGAAAGACATCGATGTGAACTATCTCTAGAGGTTTTGTAGGAGTTGGTGTGAGCATGAACTTCGGTTTCGGTAGAGTTCTGTCATATTTATTTTCTTGACATATATCACAGAAATTGATGATATTTTCTATGTCTTTCTTCAGATTTGGCCAAAAATATCGTTTTCTACTTAGTAGTTCGGTCTCGTTTATACCTCTGTGATTTGTTTCTCCCTTATGGTAATTTTCTATAATGCCCTTTTGTCTTTCTGGATTGTTCACGTCTTCTAATAGTTTGTTGCATTTCACTATATCATAGAAGTTGTGTTTGAACATCTTCCTGATAGTTTCGCTTATATAGATGTATAATTGATCGCTTTCGAATAGGCATGCATATTTTCTTTTTGACTGTACAAATTATTTGAAAAATTTTACTATATCGGCTTGAAGATCGTTCTTTCCCAATTGGACGTGGACTCGTAGTTTATTTGGAAAAATTTGTGATATTGCTGAAGGTCTTGCTTCATATTTTACTGTATTGAAGATAATTTGCTGATTGTAACAGTTTAAGGGTTTTTCTGAAATTGGGATTCCTAGTACGGGATTTTCTATTGCAGTATGTTTTGTGTTATCGTCGTCTTCTTCTGGACCTACGTTTTGTTCTTCCTTTTCTGGTGCTTCTTGTAGGATCTCGTCAATGATTTCGTTAATTTTTTTGTTTTCGTCGGGATTATTGCACATTGACCATGCATCGTCATCGAGATTTTCAAGGAATTTTTCTATACTGTGATCTGTGTGTTGTATATCTTTATTTTTGACAAAGCGTCTGCGATAGTGTTTGCTTTTCCTCGTAATTGTAGTCTTCTAGTCGAAGTCTCCATCTGACTAACTTCAAATTTGGTTCTTTCAGTGAAAATAGATATTGGAGAGGTCGATGATCTGACAAGATTTTGAACTTTTTCCCAAATATTGCAAGCATTTCTTTCTTGATCGTGGAATATTTGATTTCTGTCTCGTTTAGTGTCCTAGAGGCGTAGGCGATTGGTTTGTCACTTCCAACAGGGCCTTGAGATAGAACGGCTCCAATAGCAAAGTTGCTTGCATCTGTTGTGAGGTTAAAATGCTTTGTGAAATCGGAATACTGAAGCAATCGTTCGTTAGTCAAAAGGCTTTTGCAGATGTCAAAACATTTGAGAAACTCTTGAGTATGTTCGATCTTGGAGTCCTTTTTTAAACATTTGGTCAACGGCTTTGTAATCCTAGCAAAGTCCTTGATAAATTTCCGGTAGTATCCAAGGAGGCCTAGGAATCCACGAATCTCTTTGTTTGTTTTTGGAATTGGGTAGTTGTCGATTGCTTGAATTTTTGCAGGATTGAGTTTTATCCCGCTTGGAGTGACGACATGTTCTAGGAAATTTACTTATTTCTTTAGAAACTCGCATTTGTCTATTTGAATTTTCAGTTTGGTGTCTCGAAGGCGTTGAAATATTTTTGCCATATTTACCATGTGTTCTTGCACGGACGTTGAAAATACAATTATGACATATTTCTCCTTGCAGTCCTCTTAAAACGTTGTCTATGACTCGCTGGAATGTTGCAGGGGCATTTTTGAGACCAAATGGCATTCTTACAAACTCATAATGCCCATTTTCTACGTTGAAAGCCGTCTTTGGGATATCCTCCTCTGACATCTCTATTTGATGGAATCCACTTGCTAAGTCCAATGCGGTAAAATATTGGCACCGTCCAAGTTTATCCAGGACATCTGAGATGTTGGGTATAGGGTACCAGTCGTCGATTGTTTTGTCATTCACCTTTCTGTAGTCAACCACAATACGCCATTTGATTTTACCTGAGGCATCGGGTTTTTTGGAGACGATCCATATTGGAGAGGACCATGGGGATTGGCTTGGTCTTATAATCCCTTCTAACATGGAGGAAATTTGGTTTCTGACTTCTTCTTTGTGAATGTATGGATATCTGTAGGACTTCGTATAGACTGGTAGTTCATCTTTTGTCTTGATATGGTGTTTGACTTCATTTGCAAATGTGAGGGGAGAGTCTGGTCGGTGAAATATATCTGAATATTTTCTGCACATTCGACGAATATGTTCTTCCTCTTCCACGTTTAAGTGATCTGTTCTTATTAGATCGTCGATAACTTGTTTTGAGTTTTGTTGTAGAGATGTTTCCATGGAATATAGGTGATATTCTTCGACGTTGAATTTACGACAGTTTACGGGTTCCAAAAGGGATAATTGGATTGGATCAGGTGTGGGATTTAAAATTTCTGACCAGGCTAGGTGGTCATTAGCGGTAGTAAGTGTCTCTTTAATTTCAGCGTTATCGATGGTTCTTTGATCTTCTTTGACAGATAGTCGGACTCAGGTAATTGAATTTGGTTCTAACTGGATTGAGAAAATTGAGATTTATTCGTTTCGTAATACTGGATGGGTATGATCGAATTTTCGGTTATCAATTTAGATTCTGGTAAATTCAGTCGAGCTTGAAGAAGTTTTAGGTTGTCGAGGCCTATAAGACCATCAAATGTCTTGTGAAATTTAAAAAGGTAAAATTTTATACTGTTATTTGAAGAGAACTTTTGTGCATTATTTTGGAAAATGGAACTGACGACAAATGGTTCGTATTTGATGTAGCCTTGGAAGCATTGGGAGGCTATTTCGGGATTTAGGAAGGATTTTGTAGATCCGATGTCTATAAGGAGTTTAAGAGTGGATTCAGAAATTTCGATGAAAGGGAGTTCTTTTTTTCGGAGAGAGAGTGGAGTTCGATTATGTTTCGGGGTTAACTCTTTAGTCTTCTTGAAAATTTTCCTCTTCTTCAAATTGGTGTCCTTGTTCGCATGCAGACTGTTCTTCTGTGAAAAAATCTGGATTTTCGTCATATTGTTCGATGTTATAAAGTTCTTCTAACGTAAATTTTGGTTGGGATTGTTGGGGCCTTGGATTCGTTGGTCGACTTCTAATCGTTGCTGTTGTTGATAAATATACTCATAGGTGTTGGTTTGGGTTGTCCCGATGGGCCAGGTCTTGATGACCAAGCGTTTTGTTGCTGCGATGATCTAAATGTTGGAGGTGTCAAATCTGTTCTTGGCTGATTAAAGAATGGTTTTTGGTAGTTCTGGAATGATGGTCCAAAAGTAGGTTGAGGGTTTGTACATCTCATCATTGGTGTCGCCATAGATTGTGGTTGTTTGAAAACTTGTTGCTGCCATGGTAGTGGTGTTGCTTGGGTAGGTTGAAATTGTGGTGGTTGTGTATAGGCTGGTTGTTGTTGGTGAATATGTTGCCTTGGAGTTTGGACGTTGTGGGTTGGTCTTCCATTTTGAGGTGTTGTATTCTTATGGTAGCTTTTCTGGACATACCTAATATTATTTTCTTCCTGAATGTATTGAATGGCTGCGGTTAGGTTGGTTGGCCTCATTGCTCTTATTGTAGACCCCATAGGTTCTCGAAGTCCTGCCAAAAAGGTAGTTAAGGCTTGTTAACGAAAAAATTCCTGTTTGCTTCTTTTTATTTCTGGACTCTGGGTATGTACTTCAATGTAGTTTGATATGCAGTTTAGAATACCCATGATTTTCTCGTAAAACTGATTTGGCGATTCATTTGGACCTTGTCTCATGTTTACTAGATCTCTTGTTAGGGTGTTTTCATTATGTTTATCCCCAAAGTTTTGGACCAGCGTATTCTTAATGTTATCCCAGTTTTCGCAACCGTATATTGATATAATCTCTTCTGCTCTTCCCGTTAGCTTGCTGGTTATCTCATGGAGTAAAAACTGGTTCTGGATGTTGGTCAAGTTGCTTCGATCGTAGTAATGGTTTAGAAGTAGGGTAGATACTTTGATAAATTCGTACAGCTCGTTTGGATTCCCTTCGAAATTTGGGAGGATGCACAGGTTCTTGACATCGAATGGTGGTACAACCATATTCGTGGTAGTAGAAACGTCGGTGTTGGTTAGTGTCTCGTATAGGTTTGAATTTTAAACTCTTAAGGAACTAAGTTTTCGTAGTAAGTCTAATTCTTCTGCACTTGAGTTAAAACTTCGTGCAGCAGTGTCTAAATCTAAGTTTTCATCTGAGTCTGACATGTATTGCTTACAAGATGCAGATGATGCTGTATTGTATTCCTGGAATCTTGGTTTACTTCCTAGGGTGAACTTCGCTTTGGTTTTCCCTTGGAGGTGGGTTCTTGATTTGGATAGTGGATAAAAGCTTGAAAACGACGAGGATCTTCTAAAGGACTCTTCCACTATCCTACTGACTGCGCCAATTACGAGTTTTGACTTTCAAACTCACTTTTTAAAAACTATAGTCCAATTAAATAACGAAAAAAAAAGCCCCTTCGAGCTTACATTAATTTGTAATTGGATAAAACAAAGTGGAACTTGTGTATTTTGATGTGATCTTTCCGAAAAAAAGAAAAAATGATGTAGCAGTTTTTCAATTTTTTTTAAAATTAGGAAAAACCGGGTTTTCCGGAATTTTCCATGGTAAAAATGCTAATTATCTGGGCAAGTATCATTCTGATAGCAAAATTAAATGCACCAATCGAAAGAGGAGGCAAAAATAATTCGGAATTTCATTGTATAGGTAGTTTTAATGGCGAATTTCTCGCCGCCAGAAGTGCTTTTACCAAAAAGTTGTTTTTTCGTTTCTTTGATCAGAATCATGAACATGAAATTTGCGATGAATTTGTGGCGAAATTATAAATGTTAGACATATGTGCCCATGAGAGAAGTTGCGTATTTTTTTGTGGGCTCTCAAATAAAATAAGTCCCGCGGCGAAATCTGCCATAATTTTTCGGGAATTCGCAGGAAACCGGAAGGCGTAATTTTTTTTTAATTTTTCTCCATATGATTTTCTCCGGGTTTTCCGAAAACATGTAACAAAAAATATATTTGAAGAAACTAACTGCGCCATCGGAAAGAGCACAAAAAAATATACAAGAAGGTATGCTTTAAAAATGTTAGGAAATTAATCCTAAGCTGGTTTTCTTCTCGGTTGATGCTCCATCCTCCTTTTTTTGGCATTGTCAATCGCGGCTCTTTTATGCCTATCCCAGGTTTTATAAATAAATTCTTTTTCGTAACGTCGAGCTACGTTATGTTTGCGACACCTTTCATGCAATATAAAACCTGGTTCTAAAGAACTGAAAAAATCATCCCCTCTCTCTTTGCTGACCATCTGCAGACCTTTCAATCCTATCGGTCTAATTGGGGTAAGTTCACCCTCTGCAAGTTTCTGATGACATAATAAACACAGTCCAGCCATTGCAACCTGGAAACAAAAAAATTATAGCACTGTGATAGAATTTTCTTAATTTAAGAACGTACTTACTTAATAAATTGCTGAAGAAGTCCGAAAAACCACGTGTACACAGAGCTTGCTGAACACGGTTATTAAAAATCTATGCCGATATACACTATCAAGCGATTCAATTTGTAATAATATGACCGTTTCAAGTTTAAACTTGTCGGATAGCGAACATCGAGACCATGACTATCCTTGATACGACGTCCGGCTAATTTTGCGGTAATTCTATTTTTTGCACAAAACTCAAGAAACGTCTTATAACAAGTCAGTAAAATACAATTTAATAAATTTTAGGCCTAATAAATTTAGGTGTGTAAGAAATTTAAAACGGGAAATCACAAAAAAATCAATTTACAGATATGCACGAGTTTTGGATCCCGCGGAGCGCGTATAATGGGACTTTTGTCGGGAGAATTCTACAACTTAGAAGAAACATACACACTTTAAACTTTGTATACACATTGACAAGACATGAGATTTGGGTTTGCTTAATTTTCAGACCAAAAAACTGAAAATCGTCAATTTTAGGCAACTTTTCTCAAAAACCGTGTTTTTTGGTCGTCACTCAATGAACAGTGGTCAAAAAAATAGATAAAATATTTTTGCAGAATTTTCCGTAATGTAATCGTATTCTAAACATAATAGAGTATTCAAAAAAAAAGTTTTGAGTCATTGGGTGCATTTTTGGCATTTTTGTGCCACTTCAAACTTTAGAAAAATAATTTAGTTTTTTTTTTAGGAAAAAAAAATTGATAAATTGTTTGATATCTTGGCCAATTATAATCCGATTTCGGTAAAATTCACACACGTATAAGATTTTATATTTAAGAGTAAGCTCTGTAAGTGGCATTAAATAAATTTAAATAGTTTGTCCGTTACAGGCAAACAATGAAATTAGGCTTGCGGTACACTTTGCCCTTCCGCCATATGCCCAATTTTGGGATTTCTCTTTCCCCCTTCTGGGAATCAATAGTCACATCCCTTAAGTTCAAAACAAATTTTTGTTTCTTCAAATATCTTAATTTTTACCAAAGTTATGAAGAATTTAGTGTTTGAACATTTAACAAATTCAATTTTTCGACCTTCGCCGCCTCAAAATACTAAACAAATTTCAATCGTCCATACCGCGAGAACGGTGCATCCGATCAAAATTTCTCAGGATATATAAAAATTGGCATTTTTTCTAAGCTTTTAATTGTCGTAAACTGCGTTTTAAAAATAATGATTTATTTGCGACATGCGCATGCGCAAAATTGAAAAATTGACAAAATCCAAAATTTCGGCACTTTCCAAAAACTGCTACATTTTGTTTTGCCTTTTTTCGAAAAGATCACCTCAAAATACATAGAATCCATTTTGTTTCATCTAATTACAATTTAATGTAAGCTCAAAACCGGTAATTTAATTCGATTACTAATTTTATTTTTAAAAATACTTTTAATAATTTTATAATATAAATACAAAGTAAAATATATACATTTATCAGACTAAAAATAATATTAATCGGCAATCTATTTATACTAAAAATAAATGCTGACATCGGTGGACATTGGCCGGCCGTGGTTGCGTCGCTAAACCTTTGACTATGTGGAATGTAATGAGTCGGCAGGTCAATGTTCTGTAACTTGTATGTACGTAACGCAAACAAAATAACCCCTTTTTAATTGGGAAAGAAGAAATCCTAATATTAATTGGCATTATCTGTCATAGCACGTAAATGTCACAATGCGTTTAACACACATGTTTAACAACTTCAACTCATATTTTGGACCTCAACGTAATCATTATTTTTCTGCGTTGACGTTTACGTTAACGTACTGGAAACACTTCAACTCTCTAAAAACTTTACTCTAATAAACTACTGGCTGCCTCTGAACCCCTCCTTTATACTCTGCACTATGTTTGAATAAAATAAGTTAAAATTTTCTGTTTTTCAGCACTCTCTCGAATTTTTACCCAGATAGTAACACAGTATGTTGAGTAGATTAAAAAAATCTATTTTAAGAGGAAACCGGATCTCTCGCGAAAGCAAAAATGTTTTAAGGATTTTCTAATATAAAATTATATTTATATGCGTGCCATTAGGAATACTTCATGATATTATGTGTCTTGACAATATTGAGAGCTTTAAATTTGGGCAAACTATAAGGTAGCACTCTACAGAGACGTTTAAGAAAAAAAGGTGGGAAAGCATTCCATTTAAAAACTACTAGATATTTATTAAAACAGAAAGCAATAATTTTTTATAGATTTATTACAGAAAATTTCACAAAAATCGGACTAAAAATAAAGGCTCAGAATGAATTATAAATTTTCGAGGTGTCCGGTTTGCTCTTAATTAAAATGACACTTCAAGTTTTATTGAATGTATTTTATTTACAAAACTTTATTTGCATTCTTATATGTTCCGAAACTAATTGTAGAATATTAATATGAAAATTCTTCTTTAGTCACGTGAAATGAATAAATTTTAAGCTAATGCCAAGAGAGAAAGAAAAACAATTAGGTATAATTACCTACTATTTTAGGTATTCAAAAAAATATAATTTTTAAGTCAAATGTTTTAAAGGGAATTAAAGTAATTTAAAATGTATTTCATACTATAAAAATGAACTTGCTCAGTGAACAACCAAAAACACAATGTGAAAATATATTCGATTAGATATACAAGACGTCCAAAAAATTAAAATCGATCGCATGACTAAAATCGTAATTTTCTTAGAGGTGGCAGCACTAGTGGCAGAATTAATAAAACATAACTACAAAACACAAAACTATATAGAAAAGTAAACTTATTAGTCCATTAGAGATTGGACTCCCTAGACTTCAAACTCAGTTTGCCTCAATAAATAGAAATTCTAGTCATTGTTAAAAATTTACTTCTTGTAGTCGTAAGGGATTGCAGGAATACTGACATATCAAAACGTCGATCCAATGAAGCTTTATAATAAATCGCTCGGGGGCTGCGATAATAGCCCCCACCCCTCTGTAAGGGTAGGGGTGGACTCGTCCAGAAACTGTTACAACGGGGGTGATTTTAGGTGTCAGGCGAATCATTCCTTTGGCATTGATCTGTGTTCTAAGAGGCAGGTTGAGATTTTGAAGTCTACGGAATAAAACCCTAAACATAATTTTTGTATTTTGATATTTATTTGTAATTACCATTATTGTCTATCTCAGATGAACAAACGCACAGAATAGAGAACGTTGCAGAAAAGAGTTCTCTCTCCTGTGACAAAAAAAGTTAGTTTGAGATTTTATAGACTAAAATAGTATTAATCACAAATCCGCATGTCGTGTATTAAATATAGTTTTGTATTTTATTCTTTATTACACATCTAGATTTAAAAGCCATGAACAAAACTTTATGAATTAATATCGGATTATTTAGGTAATAGTCTAAATAATAAACTCTTGAAAACTTAAAACTGTAGCACAACACCGCGTACGGTTTTTTGTGCTAAAACTCTCAAATTTGCAGGTATTTGTGATACAGTCAAAATACTAATAAAAATTAATATAAACAAACTTTGAGTGCCAATCATCAGCCATGATATCGATTTAACTATATTATTCAATTTCGGTTATTTAATTTTTTTAAAAAATCAGTTGACAATTTGACATTTTTGCTTGCATCAGTAATGATAATATGTAGTAAGAAGTGAAGTAATTTTTCACTATTTAAAAATCTTTTCACCATGATTTAAAAGTTTTTATTTGTGTGCATCCAATTTGTTAATTTCTTGTCAATTACATATTATGTAACATCTCGTAACTCCTGAACACAATTCATTTCTGATACTTCTATAGGCATTTTATTAAATACTTTGGCTGACATTGTACCAAAAGGATCTCTGGTATTTATTGACCATAAAAAAATGTAAATAAGCATCTTGGTCAAGTAGGGTTTATAAATATATGCACCGTAGTAAAACTACCCTTATCATTTAAATTTTGTTTAGTCGCCACCAGCTTTTCGTCACAATAATACTAAATTAGAATGGATATATAATGCTTGGCTTCTATATTATACTCTGCACTATGTTTGAATAAAATAAGTTAAAATTTTCTGTTTTTCGGCACTCCCAGGAACTTTGCCCAGATGGTAACACAGTAAGTTGGGTAGATTAAAAAAAAATCTATTTTAAAAATTGTATTAAGAGGAAACCGGACCTCTCGCGAAAGCAAAAATGTTTTAAGGATTTTCTAATATAAAATTATATTTTTATGCGTGCCATTAGAAATACGTCATAATATTATGTGTATTGACAATATTGAGAGCTTTAAATTTGTGCAACGATAAGGTAGCATTCTACAGAGACGTTTAAGAAAAAAGGTGGGAAAGCATTCTATTTAAAAACTACTAGATATTTGTTAAAACAAAAAACATTAAATTTTTTAGATTTAATACAGAATGGCGCGTAAATGCTTTTTTAAATTCCTTTTAAAATTTTTTAAAATAAATACTTTGCGAAGGTTTACAAAAAATTCAAGGTTTGTCCTCCCAAAGTTTTGTTATTATTGGTATTTCCTGAAACTTTCACAAAAATCGGACTAAAAATAAAGGCTCAGAATGAATTATGAATTTGCTCTTAAATGAAATGACACTTCAAGTTTTATTGAACGTATTTTATTTACAAAACTTTATTTGCATTCTTATATGTTCCGAAACTAATTGTAGAATATTAATATGAAAATTCTTCTTTGGTCACCTGAAATGAATAAATTTTAAGCTAATGCCAAGAGAGAAAGAAAAACAATTAGGTATAATTACCTACTATTTTAGGTATTCAAAAAAAATATATAATTTGATTAATTCAAATGTTTTAAAGGGAATTAAAGTAATTTAAAACGTATTTCATACTATAAAAATGAACTTGCTCAGTGAACAACCAAAAAAATACAATGTGAAAATACATTCGACTAGATATACAAGACGTCCAAAAAATTAAAATCGATCGCATAGCTAAAATCGTAATTTTATTAGAGATGGCAGCACTAGGGGCAGAATTAATAAAACATAACTACAAAACACAAAACTATATAGAAAAGTAAACTTATTAGTCCATTAGAGATTGGACTCCCTAGACTTCAAACTCAGTTTGCCTCAATAAATAGAAATTCTAGTCATTGTTCAAAATTTACTTCTTGTAGTCGTAAGGGATTGCAGGAATACTGACACATCAAAACGGCAGAAGAGTTACGTCGATCCAATGAAGCTTTATAATAAATCGCTCGGGGGCTGCGATAATAGTCCCCACCAGTGTTGCCAGAATATATTTTTGTACTGTACCAGATTTATCTAAAAAATGTACCAGATTTCATAAAAATGTACTAGATTCTATAAAATTACCACATTTTTCTAATTATGAAGTATGGTCATTAAAGACCAAAAAAAGGTTTATAGGGAACACGAACACAACAATTTTGAACAATATTTTGTCTCTCGACAAATTTCTGACACTATTTTCTATCTTGAGCAGTTTTTGAATAAGATTTTAATACCTTTTGATACTCTTTTATTTCTCGAACAGTTTTTAAATCTTTTTTTAACTCTTATTGAGCTATTTTGAAACAACATTTTATCTCTCGATAAATTTCTAACAGTATTCTATCTCTCGAGCAATTTTTAACAACTTTTTTTATCCCTCGGGCAATGTTTGTACAAAATTTTTTGTAAAATGTTTAACACTATTTAATTCCTCGAGCAATTTTTAACAGTTTTTTATCTTTCAAGCTATTTTTGAACAATATTTGATCTCTCGTGCAATTTTTGAAAAAGATTTTAATACCTTTTGATATTATTTTTATCTCTCGAACAGTTTTTAAAAAACTTTTTTTATCTTTTGAGCTATTTTTAAAAAATATTTTATCTCTCGATAAATTTCCAACAGTATTCTATCTCTCGAGCAATTTTTAACAACTTCTTTTATCTCTCGAGCAATGTCTGTACAATATTTTTTTTAACACTATTTAATCACTAGAGCAATTTTTAACAGCCTTTTTTTTACCTTTCAAGCTATTTTTGAACTATAATTTTAACAATTTTTAACACTATTTTATCTCTCGAGCAATTTTTGAAAAAGATTTAACAACTTTTGATATTTTATCTCTCGAACAGTTTTTAAACAAATTTATAACAGTATTTTATCTCTCTAGCAATTTTTTAACAACTTTTTTATTCCTCGAGAAATTTTTGTAAAAATTTTTTTGTACAATTTTTAACACTATTTAATCACTCGAGCAATTTTTAACAGCTTTAACCTTTCAAGCTATTTTTGAACAATATTTGATCTCTCGTGCAATTTTTGAGCAAAATTTTAATAATTTCTAACACTATTTTATCTCTCGAGCAATTTATTTTTAAACCTTTTTTTATCTCTTGAGCTATATTTAAACAATATTTTATCTTTCGATAAATTTCTAACATTATTCTATCTCTCGAGCAATTTTTAACAACTTTTTTTATCTCTTTAGCAAACTGCACAATATTTTAACTCTCGACAGATTTATAAAAATATTTTAACTATCGATAAATTTTTGACAATGTTTTATATCTCGAGCAATGTTTGTACAATATTTTATCTCTCGAGCATTTTTTAATAGTATTTTATCGTTCGAGGAATTTTTAAACAATGTTTTATCTCTCGAGAAATTTCTAATAGTAGGTATCTCTTGAGTCAATTTTGTTCAATATTTAATTTCTCAACAAATTTTTCAATAGTATTTTATCCCTCGAGCAATTTTTGAACCAGGGTTTAACATTTTGTAATACTATTTTACTTCGAGCAATTTTTGAACACGAATTTAACAATTTATAATACTATTTAATCTCTGGAAAAATTATTAAATATTTTTATCTCTCATTAAATTTCTAACAGTATTTTTATCCCTAGAGCAATTTTTGAACAATATTTTACCTCTCAAGCAATTTCTTATACTATTTTATACTTTGATAAATTTTTAACACCCTTTTTTACCTCTCAAGCCATTTTTTAACAATATTTGATCTCTCGTACAATTTTTAAACAAGTAACTATTTTAATTTCTCTTGCAATTTTTGACCAATATATTTTACACTTCAAATGGAAACATACGCTGAAAAAAGTACCAGATATTGTGTCGAGTGTACTAGAGTACCAGATTCTCAGAGAATGTACTAGATCTAGTACAATTGTACTAGACTGGCAACACTGGTCCCCACCCCTCTGTAAGGGTAGGGGCACAGTTTATAGCTAAAGAATCAGTTCGCTCACTCTGCGTCGGCACTTTTGATCTCAATGTTCCAGTTTATACATTGCGCAACTCGGATTTGTATCCCTGGCGCATACAGAATCAAATCATAATAGCCCAAGGGCCTACTGTAAATTTTTACCGCCATCTGATAATGAAATAAAATATACCCCAAAAGCTTGTAAAAACATTGTACTTTACCGAATGGCACCTGTGACAATCCCAATCCTAAGCAGTGTTTAAAAAAAAAAAATTATATTAAAAAAATCACATAAGGCATGACAGCGCTAATTTTGTTTGTTCTTAAAGTTTTCCAGATAACATATTCAAATATATCTTAATATATATCGTTAACGGGAAACATTTTCTTCCTCTTAACATCGCACAAAAACATCTAGGTTAAAATCATTAAAAATATGAATCAATTTTTGCTGATTTAAAAATTTATTTGTATGCCTATTGTTGTGATTCATTTTTGCAGGTTGTCATAACAACGACAAAAAAATTACTATGATTATGGTTTAAAAGAATTGTCTAACAAGAGTTTATAATTATTATTGACTATCTCTGCCAAAGTTAGGTAAAAATATTAATAATTCACAATGAATTAGGATTGTAACTTTCAGAGAAAACACAATTATCGCTGTCATGTCTTATGTAATTTTTTGAATATAAAATAATTTTTTTAACCACTTTGCTGTAGATTACAGATTGGCACAGGTGCAATTTGGTAAAGTACAATGCTGTTACATGTCTTTGGAGCATATTTCATTTTGTTATCAGATGGCGGTCGTAATTTGCAATGGGCTCTCTTACTATTACCAATTAAGCATTCCAACGACCTGTCAAACAATAGCTGTCAGTGAGAAGGTTTGGTATATCTAAGGGGGTAGAGACATAGTCTTGCAACTTGAACGTTTTTTTTTTATTTGAAATAATAGTCACAAAGCCTGCCAATTTATGAAAAAATGTATCTTATTTTTATTGTGTTTGACATAAAATATTTAAATGTAATCCATTATTCATGATTTTACGTATTGTAAACAGAATACATCGTATGTCGCAACTCTTGGATATATCAAATCTTCCCACTGCCAGTTCATTTGTTTGGAATGCCTAATACCTCCGAGGAATTACTACTAGAGGGAGCCTGAAACGAGTTTGTAGGCGATTGTTGTGTTAGCAACATCTGTAGAGGAAGTGTGGAAGCGGGCACAAGGGGGAAGGTAAACATCCTTCTTGTTCAGTGGCGTATCATTTATCTATAAAAACTGACATTGTCCAAACATTTTAATTGTAAAAAAAAAACTAAACAATTTGCTAATTTTACTATTTTTAAAATGAATACCGTCTTATATGTGTCTGATGCAGGAAATGAAACAAAATCACTGTAAAGGTCTAATTTTTTAAATTAAAGAATAAAATCTTAAAATTAATCTTATTATAAATAAATACAGAAGCGACTAGTTTCGGTCTTGCAGGGACATCTTCAGGCCTGTAATACAATAATATTTATTATAATAGGTTGCGGTCACTTACGAATAAAATTAAATAGTATAAACCACAAAAATGGATCCATATTGTAGCGTTACAGCATTGTAGAATTAAAGCTGTGCAATGCAAACGTAACTAAAAATAAGAAAAATGAGTAAGGAATCTACAAGAGAAGAATGAGCAATTACAAATACATTTAAATTGCTCGGGATAACAAATAAAGCTGATAATGTAAAGCAGTGGTATAGTCCCCGTCAAAGAAGGTCCGGATATGTTAAAGAGGACGGCATTTTCTCTGTAAATCTGGAGAATGTAAGGATGGAGGGAAGACGAATCTTGATGGCTCAGGTGTAGATGGCTAGAAAAAGGAGCGTGTAGATGAAAGCTCCAGTAAATATCGTCACTTTCGTCTAATTTTTTGTTCTCACTCACCGTTTCGGCTTTATCTTCGAAATTCATTTTCAAAAGTAAATAAAAGTAATCATTCATACAAGCATATATAATAAAACAACATGAATTCATTATATTTAATAAGCTAATAAACGTTTGTTTCAATAAAAAAAACATATATGTGAATATAAAAAATATATAAATAGATTCTTAAACAAATTTCTTGTTTTTCTTTTGCAAAAGACTTTTTTGTCTTCTTCGGTTGCCTCTGCCACATTTTTTTTAGCAGTTTCGAGGAGAATTTTCTTATGAAAACTAGTAGAACCGTCAATTGGTTGGTACCATTTTGATATTTTGGGTCTGGTAAGAGTCATGTTAAACTTTCTTCTTAGGTAGCTGTAACCTTTTGGAGAATAAAAATTTAATGTTAGATCAGAAGCTCTTAATTGAGAATTATATTTGCAAAGGCCGTTTTAATAATATTTTCAAAAGTTCTTGGAATCGTTGTTAACTGAAACCTGCAAAAAATATATCATTTTATTCCTAAAATATAAGATATCACACAATGCACATTCATATAATATCACTGTGCTAGAAAAATAGTAGGTAGATACTGAGACAATTTAAAAAAAGTAATTTCGAGAAAATCAACTTTTACTGTCATCATTGTACTTAACTTTTTTATTGCTAAATTATTAATAATATTATTTTATGTAGTTCGTAGTGTATAATATATATTATAAAAACCTATCGTCAATGTTAATGTGCCAACTTTTTTTAATAATTATGTCCTTGTTATGGTAAAAACACATTTTTAGAAGTTTTCTGAATTTCTTCTTTAAATTATCATATAGTTGAATTGACTAATTCTGTGTTTAATTAAAGGTATATCTCTTTTTTGTTAAACCAGTCTTTTGTGTTGTTCTAAACTTTTTAGATAATTAGAGAAAACAGTAGGACATCTTAAAATATTCTATTTCACCAATAAAAATGTAGAATAATGAATCTTACATCAAACGGAAAGTCATTTACGGATGTCCTACTAGGTATTAACTTAAAAACTAAATAAAATGTATATTGCAACTGTGCTCAAATAAATGAATGTTTTTATACCTGACTATAGTAGTACCAGACATACATTTTTATGATTATAATGATCTGGATAACTCAAAATAGTCAAAATCCACATTATTTAAGTTGTTCTAGTATTTTTTTAGCATACCGATATAAACTCCAATAATAAATATTCAATGTTTTTTGGGACTTTTTTAGTAAATTAAGAAAAAAACAAGAATAATGTGATATTCCTGTTTAGTTTGTTCCTACATAATATAGTTCATTAGGTAGTCATTTAGAAGCAAATTACGTTCTATTTATAGAATAAAAAATCACTCATAATATCCAAATATTCATACCTATATCTTTATATTTTGGGCACGAAGACCAACTATTTTGTTTTTGGCTCTGAATAGTTTTCTTAAGAATTTTAAAACCTTCCTTAGCTCTTTTGGGATATTCCATGCATATCTTTGAGATTCATTTTGTTTAAACCTAAATAAATTAAGTACAAAATATGAAAATTTAAACAATACACAAAATTAGTCTATTAAAATAGTTAAAAAAAAGTGTCGACAAAAAAATGGCTTTACCTTTTTCGTTAAACATTATTTTTGAAAGAAACTTAAGTTTCTCTACTTTGCTTGCTGTTTTAGTGTTTTAGTATTTTAGTAGCAGACGAATATGGTGTGGAAGTAGTGACAGGATTGATTATTCTCTCGTCGAAATTTACTGAAATTGCATTTTTCTTTAATATTTTCCTCCCCTGAGGTCTAATAAAAAATTATTTAGGTGGTCACTTGTTGAATTCCTAAATTTTGGAACCATGTATTTCTTTTTGTCATATCAAGAAAAGGAAACCTAGAAAAAAATAACAATAAACTTTACAATAATAATAATAAGTGATTAACCTTTACTATAATCATTATAAGACGGATGAAGACGAACTTAGATGGGTTTTACTTGCTCTTAATTTTACTTTTTCGATAAGAAAGATTAATTGCAAATTAAAGGTGATTTCCTAATGCACCGCCTCTGATAATTAGGTTGTGTCTGTACTTACTTATGATATTATCTTAAAGAAGCATTTTCATTATGCCTTTTACACATAAAGCATGTTTTCACCATATTATTAGAGATAATAAATCTTAAATATACATTTACAACTCTTACAACGCTATTAATAATTATATTTTCCGTAAAATATAAATAAAAAATTGACATGTGTCAGAAAGTGTCAGAACACTCAGAACTGGCGCTGTCATATGTGGCAACGCTGATTAAATAAGCCAATTACAGAAGAGGTATTTCCCCCCTCGGGGGGAGTAGATGTTGCTAACAAAATTTAGCGCGGGGAAGGGGGGAAGACTCCCTCTAGTAGTAATTGCTCGGAGCCTAATACAATATATTATGACAACCGCTTATATTCAAACAGCAGTCTTCTGCGCATCCTGAATTTGTATCCCTGGAGTGGATGTTATTTTGGAACATCCAATTAGTCCGAGTGAGCGAACTGATTCTTTTAAGCTATAAACTGTGGTAGGGGTGGACTCGTCCTGAAACTCTTACAACGGGGGTGATTTTAAGTGTCAGGCGAATCATTCCTTGGGCATTGATCTGTGTTCTAAGAGGCAGGTTGAGATTTTGAAGTCTACGGAATAAAATCCTAAACATAATTTTTGTATTTTGATATTTATTTGTAAATACCATTATTATCTGTCTGAGATTAACAAAAGCACATAATAGAGAACAATACAGAAAAGAGTTCTCTGTCCTGTCACAGAAGAAAGAACAATACAGAAAAGAAAGTAATGGTCGGAACTTTGAAGTTGAAGGGATAGAAATATTTGACCTTGAGTTCCACCACAGAGATACTCTGAAACGTAATTATTCACAGTACACGCGAACGTAGCTATTCACTGAACCTACACTGCGAAAACTACATTTCTCTTTTACATAATTATGTGTCATATTTTATGAAAATTTGCATGAATGCATTTGAAACTATTCTCGATTTAAGTAAATTATTTTTTGATTTGTAGCACTTCCGACAGAGGTTTCAAAAATAAAAATTATAAAGTTTTAAACAATAGTTTATTTTACCGTCATACTGAACTATTAATATTGTGCCACAAATCTCACTAGTCATTTATGATCCATAAGTATAAATCAATTGGGATAATTGTTAAAAAATAATTAGCTAAAGCGTATTTTAGGGATTTTATGAATAAAAAAAAAGAAAAATAAAAAAACGTGTATTTATGCAATTGATAAGTTTACAATCTAGTGCATGTATTTTATTAAAATAGAATTGTTTGAAAATTAAAATAAATAAAATTGTTTACACAGATTTATAAAGCAAGCCTAATTTATTATACAAAGATAAGTAGGTAGCTTTATTAAAATAGCTATATCCTAATATACCACAAAAATATAGAATAAATAAACGGTACTTATAAAAAATAGTAAATAATGAGTAATTATTTTTCTTCTTTTTGCACCAAACAAACGTTTTCTCAACGTTGCTATCTTCAGTCGCAGTCTCTGCTTTCTTGGAGTGTTTGATGATAACAAATTACCCGTTTGAATTTGTGCTCTTACACAAGGTAGACAAACAGATGGTTGACTATGTACTTGTTCAATAAATTCTACTTCTGCTGAAGTTGGGGGTAGACACAAGTTGTCTTTGCCTTCTTCGCCATGAACAATAAATTCCTCTAAAAAAAGAAAGAGAAACCAAATTTTTATCAGATCAACTAGTGTCAAGAAGGTGCATCATTTGTCAGAATTAATGGTTGAGACACACTTTTTAGCCAGATGAAATTTAAAATAATTTTATAAAATGTGAATATATTTCTGTGCCTAAGAGGTAAACTGCACTGTCATTCTAGTCAACTTTTTAGTACAGCAGATTGAATGTTGTTAAATTATTAAATTTCAACTAGATATGCATTTAGACACCCATTTATTGTCACAATATTTATATTTTTTACTAACCTAACTACTAATACTACTTTATTTTAATTTGCATAAGTTGTTATATGTCGACATAGTGCAGTTTACCTCTGAGGTAGTTCTACAAAATGGAATGTATGGGTTGATATTCTAAGATTATTATTACCTATCATTTTATTTTTTAAACTACTAAAAGTAATGTAAATAAATGACAAGACGAGTAGCAAACTTTTTGTAACATTTAACTATAAATTGTTTTTATTTACCTTGCAAAACTGTGACTCTTTTCGTAGGTTCTGAATGGGGAAATACTGTTGAGAATGCATTTGCAAATAATCGTTTTCTTGTTCCTGACTGATAAACGGATTTATCCTGGAAGTGTAGTAAACAAATTTTGCAATTTTTACTTAAGTGTTCAACACCCTTTCCCAATAAGTTCTCTCTATTTGCTGTCTTAAGCAACAATTCAAGTCTGAAAAATACATACAATTATTGTACTACTATGTTATGGCAAAGTCAATTTCTATTTCACCCTCAAGGTTTCATACCTACCTCACTGGATCTTTCACAAGAGTGAACAATCCTTCTTTGCCACCTGTTTTTGAGGTACATCCACGATAAATACAAGTATATCCTCCTCCTCTTTGACGCGGCATTGTTTATAAACCTAATCTTAATACGTACAATAAAGTCTTAAATTAACAACTCCACAATTAAAAACATAAACAAAAACTAAAAATAAACCACTAAAAAAACGTAAAAGTTATCAGAATATTCGCTAAAAACAACCAAAAATCCAAAACGACAAATTAAGACAAGACAGGAAAAAAAATATTGATTTTCTAACAGCGACAGCAGTGACAGCTTCGTTCTTCTGCTATAAAAGTGTGCACTGTTGCACTTCGAACAAGTAACAAATGTACGAATCAATTTTGACAATGCTCCACCATGAAGAAGGTGTGGCTTCAGTTGCTAGGTTCCTGCTTTAGCCCTATGTTTCTTTTCTGTATTGTTCTTTATCCTGTGGTCCTGTAAAAAAAAAGTTACTTTGAGATTTTATATGCTCGAAGGATTTTATAGACTAAAATAGTATTAATTATAATCACAAATCCGCATGTCGTGTATTAAATGTAGTTTTGTATTTTATTCTTTATTACACATCTAGATTTAAAAGCCATTAACAAAATTTTATGAATTAATGTCGGATTATCTAGGTAATAATTTAAATAATAAACTCTTGAAAACTTAAAACTGTAGCACAACACCGCAGACGGTTTTTTTTTGTGCTAAAACTCAGAAAGTTGCAGATATTTGTGATACAGTCAAAATATTAATGAAAATTAATATAAACAAACTTTGAGTGCCAATTATTAGCCATGATATCGATTTAACTATATTATTCAATTTCGGTCATTTATTTTTTTTTTTTTAAATCAGTTGACAACTTGACATTTTTGCTTGCATCAGTAATGATAATATGTAGTAAGAAGTGAAGTAATTTTTCACTATTTAAAAATCTTTTCTCCATGATTTAAAAGTTTTTATTTGTGTGCATCCAATTTGTTAATTTCTTGTCAATTACATATTATGTGACATCTCGTAACTCCTGAACACAATTCATTTCTGATACTTCTATAGGCATTTTATTAAATACTTTGGCTGACATTAAGGTATTTTTCGCGACATAAACGGATTATGTTGTTCGATCATGTTCGTCTATCCCCCCACCACATATAGTATATGTTGACGCCAAAATGGAAAATCCATGCTGTTTTGAAAGTGGGCAGTGAGTTGAAGTAACAATTTTTTATTACTTCAATTACTTATGTGTGTGTAAACCACGCGAGTTTTCTTAAGAATTTAATTATTTTATATTAATTATTAATGTACCTATTGTCTAAAAATTACAACAAATTCTACTTGTGCTATTTATATTTACAATGTTTAATTGTTGAATAATTTCGTATCTTTCCTCTACTTCAATTTCAATCTTAATTAATTTAAATTTTAAAATTAAAGCCATCTTTTAGCTTTGTATACCGTTTCTAGTCATTTGTCAAACACATGAATTAACATAACCGCCTGTGGATGAGATCATGTTCGAGTATGCTAAACAGTGACGTCATTACAACCTCCCCTCCGGTCCTTGATGTCGGCCAAAACGGAAGATCATGCCTAAATAACATAATCTACCATAAACGTTTATGTTGGTTTATGCCGCGAAAAATACCTTATAGTACTAAAAGGATCTCCGGTATTTATTGACCATAAAAAAAATGTAAATAAGCATCTTGGTCAAATAGGGTTTATAAATATACGCACCGTAGTAAAACTACCCTTAACATTTAAATTTTGTTTAGTCGTCACCAGCTTTTCGTCACAATAATACTAAATTAGGATGAATATATAATGCTTGGCTTCTATATTATACTCTGCACTATGTTTGAATAAAATAAGTTAAAATTTTCTGTTTTCCCGCACTCCCAGGAAATTTGCCCAGATGGTAACACAATAAGTTGGGTAGATTAAAAAAAAATCTTTTTTAAAAATTGTATTAAGAGGAAACCGGACCTCTGCGAAACTTTTTGCGAAGGTTTACAAAAAATTCAAGGTTTGTCCTCCCTAAGTTTTGTTATTATTGGTATTTCCTGAAAATTTCACAAAAATCGGACAAAAAATAAAGGCTCAGAATAAATTATAAATTTGCTCTTAAATAAAGTGACACTTCAAGTTTTATTGAATGTATTTTATTTACAAAACTTTATTTGTATTCTTATATGTTCCGAAACTAATTGTAGAATATTAATATGAAAATTCTTCTTTGGTCACCTGAAATAAATAAATTTTAAGCTAATGCCAAGAGAGAAAGAAAAACAATTAAGTATAATTACCTATTATTTTAGGTATTCAAAAAAAATATATAATTTGATTAATTCAAATGTTTTAAAGGGAATTAAAGTAATTTAAAACGTATTTCATACTATAAAAATGAACTTGCTCAGTGAACAAACAAAAAAACTTACAATGTGAAAATATATTCGACTAGATATACAAGACGTCCAAAAAATTAAAATTGATCGCATAGCTAAAATCGTAATTTTCTTAGAGATGGCAGCACTAGGGACAGAATTAATAAAACATAACTACAAAACACAAAACTATATAGAAAAGTAAACTTATTAGTCCATTAGAGATTGGACTCCATAGACTTCAAACTCAGTTTGCCTCAATAAATAGAAATTCTAGTCATTGTTCAAAATGTACTTCTTGTAGTCGTAAGGGATTGCAGGAATACTGACACATCAAAATGGCAGAACACTTACGTCGAACCAATGAAGCTTTATAATAAATCGCTCGGGGGCTGCGATAATAGTCCCCACCCCTCTGTAAGGGTAGGGGTGGACTCGTCCAGAAACTCTTACAACGGGGGTGATTTTAAGTGTCAGGCGAATCATTCCTTGGGCATTGATCTGTGTTCTAAGAGGCAGGTTGAGATTTTGAAGTCTACGGAATAAAATCCTAAACATAATTTTTGTGTTTTGATATTTATTTGTAAATACCATTATTGTCTATCTCAGATTAACAAAAGCCCAGAATAGAGAACAATACAGAAAAGAGTTCTCTGTCCTGTGACAAAAGAAAGTTACTTTGAGATTTTATAGACTAAAATAGTATTAATTACAATCACAAATCCGCATGTCGTGTATTAAATGTAGTTTTGTATTTTATTCTTTATTACACATCTAGATTTAAAAGCCATGAACAAAATTTTGTGAATTAATGTCGGATTATTTAGGTAATAATTTAAATAATAAACTATTGAAAACTTAAAACTGTAGCACAACACCGCAGACGGTTTTTTTTTGTGCTAAAACTCACAAATTTGCAGATATTTGTGATACAGTCAAAATACTAATGAAAATTAATATAAACAAACTTTGAGTGCCAATTATCAGCCATGATATCGATAATCAGTTGACACCTTGACATTTTTGCTTGCATCAGTAATGATAATGTGTAGTAAGAAGTGAAGTAATTTTTCACTATTTAAAAATCTTTTCTCCATGATTTAAAAGTGTGCATCCAATTTGTTAATTTCTTGTCATTTATATATTATGTGATACCTCCTGAACACAATTCATTTCTGATACTTCTATAGGCATTTCATTAAATACTTTGGCTGACGTTGTATCAAAAGGATCTCTGATATTTATTGACTATAAAAAAAATGTAAATAAGCATCTTGGTCAAGTAGGGTTTATAAATATATGCACCGTAGTAAAACTACCCTTAACATTTAAATTTTGTTTAGTCGCCACCACCTTTTCATCACAATAATACTAAATTAGAACGAAGATCTAATGCGTGGCTTCTATATTATTCTCTTCACTATGTTTGAGTTTTTCGGCACCCCCTGGAATTTTGCCCAGATGGTAACACAGTAAGTTGAGTAGATTAAAAAAAAAATTTAATTTAAAAATTGTATTAAATAAAATTGCACTTCAAGTTTTATTGAATATATTTTATTCACAAAACTTTATTTGCTCCGAAACTAATTGTAGAATATTAATTTGAAAATTCTTCTTTGGTCACCTAAAATGAATAAATTTTAAGCTAATGTCAAAAGAAAAAAACAATTAAGTTAGTTACCTACTATTTTAGGTACCTATTCAAAAAAAAACGTAATTTCGTTGATTCAACTAAATGTTTTAAAGTGAATTAAACTAATCTTAAACGTACTTATTCAAACTATAAAAATGAATTTGCTCAGTAAGCAAACAAAAACACTCTTCTTAGTTGTTTAACAGGGGTGCGATCTTAAAAAAAGGTTGTAATAGGGATATATAAACCTACCATGTGAAAATATATTCAACTAGATATACAAGACGTCCAAAAAATTAAAATCGATCGCATGGCTAAAATCGTAATTTTCTTAGAGATGGCAGCACTAGTGGCAGAATTAATAAATCATAACTATAAAACACAAAATTATATAGAAAAGTAAACTTATCAGTCCATTCGAGATTGGGACTCCCTAGACTTCAAATTCAGTCTTCCTTAACAGAAAATATAGTCATTGTTCAAAATTTACTTCTTGTAATCATAAGGGGTTGCAGGAATACTGGCACAAATCAGAATGGTAGAAGACTTATAGTCAAACCAAAAGAGAATATTTCTAATGAAATGCAAAATCGCTGGGGGGCTGCGATAATACTGCCGTGAAAAGGTAAAAGGTATGTGCTGAAACAAATAAATGGAATTATGAAGGTTTAAAGAAATTAATTTATAATTTATTCCAATTTTAATTAATTGTTCGTATATTTTTATTTAAAACCGTATACTAGAGTTCATGACAAGACTCCAGTAACGAGTTAGTTAGGGGGGGGTAAGACTTATGATGCTCACTGTGTATATATATATACAGGGTGTCCCAAATTGTTTTACCCAGGCTATAACTTCTAAACCATGCAAGATAATCGAACCGGACAAAAGGCATCCATTATAATTGGCGTACTTTGAAATAAATAAAAATTTGACGAGCCACCCTCTAAAACTACCCCCTGGAACAACCCCCACAAAAATCATTAACGACAATCTAATATTTTCTAACTCATTTTTGTGGTCGCTACTTTTCTCTATGCAACTGTTTTTAAAATTTTGAAATCGCTCCATAAATAAGTGAGAAATTAAATAAAACTGTATGTCAAGTTGATGATAAAAATATTTTATTAGGTGACATATTATTTAAAAAATACATTTAAACAGGAGAAGGAGAAGACAAGAAATAAATATCAACAAACAAAGAGTAGTAATAACTTGTTCACCTCCCACTTCCACACATTTGTCAAACCTTAACAATAAATTTCTAGTACAGGCAGCTCGAATCATGGCCGGTGTAAATCTGTTACAAGCATGTCTAATTCTATTCTTTAAATCTAAGTTCTCTGGTTTTGTATTGTATACTACATCCTTTATAGTACCCCAGAGGCGACAAATCAGGTGACCTAGCCGGCCACTGGATAATTGGAGAATACATGGACATAGCAAGGTTTCCATAAGTGATTGCTAAATATTGGCTCACAATTTGTGCATTAGAGCTGGTGCAACATCTTGCTGCCACCACATATCACGTCTTTAATTAAGAGGAATACCTTTCAACAAATCAAGAACGGTATTGATTAAAAAATAACGATATCCTATTTCCGTTAGGGTGTTTTCATAAAAATGAGGGCCTATAATCCTACTATTAAACAAACCACACCATACGTTTATGCCCCAAATATTTTGAAACCTTGTTTCTCTTACCCAGTGGGGATTTTTTGGGGACCAGGAATTGGTATTATGACGATTTAATACACCATTATTATGGAAACTTGATTCGTCGCTCCATAATATTTTATCTAAGAATGTGGCATCGTTATTTAGTTTAACCGGCATTCTAGCGAGAAAGTCTAAGCGTCTTTCAAATCTTGGACCAAGTGTATTTTATAGGGATGATATTTATTGTCTTTTAATATTCTTTGATAGAAACATGTGGATTTACATGAACGCAAGCTAAAAACGTATATAATATTTTCTTCATTTCTGATCATTCTGTTGTGTCCTCCATGATGTTTACCGTCAGGAAAATGTCCTTGTCTAAGACTTTTTTCTAAATTGGAAAACGTTCTAACTGAGGGAATTGTTCTATTCGGAAAACGTTCATAGTCTAGCTTGTCTTGAATTCTTGCGACATTCGCTTTAAATAATTATCATATCGGTGTACTCGTTGGAACTTACCACAGTAGGCATTTTGAAATAATTTGTTAGGACTTGACAAACTCTAAATTATTGCAAACTTTATTAAGTAAAAACTGCTAATTTTATCGAGTATTTAAGCTGCACTTCTGTTTGACAAGAGAAAGATTGATATAGTATTAGGCATTCCAAACTTAATGGCTACCAGTGGGTTTTGAAGGGTTATGATATGGCAAAATTATGGCAAACCTGTAGGCCTGGTGATTTGACAAGGTCAATGAAATAGATAGTTACATAGATTGATCATCCATATTTTTTAAAATAAACATAAGCTTATGCCTTGAAGTAAAAATGTAAGCAACTATTTTTTTTTAATATCTAAAGGCTAAGAATTGGTTTTAAAACACATTTTTGCTAAACCGATTCAAATTAATAAATATTTTCCAGGCAATATGGCCGCTCGTAAACGACCAGCTTTAAGCAATCTATATAATTATATATGTATCATTGACCCTGTTAATGACAACAGGGTTGCCATATCTAAACTGTCATTACCCACTGGTAGCCATTTGGACAGGTCGTTGGAATGCCTAATTGTTTATAATGCGCTAGAAAACTTACCATGAATTTGACAGCAGGCATCCGGTTGAAATTAAAAAAAAACGAATCTCACTTATTTATGAAGTGATTTCAAAATTTTAAAAACAGTTGTACAGAGAAAAGTAGCGACTACAAAAATGAGCAGAAAAAAAATTAGGATGTCGTTAATAATTTTTGAAAGGGTTATTCCAGGGGGATAGTTTTTGAGGGTGGGTCATCAAATTTTTATTTGTTTGAAAGTACACCGCCAATTATAATGGATGACTTTCGTCCGGTTTGATTATCTTGCATGGTTTAGAAGTTATAGCATGGGTAAAACAATTTGGGACATATTATATTCCCCAAAATAAATTTTTTGATTTTCATTGTGTATGACCCATGACGTTAATGAACGTCCAAACTTCCAAATGTTCGTATACTGGTTGGCATTAAGGCTTGGGCAGCGAAAGCGTTAGTATGGTATTAAGGCCAAGTTCAATGACAAGTGACGGCGACTTTTTTATCACAAGAAATACAGCTATGAACGATAATATTTTAAAAAACTGTTTTCATAAATGGGTTCAAAAAACTGTAAAAAATGATGGAAGGTCTATGGTTTGTTTTACTTTTAATGCATAATATTTTAATAAGTGATATTTAACAAATATTTAAAAGTTATGGACTTTCCATCATTTTTTATAGTATTTGGAAGTTAAAACGCAACATACATTCTTTTATTTTTGCCTAATTATTTCAGGATTCTTGTGATAAGATTTAAAAATGTAGGGCCCATAAGATGCTGCCATCTGAACAGACGGAATAGACACTAAAAATTGAAAAATTGCAACATCGCTCCCTATGCAGACGAATGTAAAATGGCTTAGCCCAATTTGACCATGTTTATGGGTGAGGGGCGTGGTGGTGTGCGGGGAAAGGTTGCAAGTAAATAAATTATTCTATAAATGCTATTTTCTGTTTGGAACACAACACAAGCATATTTGTTTTGAAAGTTTGACGTTTATGGTTTGACGTGTCATTTCAATTTAATGGACTTTAATAATTTAAAAGATGCAATGTACTTATATTATTTATATATATTATTGTAGATCCAGGTATGTTTTCGGTTTTTATTTTATTTTTATTTTATTTATTTGGCTAGTTTGCTAATATCACAATATTCAAATTTAGTAAAAAATAATGTAATAATATAACAATTATTTTAATAAAATTCTAAATAGGAAATGTAATTTAACTGCAATTGTTTTGATAACAGTATTTGCATATGGTCTGTGAATTTCATCTGTTTCCGAATAATTACCCTTAAATATTTGAATTTTTCTACTAACTGTATAGAATTTCTTCCAATTTCCTATATTGTTTTTGTCCACAAACTGCATATAGTTATTACTTATCAGCTTATATTTTGTTTTAGGTATTTGTGTTGATTTTTAACAAATGATTGCAACATCATTTATAAACATTTTGCAATGTTTCATTGACAATTAACTCTTAGTTATCTGAATCCTTACAACTTACAAGAAACATAGATAAGGACATCATAGGCAAACAGGTAAATGTCATATTAATTATTGCAACAATAACAATCATTAATATAAATTAAAAATAACAGGGGACCTAATTTTCTTCCTTTGATGTGGTTAATTTCGTCTGATCAGAACAGTGATTCTTTTGTGCCAACTCGACACATTATATACAGAATATAGAGAGACATTACATCAAAATCGCTGTCTGTCGAACAAAGATAGGAGTCTCGATAGGAGACCTACTCAAAAGATGAGAATCCCACTACATATGTTATTTAATTTTAATCTCTCTGACCTGATACTTAGATAATCTACATGCTACCCCAATGCATGCTTTATAGCATAGATATAAAAACCACCTTTATACCAATACTATTTAATTTTTTTATCGAATGATTTTGATCAACAGAATCAAGTGCATTTTAAAGAAATACAATTAATTTTGAATTGTACATATATGGCGGATTGTACAATAGGCAGTTAAAATGTAGACTTAGTTTAAACTGTGAACCTTGTTGTATACTCATCGGTTATTGTTAAACATAGTTTTAAAAATGACATTTGTTTTTGAATATAACTAGTTAAAAATAAAACTCTTGTTAGTTATAATATGTTTAGAATATTTTTTGTACATACATAATGTATTTTGTAATAATTAAAAATCATAATATTCTTGTAAGGAAGTTGGAATGCTTAGGGTTTGATCAGTCGCTGTTGAGATTATTTTCATCTTACCTAAATCATCGTTTTTAATATGTCTATTACAACGGATTTTCATCTTCACCCCTCACAGCAACATCTGGAGTTCCACAGAGCTCCAATCTGGGACCACTATTATTTAGTATATTTATAAATGACTTGGCAATAAATTTAACCTGCTGTTCGCTGCTGACTTAAAAATATTTACCTCAATCTCATCAATTCAAGACTGTTACTTTTTACAGACCCAACTTGGGAATCGTTGAAAATTGGTGTAATGAAAACAAGCTGAATGAATGTGTCTAAATGTGAAGTATGTTCCTATACTAGAAGTATTATATATCTATAAGTTCTTGTAGCTTTGACAATAAACATTTATTGATTGATTAACAAGGTGGAGTTTGATTATTTATTTAACAGCCTACATTTATCGGACTTGTGCACAAATTGAAGATTAAGCAGGTATATTATTCAACCAAAAAGTTACTTTTTCGGATTATATTGAAAATACAGTTGCTTCTGCGTTGAAAAGCTTAGGGTTCTTAATTCGTAATACTCGTTCTTTTACAAACTCTTAAAGCTTGGAGATCCTTTACTTTTCTTTAGTTCGTTCCAGGCTAGAATATGCATCTCTTATCTGGAACCTTATTTACAATATTCATAAAAGATCATTGGAAAATGTTCAGCGGCGATCTCTCAAGTATCTTTCTTTTAAAATAGATGAGCTGTATCCCATTCGAGGTATTGAAGAATCTCTGCTTCTTTCGAAAATAGAAGGGTAGTTTCCAGTGTTACATTTTTTTATAAAATATTACATAACACTATTGATGTACTATTTTTGATAAATTAAATAAATTTTAATGTTCCCCAAACAGCCATTAGATATCATAAAACATTTTATACAGCAAGTATTTGAACGAACTTGGGAAGAAATTCACCTAATGTGCTCAAATTTTAATTAATTTTGTTCTGATTGGGATATTTATTTCGACCATTAGTTGTACTAATTTGTAGCTAATGTATTTAGGATTCTTTCTTTTATTTTTTTCTTGCTGTTGCTAAAATTATTTTCTGTCGAAATATTATGTTTAACATTTATTTCATGTATTTTGTTCTGTAAATGGATTAATTTGTTGGGCAATAAAATTATTTTTATTTTATTAAGCAAAAAAATGTTTATTTTGATGCACCTGCCACCTTTAAAAGTTTGTCAGTATATTAACGAGAAATCCTATATACTTCCCAAAGAAAAATATTTTTGGAATAAATTCCGAATTCTATTTATTGATATTTGTTATTTTTTAGGTTCAGTGACTCGAAACATGATGATCAGCTACACCAAGAATATCCTTGATACTTTAAAAAAATGGTACGAGATTAAGCAGATTTGATGCTATGTCACATTGTGGTGCGAAGACGTGGCTTGTATAAATTTGGGGTATCAGTTGATTAAAAACAGTACGCAAAAATAAATTTAAATCTGCAGATGCATCAGAGATAGCCATATTCCATACCACAATATGTCATGCGTGAACTGGATGAGATTTCATCGGCTAAGTATCATTCCTCTGTAATGTTTTGTATCATTAGGAACACGCAATATTGTAAACAATTATGACCAGGATTTTCTGACCTTTTCCCTAGGTCAGAGAGAATAAATGAATACTAAATAATGTATAGTAATAAAGATTAAAAATATATATACTTTTAAGAGTTTTATTATGTCAGCCATAGTTTTATACCAAAAATGAAAATAAACTGAAATTATACATTAAAAATACATTCATAAATAACTATATTTATAACACTCATCGACTCTCTCCTGGCTAAAATATGACTTATCTATCTATTAGGCTCTGTTCCGTCTATTTTTTGCCTTTAGCCTCCTTCTGACACTTCCATTCGTTCTTATTCAGTGTAGTATTCACATAGTTTTCAGAATATCAAGTGTTATACCTATCTGATGCTTGGTCCTGCAAAGTTCATCTTCATTACACCTGCTTATGTGACATCTATCTCGATGTCAAGTTTGATTGAACACCCGTTTCTTGCCTATTACTCTTATAATTAACCAGAACTAGCTTAGACTTGAACGCATATGTCTAATTCGGCCAAAACACAGCCTTGGTACACAAATATCTATTTTACCGCTGGTTTCATTACAAAAAACTGGAGTAAAGGGTAAAATTATCTCTTGTCCAGTACACTCGTATAATACACTTGAGTATTGCCTATATTATTTTTGATTGAAGACGTATACATTTAAAAATGTCGTTTACTTAAAAATAAACATTTAATTTTGATATTTTATTTAACTCGATCAAAACATTAAATTATTATTTTCCATGGCTTATACCGGACCTGTATGTACTCTAGTAGCCATGGAGTAGCTGACAGTGTTGCCGTCAGTTGCCGCCACATATTCATTAGTGACATACGTTTTATAAATTCATCGTGTTAAAAATTTGTTGACATAAAGAGATAGAAATTTAAAGTGACGTCTTTTATTACTTCGAATGAAAAAAATCGATAATGCAATTTTCTAACCTAAAAAAAATCGTGATGATATGTCAAACAAAATTGAACTTGGCCTTAATCACAAATCACAAATCAGCATGTCGTGTATTAAATGTATTTTTGTATTTTATTATTTATTACACATCTTTTTAGTTTTATAGGCCATGAACAAAACTTTATAAATTAATGTCGGATTATATAGGTAATATTTAAATGATCAACTCATCTTGAAAACTTAAAACTGTAGGACAGACCGCAGATGGTTTTTTTTTTGTGTTAAAACTCACAAATTTGCAGATATTTGTGATACAAACAGTCAAAATACCAATGAAAAATTAATATAAACAAAGTTTGTGTGCCAATCATCAACCATTAAATCGCTTATTAAATCGCTATTTTTCAATTTCGGCTAATTACCTAATTAATTAAAAAAAAAAGTTGGCAACCTGGCATTCTCGCTTGTATCAATAATGGTAATATGTAGTGAGAAGTGAAGTAATTTTTCACTATTTAAAAATCTTTCCTAGATGGTTTAAAAGTTTTTTCTTATTTTATGGGCATCAAATTTGTTAATTTCATGTAATTTACATATTATGTGACATCTAGTAACTCCTGAACACAATTTGTTTCTGATACCTCTATAGGTATTTTATTAAATACTTTGGCTGGCATTGTACCAGAAGGATCTTTAATATTTATTACTTATACAAAAATGTAAGTAAGCGTCTTGGTCAATAGGGTTTATAAATATATGCATCATAGTAAAACTACCCATAACATTTAAATTTTGTTTAGTCACCACCTCCTTTTGGTCACAATAATACTAAATTAAAATGAAGATATAATGCTTGGCTTCTTTATTATACTCTGTACTATGTTTGAATAAAATAATTTAAAATTTTCTGTTTTTCGGCACCCCCTTAAATTTTGTCCAGATGGTAACACAGTAAGCTGAGTAGATTAAAAAAAATCTATTTCAAAAATTGTAATACATGAAATGACACTACAAATTTTATTGAATGTATTTTATTCACAAAACTTTATTTGCATTCTTACATGTTCCGAAACTAATTGTAGAATATTAATTTGAAAATTCTTCTTTGGTTACCTGAAACGAATAAATTTAAGGCTAATTCCAAGAGAGATAAATATAGTTTTAAACAAGTATTAGAAATTAAAAATTTAAAAAAACCGACTTCAAAAACGTGCAGATGCCATCACCGCATCTTAACCAAATTTATATGGAATGGGACCACCCCTTACTAACAAAAAAAGAATCATATAAATCGGACAAGGTGGTAAAGCATTATCGCTAAACATACATAAAAAATGAAGAGTTTGAGGATTTTCTCATGGACCCAGTTATTAGATTTTGACTGAATTTATATGGGACCACCCCTGAAGTACCCGCTCGATGTACGAGAAATATGGACAAAGCGGCTCACGCTTTTTTCACAATAATACTAGTATTTTCCATTTATTATTGTTTTAAGCTTATTTGAAAAATTATTTTTCACTTTTTAGTTCGATGTATTATAAAAGCGTGTTTTTTAGTTTTTAAAAACTATATTTATTTTTTACTTTTTAGTTCGAATAATTATTAAAAAAATGGCTAAAAAAATTATTTTTTTTTTCAGCCGTGGGGATTAAAACCCACGATCGGTGAGTCTGGCAATCGAAAACCCGCGCCTTAGACCGCTCGGCCAACGAACGAATTTGAGTTACTGGGATATACTGACAGTAATAAGCCAGTTGCTTTTAGTCCAAAGGAGAGTTACAAACAAACATACATACATACAGGTGAAGCTAATATAAGCGTGTTAAAAAAAACAATTAGGTATATTTACCTACTATTTTAGGTATTCAAAAAAAATATCATTTGATTAATTCAAATGTTTTAAAGGGAATTAAAGTAATTTAAAACGTACTTCATACTATAAAAATGAATTTTCTCACTGAACAACCAAAAACACCTACCATGTAAAAATATATTCGACTACGTCCAAAATATCGCCCTAAAATGCACGAATTATCCGCAGCTAGCGCTAGTATCGCTTTTTCTTCCCTTTTTCTTCCCTTTCCATGACTTCGCACGGAGCGAATATGGTTGCAAGTATGAAGGTCGCAACCCGCCTTAGAAATTTCACCTTTACTATCAACAGCTTGTGTTTGACAGGTCGTTAGAGAATGTTTGCAATTTATGGAATGTGAAGAATGTTAGGAATTTTCACTTTAGAAATAATTGGAATTCCTAAAATTGCCACATAAGGAATGCATAGGCGTATTTTAAGAAAATTGTTATTAAAGTAGTTAGGATGAACCGAGAATTCTGAAAATCAATAGTTTTTTAAGTTAGAAGTAATTATTCAAGAAAATCAAAACCGCAAGTCAATCAGAACTTTCGTTCTAGAGTTATCGTGCCGGCATACATACATACAAACAGACGACCAGACGATTTTTTTTTTTTTTATTTTTGCATTTAGAATGATCAGAAACATGAAAAAAAAGTTTTAAAAAATGGCGGTCTGCACGAATGCAATACTGAGGCCCCATAGGAAGGTCCTCAGTAATTTTCGCTTGTATGAGTAATGGTAATATGTAGTGAGAAGTAAAGTAATTTTTCACTATTTAAAAGTCTTTTCTCCGTGGCTTAAAAGTTTTTTCTTCTTTATGTGCATCAATTTATTAATTTCTTGTAATTTACATATTATGTGACATTTCGTATCTCCTGACGATAATTTGTTTCTGATACTTGTATAGGTATTTCATTAAATACTTTGGCTGGTACTGTACCAAAAGGATCTCTAATATTTAGCGTCTTGGTCAATAGGGTTTATAAATATATGCAACATAGTAAATCTACCCTTAACATTTAAATTTTGTTTAGTCGCCACCTCCTTTTGGTCACAATAATACTAAATTAGAATGAAGATATAATGATTGGTTTCTATATTATACTTTGCACTATATTTGAATAATATAATTTAAAAATTTTTATTTTTCGGCACCACTGGAATTTTGCCCATATGGTAACACAATAAGTAGAGTAGATTAAAAAAAACATATTATAAAAATTGTAATAAATGAAATGACACTTCAAGTTTTATTAAATGCATTTTATTCACAAAATTTTTTTGTTGCATTCTTACATGTTCCGAAACTAATTGTAGAATATTAATTTGAAAATTCTTCTTTGGTCACCTGAAACCTTAGCCTGAAACGAATAAATTTTAGGCTAATGTCAAGAGAGAGAAAAGGCAATTAGGTACAATTACCTATTTTATAGGTATTCAAAAAAAAAATATTATTTGACTAATTCAAATGTTTTAAGAGGAATTAAAGTAATTTAAAACTATAAAAATAAACTTGTTCAGTGAGCAACCAAAAATAAAAATAGGGATATACCTATAAACCTACCATGTAAAAACAACTAGATATACAAGACGTACAAAAAATTAAAATCGATCGCATGACTAAAATCGTAAATTTTCTTAGAGATGGCAGCACTAGTGACAGAATTGATAAATCATGACTACAAAACACAAACTATATAGAAAAGTATACTCATCAGTCCATTAGAGATTGGACTCCCTAGACTTCAAACTCAGTCTGCCTCAAAAGAGAATCTAGTCATTGTTCAAAAGTTACTTCTTGTAATCGTAAGGGGTTGCAGGAATACTGACACAAATCAATACGGTAGAAGACTTACGTCAAACCAATGAAGATTTCTAATAAAGTGCAAAATCGCTCGGGGGCTGCGATAATAGTCCCCACCCCTCTGTAAGGGTAGGGGTGGACTCGTCCAGAAACTCTTACAACGGGGGTGATTTGAGGTGTCAGGCGAATCATTCCTTGGGCATTGATGTGTGTTCTAAGAGGCAGGTTGAGATTTTGAAGTCTACGGAATAAAACCCTAAACATAATATTTGTATTTGTACATACCTATTTATCTCAGATTAACAAAAGAAAGTTAATTTGAGATTTTTATAAATTAACACTTTCGCTGCCCATGACGTTCATTACGTCATGATAGTTCTTTCCCCCATGCCCATGACGTTTTATAACGTCATTTGGAGATGTACGCTTCGATGAATGTAGACAAGCCGCAATGCAGTGAAATGTCTTTATAACCCCGTAGGCATATGAAAACTTTCTTAAATTAGTGCATTATGAATTTGGTTTTGATATTATGTTTGTAAATTTAACATCCGCAAAGCTTCAACAGGTTCTAATAATTTGTAGCATAGACACGAAAACAAGTATTTAATAAAAGTTATATGAATTTGAAAAACAAAATTAAAAATATTTTTGGATAAACAATGTCGTATGCTTTTGTTTGGAAAATAAAAATATATATTTGTTAAATGGAACATTGTATTTTATCTCAATTTTAGAATTCTTAGGGAAAACTGTATTAAACCCTATAATATTTTTAAAAAGTATTACAGGTTTGCCAAGCAATTAATTTTTGGTGATATAAAATGATACAGACCCCAAATAAAATTATCAGAATTTAAGTAGCTTATCGTTATTTAAAATATAGGCTTATAAGATACCAAACTAACGAATAGACATGATAGAACTAGTTTATTTTATATATCTCATAAATATAGCTCATTTTAACTTCACACCCTGTATATAATTTTAGCATTAAATTCATTATAAATTTACCTATCTAACGATACCATCATGTTACCCTATTATACATATACTTATATACATCAGTACATATCTGATCGACAGCTGTTTTATTATTAAAGATACGTACGAAGACATTTTTAGGTTGTACGATCATATTTTAAAATTATTCCTGTAAGTATAGTCTCAAGTCAACCATTCATTAAGTGGTTGACTTGTTAACTTGTTGACTTGTTGACTATCTTGATCGATAAATGAATTTATAGGTACACCGTCAGCCAGCGGCCCGGTAATATACTTCTTTGACATCAGTACTTGACATCCTATAGAGGTCTCTATTCTTTTCTCTTTTTGTGTTAACTTCTGTCTATATTTATAATCAACCTGTATATGTAATAGCTATTCCCCAGAAAAAAAATTTTTCATTGTGTATGGCCCATAAGGTTAATGAACGTCCAAATTTCCAAATGTTCGTATACCGATGTGTAGTTGGCATTAAAGTTTGGGTAGCGAAAGCGTTAATATGGTATTAATCATAAATCAGTATGTCGTGTATTAAATGTATTTTTGTATTTTATTATTTATTACACATCTTTTTAGTTTTGTAGGCCATGAACAAAACTTTATAAATTAATGTCGGATTATATTGGTAATATTTAAATGATCAACTCATCTTGAAAACTTAAAACTGTAGGACAGACCGCAGATGGTTTTTTTTTGTGTTAAAACTCACAAATTTGCAGATATTTGTGATACAAACAGTCAAAATACCAATGAAAAATTAATATAAACAAACTTTGTGTGCCAATCATCAACCATTAAATCGCTTATTAAATCGATATTTTTCAATTTCGGCTAATTACCTAATTAATTAAAAAAAAAATTGGCAACCTGGCATTCTCGCTTGTATCAATAATGGTAATATGTAGTGAGAAGTGAAGTAATTTTTCACTATTTAAAAATCTTTCCTAGATGGTTTAAAAGTTTTTTCTTATTTTATGGGCATCAAATTTGTTAATTTCTTGTAATTTACATATTATGTGACATCTAGTAACTCCTGAACACAATTTGTTTCTGATACCTCTATAGGTATTTTATTAAATACTTTGGCTGGCATTGTACCAGAAGGATCTTTAATATTTATTACTTATACAAAAATGTAAGTAAGCGTCTTGGTCAATAGGGTTTATAAATATATGCATCATAGTAAAACTACCCATAACATTTAAATTTTGTTTAGTCACCACCTCCTTTTGGTCACAATAATACTAAATTAAAATGAAGATATAATGCTTGGCTTCTTTATTATACTCTGTACTATGTTTGAATAAAATAATTTAAAATTTTCTGTTTTTCGGCACCCCCTTGAATTTTGTCCAGATGGTAACACAGTAAGCTGAGTAGATTAAAAAAAATCTATTTCAAAAATTGTAATACATGAAATGACACTTCAAATTTTATTGAATGTATTTTATTCACAAAACTTTATTTGCATTCTTACATGTTCCGAAACTAATTGTAGAATATTAATTTGAAAATTCTTCTTTGGTTACCTGAAACGAATAAATTTAAGGCTAATGCCAAGAGAGATAAATATAGTTTTAAACAAGTATTAGAAATTAAAAATTTAAAAAAACCGACTTCAAAAACGTGCAGATGCCATCACCGCATCCTAACCAAATTTATATGTAATGGGACCACCCCTTACTAACAAAAAAAGAATCATATAAATCGGACAAGGTGGTAAAGCATTATCGCTAAACATACATAAAAAATGAAGAGTTTGAGGATTTTCTCATGGACCCAATTATTAGATTTTGACTGAATTTATATGGGACCACCCCTGAAGCACCCCCTTTCTAACAAAAAAACAATCATTAAAATCGGACACCGTGTTAAAGAATAATCGCTGAACATACATAAAAAAAAAATATCGCGACGAACTGATAACTTCCTCCTTTTTTGAAGTCGGTTAAAAACTAAAAAACACGCTTTTATAATACTAAAAAGTGAAAAATAATTTTTTAAAAAAGCTTAAAACAATAATAAATGGAAAATACTAGTATTATTGTGAAAAAAAGCATCGGGCGCTCGATGTACGAGAACTATGGACAAAGCGCCCCACGCTTTTTTCACAATAATACTAGTATTTTCCATTTATTATTGTTTTAAGCTTATTTGAAAAATTATTTTTCACTTTTTAGTTCGATGTATTGTAAAAGCGTGTTTTTTAGTTTTTTAAAACTATATTTATTTTTTACTTTTTAGTTCGAATATTTATTAAACAAATTGCTGAAAAAAAATTTTTTTTTTCAACCGTGTGGATTAGAACCAACGATCGGTGAGTCTGGCAATCGAAAACCCGCGCCTTAGACCGCTCGGCCAACGAAAGAACTTGAATTAGTGGGATATACTAACAGTAATAAGCCAGTTGCTTTTAGTCCAAAGGAGAGTTACAAACAAACATACATACATACAGGTGAAGCTAATATAAGCGTGTTAAATAAAAACAATTAGGTATATTTACCTACTATTTTAGGTATTCAAAAAAAATATCATTTGATTAATTCAAATGTTTTAAAGGGAATTAAAGTAATTTAAAACGTACTTCATACTATAAAAATGAATTTGCTCACTGAACAACCAAAAACACCTACCATGTAAAAATATATTCGACTACGTCCAAAAAATTAAAATCGATCGCATGGCTAAAATGGTAATTTTCTTAGAGATGGCAGCACTAGTGGCAGAATTAATAAAACATAACTACAAAATACAAAATTATATAAAAAAGTAAACTTATTAGTCCATTAGAGATTGGACTCCCTAGACTTCAAACTCAGTCTGCCTCAACAGAAAATCTAGTCATTGTTCAAAATTTACTTCTTGTAATCGTAAGGGGTTGCAGGAATACTGGCACAAATCAGAATGGTAGAAGACTTATAGTCAAACCAAAAGAGAAGATTTCTAATGAAATGCAAAATCGCTCGGGGGCTGCGATAATAGTCCCCACCCCTCTGTAAGGGTAGGGGTGGACTTGTCCAGAAACTCTTACAACGGGGGTGATTTGAGGTGTCAGGCGAATCATTCCTTGGGCATTGATGTGTGTTCTAAGAGGCAGGTTGAGATTTTGAAGTCTACGGAATAAAACCCTAAACATAATATTTGTATTTGTACATACCTATTTATCTCAGATTAACAAAAGAAAGTTAATTTGAGATTTTTATAAATTAACACTTTCGCTGCCCATGACGTTCATTACGTCATGATAGTTCTTTCCCCCATGCCCATGACGTTTTATAACGTCATTTGGAGATGTACGCTTCGATGAATGTATACAAGCCGCAATGCAGTGAAATGTCTTTATAACCCCGTAGGCATGTGAAATTGTTTTTAAATTAGTGCATTATGAATTTGGTTTTGATATTATGTTTGTATATTTAACATCGCAAAGCTTCAACAGATTCTGATAATTTGTGACATAGCCACGAAAACAAGTATTTAATAAAAGTTATATGAATTTGAAAAACATAATATAAAAATATTTTTGGATATACAATGTGTTATGCTTTTGTTTGGAAAATAAAAATATATATTTATTAAATGGAACATTGTATTTTATCTACTTTAAGATGTTCTAAGATACGGCCGGTCGCCACCCTTAATGAATCACCCTGTACTTTCTAGAATATACTTTCAAAGTATATACTATGTATGTTTTAAGAACAGTCTAGAAAGGACATACCAAAAAGAAAAACAGAATGTTTTTAGGATATTCATAGAACATGAATACATAATAGGCTAATGGATTATATCCGCAGTCATAAAATCCAATCACACATAATGTGTTCTAAGAATCACACACACACACATAGACCATGAATAAATGCAGTCAATGGCCTGGACTGTCGGGTATATAGCAAACTCAATAAAGAACGTTTTATTATATATTCTTTATTTTTTATTTTGATTGAATATATAATACACATTACAGACCAATATACATACATTCTAACAATTTTGTTGGATAGTTATTGACGAACGTTTTCTAAAATTTCTACACTTTTCTCGCAGAACTTTGTCAATACCTTCACTCGATGCTCTTTGAATGGCTTCGTATGGTTTTGAGGGATATATTTCTTCTACTGTTTTGCTGATACAATTTTTTATGGAGGGTACATTCCATTTACAAGCTGTAACTGATTTATTATAATTCCCAATGTGATGGCATTTGATATATCTAGCGCAAACACAAGATGCAGAGATAATATGATCTTAACACTTTTCAAATAATTTGCAAACGGACTGTTGCGATATGAATCTCATTGGCGTGCACTTTACAAGCTCTGGTAATTGACCAACCGTTGTTTGGCCATGTTGTTCGGGAAAAGATTCACAAACCCCGTACGTTGTACCTCTCAGCAATTTTTTCCTTATCAGCCGCTATCCCAATTTTTTCACTTGAAGATTGTATGCTGTTGCCTTCTAACTTAGCGAAAACTGCGAACAAAAAAAATTACACGAGGTAGCTAACAAAATTCTGAAAAATTACAATAATATACAGAAAAGTATATTTAATTTTTAAGAGACATCCTTTAAAATATAAATTAAAGCTATGTATTGATTTATGAATTCTGTCCAAATGAGAGATTAGAGAAAGATTTGTATAATAATGTTGTGATTGTAATTGTAATTGTGTGTCTTTAATCTACGAGTATTATAGCTGGGATAATATACTCACAAAATTTTGTATAAATTACGCTTTCTATTATTTCTTTTCTAGATAGTTCATTTGTTTTTCTTGTGACCTCTCATCTAGATATAGAACTTTTTTCCAGAAGCGGTACTATTAACGGTTCCTCAGATATGACCGGATTCCATTCTTATTGGGTCACCCGGTATAATATAATTCTTGAACAACCTAATTATCTCCCAACAGTTTGACAGAAAGAGACGGGTAAAAATGGGAACTTTTACATTATATTCAAAATTAATAAAAATTGCTTACAGTACGGTTTTTCTTAACCAAAACACTCAATAATATTTTTATTTTTCATGTGACCACACTCTATTCATTAAACTTTTTCCAGAAGCTGTACTTCAAACGATTCCCCAGATACGGCCGAAATCCATTCTTATTTGAACGACCACCAGGTACAACATAATTTTCTAACAACCTAATTATGTTCTAAAATCAACAATTTGACAGAAAGACACGTGTAAAAATAGGAAATTTTACTTTGTATTCAATATTAGAAAAATTGCTTATAGACGGTTTTTCATAACCAAAACAGTCAGACATCTGGCTCCTTAGAGGTGATAACCACTGTTTCAGAGTGGAATTGGCAACACCAAGAGTTGGGTGTTTCCCCTCGTAAGAGTACTAAACTGAGGTTTTGAATATATGAAAGTAAATTATATAGGTAATTTCTTTAATATTGAATATTATGTAAAATTTTCTATTTAAATACGGGTATTTTTGACAAACGGTTGAATTTATGACATAATTAGATTCTTTTCAAATATTATGTTGCACGGAGTGGCCCAATAAGAACAGTTTGCGTCCATATCTGAAAAACCGTTAATTGGAAAGCTTTTGGAAAAATATTTAATGACTGAAATGATCACAAGAAAAACACGGAAATTAGTTAGAGAATCGTAAGACGACAGCTAGATTTTGTAATTAAATACCTAATAGTAAAATGCGTCATTTATACAAAATTGCACTTGGGCGGTCCCAAGACTAATTTGGGGGGGGTCATTACCTTTAGCCATTCCCTTTTTAGCTTTTTTTTGTAAGAATTTTCATCTCGGGGGGCATCGCCCCCATAGTCCACCCCCCCTGGAGCTGCCCTTGGTACTGGTGGTTTGATGTAGAGATGTTGAGAAAAAATTATGGCTATTTGTTTCCAAGAATTATCTGAGCTTTCTAGCAGTTTTTTTAATGTTTTATATATCTATCGTGCTTGAGCAAAGAGGTATAAGTCAAAATTTTGAGTAAATTAATTTGTCCTCTATACTTAGTGTAAAACGTGAGATAAGTCAATTGACATATAACATAGAATTACTCAGCTTTTAAATTTTTGATTTATACTCCTTTGCCCACCCACGATAGAATATAATGCAATGAAATTGTAGAACTAATAAGAATAAGAGGAACGTTCTCACCAATATCTACAAATTACTCCGCAAAATAATTTATATGTAGTATGTGCCATACTGATAGAACATCCATCTACTAAGGCATTGCCTGGTATAGTTTTTGATGTCAATATGGCCACTGCAGCTAAGAAGACACATTTCTGTGTGGATGCATAATAATACACTTTCATTCTATTCTTGTTGTTGACTAATAACATTTCTGGTCATCAGAGACTGCTGAGTCACCAGCTCGTGTAGTTGACCAACCAATTATTTATTTGATCCTGTTGTTCAGGAAGAAACCCGCAAATTGTACCTCCCAGCAAATTTTACTCGTCAGCCGTTACCACAACTTGTGTCACAACTATTGTCTTCTGAATTTTTAGTTCGCAAGAACACTGCTTTTAGAAAATCACTATTCCGAAATCTGCGAACAAAAAAAAATATACAAAGCAGTTAACAAAATTCTGTCAAATTTTGATGGACGTTCAACCGAGAAGTCATTCTAATCCTCACAGGGCTCCTCAAAGGAATACCCTCAGCGGAAAATACTTCCACGTCAAATTTTATGCCTCCCATGGGCCAAAATGCTAGAAATAGGGATAGGACAAGAGATAGATAGCATGCGTCACATTAAGTAAGATTCATAATATGGACTGTAGAGGAAAGGAGAACAATTTCATACGGTTGATTATCTAAAACAGTGTCCCTAAAATGTATAAAATTAAGATGGCGCTCGTGTACTAGAACGTAAAGATCCAATGATATATAGTTATATAGATAGCTCATCCATATGTAAATCAGACGACGAAAAGTACTATTGTCGTCTATTATAAAAAAAATTATCTACGATTATAAGCTCAGTCGCTTTTCACGATGGATTTTCATGATGTAGTTTTTAGGCTATACCCTTACCTCTACACTTCATTCATATGGGTGAGAAATATACATAACTATATAAACGTGCATAGAAATCGGCCCACTGTAAACTTTTGACTTTAACTATATTTTTTTTTAAATTATTTATCAGATCAAAAAAAGAAATATGCTTTTTGAGTAGTATATTACATTACGAGTGTGGAAAATCACTTTTCACACAAGTGATGTAAATATTTATCCTACGACCACAAAATAATTTTATCAAAAAATGTAAAACCAGGTTATTATTATAATAATTAAAATGTATTTAAAAAAATAATCAACAAGAATTGTATTTATTCAATTTTCATATATTCTAAACAAAAAAAATTAAAAAACAAAAAACAAAAAAATTCTGGCCCTGCCAGGATATGAACGCGGTTGCTGGCCAGGTCTCAAATCGCAAAGTTAATGAGTTTGACACTGTAACTATTTGAGCTATGCATAAATTGCATGATCTAATCGGTTATGTGTTTAACCAGAATAAAAAGCAAACATATCCTAGTTATTTTAAAATCATTTTAATAATAATTGTTAAAGATAAATATCTAGGATCTAATTTACAACAATTTCAATAATTTAACAATCATGTCGATTTTAGTAATAATATGGACATTACATAGATCAAAATAAAAATGATATGTTTGACATTTTGTGACAGCTGCTGCTGAAAGTAGCATATTCGTACACGGGTGGAAAGTAAATTCTTATTCATACGCGTGTGATATAGGGCACTTTCCATAGAACTGTATAGTGTGATATGTGTCACTTTCCTAAGTGGTCGTAGGAAAAGACAATTTAATATACTTTATTGTAAGTATAAATTTATCAAGAAGGCTTATCGTTTATATGCGTAGCAACTGGTAAACAAATAAAACGTGTTTATGTGGTGATTGTAACGAAAATAACAAATTTGTCAAATATTAAAATTATTGCGTTTGCACCTGAAATTTGCATATTAGTCGTTTTTTATAATCTCAATAGTGTTCAAGTGTGTTAGTTTAATGCATACTTCACCACAAAAAAACCGACCAAGTTATTGCTTGATTCGAAAATGGACTTGGTCAGCGAGCTGTTGCTAGAAAATTGGATATGAGCCGCGCAGCGGTTCGAAGAGTGTGCCAGTGTTATAAGGAGACTGGATCCTTTTATAGGCGACCTGGAACAGGCAGATGGCGATTTACAACCGCTCGTGATGACCGCTTTATTGTGTCAACAACATTAAGAAATCGTTACCTTAATGCCGTTCAAGTGCAACGACAGCTCCGTGAGGTGCGAGGAGTGGCTATTAGTCAGTGAACAGTAAGACGAATACTGCAGGAAAATAACATGACCCCTAAAACACCTGCGATTGGTCCAAAACTTACTCCAGCTTGTGACAGGCTTCTGGTTCACCTACAGTGAATCAGCGAGTCTGTGTGGCGCTATGAAGGTGATTCCCGAATAGGGGTTGCTCAGGCGCCAGTTTTGGTATCGCAGTTTGCTCTGCGACCCTGAAGGTACACCAGAGTGTACTCAAGGTAAACTCAGTGCAGGTAAAAATAATTCCAGGCGGTCACTGCTAGGTATCCACTATACTAGAATAAATAAAAATAAAACACTTATCTTCTTTCTACCTCGTACCCTACGGAACGCTGAAAGAGAACTGTTAAGAACCAGTAATAAGAGAAACACAGGAATAGGTACTAAAATATATATTTACAAAAAAAAAAAAATACAACTGTAGTTATATAGAAACGGCTCCCTCCATTCGGAAAATCTATTCTTTAAAAATAAATTATTAAAATTGAAAAGTATTTAAATATTGACGGATCCCTATATCCGGAAAATTGAATAAAAATAAATTATTAAAGTTGAAAATTATTTAAATATTGACGGATCCCTATATCCGGAAAATCTAATAAAAATAAATTATTAAAGTTGAAAACTATTTAAATATTGACGGATCCCTATATTCGGAAAATGTAATAAAAATAAATTATTAAAACGTAGGGAAATATTTATGGAAAATAAATTATTATTATTATTGAAAATTATTTAAACATATAAAAATATTTAGGGTTTATTAGCTCAGGAGGCTAATCGGACTGGGAAGTGCGAAACGCCCAGTATACGGAAAATGTATGAAAATAAATTAATACACTTTAAAACAATTTCAATATGACGGCAATCAAATGAAATCAAAATTGTCGGAGTCCCCTTGTATCTTAATAACCAATCGATGGGAAACGAAAATTTTCGCCTACCGATAAATATAATTATTCACGCGGTATTTTCAACGGCAACCACAACGATCGTAGAAAATAATATTTATGAATTTTGCCCAGCGTCTATCGAGAGCGTGTGTGTGAATTTAATTTTACAGAAGTCCACAGTGTATCCACTCTTACCGTCAAGGTCAATGCGTGTTAAGTTTCATACCCCCGCCGTCGTGAGGTCGCCACCGTCACCGTTTATAGGACACGCTTGTGCAGCGTTGCCAATAGCAATAATTTTACCCTATTTTTGGGTATTCTTAATTAACTAATGAACTTTTATGAATTAATTTATAATTTATGAATGCAAGATTATAGCGTTTTTGCCGTTTTTTATTTAGTAGTATGTACTATTGCTGAAAAGTCATGTTTTAAAATATTTTCATCGTCACTATTGCATTTATTGGTGACTTCAGGCGTTCGGGGTAATTGATGAGAATTATCACCATTTGACCGTGACAACACTGCCTTCTTTGTGTACTTGATACCTACATAACCACAAATATTTCTTATTTCTTTATTATTTTTATGAATTTTGTGAGTGATTTGTTTGTTTTTGAACTGATTGTTAAATAATAAAATGGAAATAAAACAGAAAGTCAATAGTGAAATGGAAATAAAGCACAAAATTAATACCACAGCATAAAGTTTATTTAATTGGCAGTGTCGCGATTAGTTTCGGCTTACATTGGTCAGTGACTACATGGAGGAAGGATTAATGTGACCACATTACATTTGAGATAATGGATAAACTTTCAGTCATGATTGTAAAGTGTAAGTGTTCCGGGTTCCAGGATGTTACATTATTTTAATGGTAAAATACGTCTTCTTGCTAACACAAGATACCTATAATATAAGAAATAAAAACCAGATAAAACTAAAAAAATTAAAACACTTGAATCTTTTTTATTTTATCTTAATATTTTGCATGTACCTATTATTATTGCCTTATTTTTAGCTATTTTTAGTTTTAGTTAAAATAATACCCGAAATTTACATTTTATAAATAAATCGTTATAAATATAATAAATGGTTTCATTTCATAAAAAAATGTAGCACCAAAACATGATTAAACCATTATAGTTACGATTTGTTTGCTTATTGTAATCAAATCTCAACTTTAATGGCATACATAATAACCACGTTCAAAGCGTGCTTCCAAAAAATTATTCAGACATTCAAAAATTGCCGCCATCGTTTAGTTTAAACCCCCACCACTGTGAGGGCGCTGAAATCAGCTACGAAAATTATACATTGAGTGTACTGTCTATAAACAATATATAAAAGGTCTGTGCAGAAGTCGTCGGCTTCGTTCAATAATCGGTTGTGGACGGAGAACGGAATGATTCAAATACAACTGAACGAATAAATGAAAGAAAATAAATTTTACACGAAGTGAGGCGCGGAAATTAATTTAAACGTCTTTTTGGGAAATTAGACAACGTCATCAGGAGAGAGATTTCTCTAACCTAGTAAACGGATCGAACCTCCGAAAAAGAAAAAAAAAATAAAATAATAAAAAATCGAAAACAGGTTTTTAAAAGAAATTGGACATAGTCGCTGACAAAGAGAGCTCTCGGCTCTAGGTCCAACCTCAAATAAAAAATTGCCAACGGTTTCCCACTAAGGGATGAAATAAAAAATGCTGGACATGAATCAAAATTATTTCACTTGTCGGACGCGTGTCCCAAACTAATTGTAAATAAAAAAAAAATAAGCGGTTTCCTACCTTTAGAAAAATAAACGGGGTTGATCGATGAACTAAATCACGGTATTCACGGCACTAGGTACTAACTAAGGGTGAAATGTTTTCGGCTGTCGGCAATCACGAGAGAAACGCTTAAGGTGGCTGGCAAGCGAGAAGAGTGCGTAATTCCCAAATGGGATTTAATTTATGCTTTTTCGGTAAAGCATGATGGAAGACACGGTACGACAAAGTGGGGATACCACTACTACAGCCGACTGTTTACAATTTAAAAATAAAAAAAAAATGCCCTTATAGTCCTTGACAAATAAAAGGTAGATAATCCATACGAAATCGACTCTAAAAATGCCCATTCGGATTTCGGCAAATATAAGAATATTTTAATCTACGAGGATACTCGCAATTGTTGAAAAACGGTAATTCCTGGGAAACAGAAATACGGGGGAACTTCTACATGTTCTCAGGCGGGAATTAATTGAAATAAACATTTTTAAGATGAATTAAAAATAAAATTTAGTGACTTCGTCACAAGCTCATCGGCAAGCACTCCTACGTTTTGCACGGGATCATTTGAATTGGACGTTGGAACAATGGGGATATGTTCTGTTCTCAGATGAGACCAGAATATGCCTCCATGATAGCGACCGAAGAAGGAAAGTGTACTGAAGACCAAGAGAGCGATTTGCAGATTGCTGCTTATGGAGGAGGTTCCTGCATGATCTGGGGTGCAATTTCTATAGGAGCACGAACCGACCCTGTGTTCATTTGTAGGGGCGACCGTGTTCACGGAAGAAGAGGTTTAACGGCTGATAGATATATCGAGGAGATTTTAGCAATTCACGTGGTACCTTACGTCGACTACAGTGGAGACGAACTTACCTTTATGCATGACAATGCAAGGCCGCACACCGCAAGAATCGTACAAGAAATCGGTTTTCGGGTTATGGAGTGGCCAGCATACAGTCCTGACCTAAATCCGATCGAACATTTATGGGATGAGCTAAAAAGAAGAATTCGAACTAGACTTCCTATCCCAAACTCGATCACAGAGCTTATTGTTGCAGTAGAAGAAGAGTGGCTTAACATTCCACAAGAAACAATAGCTAACTTGATTAGATCTATGCATAATCGCATGAGAAATGTTAATAGGGCAAGAGGAGGTCATACCTATTATTAAAAAATTAAGTGTTAAGTTTTAAATTGTCAATAACCCCTATTTATGTTAATAATTAAAAAGCTTAATTTGCTTAATGCATTAATTTCACTAAGTTAAACATAGGAAGTCGAAATAAGTTTTCATAAATTTATACTCACATTAAAGCATATTAAATTGTCTTTCAAACAGCATATTTATTTTTTGATCTGATGAATAATTTAAAAAAAAATATAGTTAAAGTCAAAAGTTTACAGTGGGCCGATTTCTATGCACGCAAGTGTACATCATTATTGTCATTGTGTATTGTATGATCTGAATTCTGAATTATCGACTCTCTAGTACAGAAGCGCCATCTTAATTTTATACAGTTTGAGGGACACTTTTTACTTTCCTATCTGTATACAGATAGAAATCATGATTTTTTTTTCGACCTCGAGTTTTAGACGGATTTTTACGTTTTGGGGTCCCCTAAATCCAGTTTGACTATTTTCGCAATGATATATGTGTCTGTGTGAGTGTGAGTTTTAGTGTGAGTGCGAATGCGAGTGCGAGTGCGAGTGCGAGTGCGAGTGCGAGTGCGAGTTCGAGTGCGAGTGCGAGTGCGAGTGCGAGTGCGAGTGCGAGTGCGAGTGCGAGTGCGAGTGCGAGTGCGAGTGCGAGTGCGAGTGCGAGTGCGAGTGCGAGTGCGAGTGCGAGTGCGAGTGCGAGTGCGAGTGCGAGTGCGAGTGCGAGTGCGAGTGCGAGTGCGAGTGCGAGTGCGAGTGCGAGTGCGAGTGCGAGTGCGAGTGCGAGTGCGAGTGCGAGTGCGAGTGCGAGTGCGAGTGCGAGTGCGAGTGCGAGTGCGAGTGCGAGTGCGAGTGCGAGTGCGAGTGCGAGTGCGAGTGCGAGTGCGAGTGCGAGTGCGAGTGCGAGTGCGAGTGCGAGTGCGAGTGCGAGTGCGAGTGCGAGTGCGAGTGCGAGTGCGAGTGCGAGTGCGAGTGCGAGTGCGAGTGCGAGTGCGAGTGCGAGTGCGAGTGCGAGTGCGAGTGCGAGTGCGAGTGCGAGTGCGAGTGCGAGTGCGAGTGCGAGTGCGAGTGCGAGTGCGAGTGCGAGTGCGAGTGCGAGTGCGAGTGCGAGTGCGAGTGCGAGTGCGAGTGCGAGTGCGAGTGCGAGTGCGAGTGCGAGTGCGAGTGCGAGTGCGAGTGCGAGTGCGAGTGCGAGTGCGAGTGCGAGTGCGAGTGCGAGTGCGAGTGCGAGTGCGAGTGCGAGTGCGAGTGCGAGTACCAGTGCAAATGCGAGTGCAAGTGCGAGTGCGTCAAACCACGTCGGACGGCTTCGAGAATTTCGCTGTAATGTTTACCTGCCAGTGTCGTTTCATAGAATAAGTAATTTTAAATTGTAATCGGCGGAACCGGACAATCGCATGTATTTATGGACTATAAATAATTATTAAACATGTATTATAATATTCAAATCATAATTTTACAAAATTTTAACAGCTGTTCACAATTTATTAAACTATTTACTCGAAATTGTTATTAACATCTATAAAATAATTTTGTACGACAATATATCGCGTCGACTTCGGTGAGATCCGCCGCAAACCTGTCAATTTCTTTGTATAAAGTGGGAGAACTGGCAAAAGTCTTTCCACCTTTTACTTCTGCTATAATGGTGTGTGCATCATGGATCGTGGCCCGTATGCATTCAGGATTGTCGTTAAAAGTTAAGAGAAGGTCAGTGAAAAAAGTTAAATCAATATCAACCGAGCATAAGGTATGTGACTTTTAGTATTTTTATATCTATATTTTCCTTATTCTTTGATGATTTTATATCTATTACATTCATAGGCTGTTTCCTAAAATGTTCCAAGGTTCGTGACATAGTATACAATGGTGGCACTCATAGTCTTCATAATTGTGCCAAAGACAAAATAATAACGAACAAGTTAGCCACATTTGGAGCAGTTGGATTTATGTAAATTAATGTTTGTTGTCAATAACATTTCATGTATTTAAACTGTTTTTTTCTTTTTAATAACAATTACTTCATTTTCTAATTTTGTTTGATTAAGTGACCCACAGTTCCTATAGAAAAGTTACAAAGGAGTAACAATATAAAATATAACGTCATGGTGACGTCTCAAATAACGACAAAGGTGACATTAAAACAACGATATAAAGAAGTCATAAGGACGTTATAAAGACTACTAGGAAACGTCATAAAGACGTCATATTTAGACGTGAAAAGGACGTCTAAATATGACGTCATTTGGGATGTGACATATTCACGTCATTTTACCGTCATTATCACGTTAGTTTTCAGAGGATAAAAGACTAACGAGTAGTGGTTATAAAACTGGTCTAATTTGTATAGTGTTTTAAAGCTAATTTTAAGTTCAATTTGCTTCATTTTTTAAATGTAACACCCTATATAATATTTTAGAATAAAATTCCTTATAAATTGACCAATCCGCCGATACCAAACATGTTAGCCAATAACATATACGAGTTTATAGGGTGTCCCATCAGTACGTAATTGATCGATATAGATGTTTTATCATTGGATGTGCGAAGAAATTTTTATTATAAAACAATCTATTTAACAATTATTCACATATTTGAATGTTTTCACATCGTCAAACAATTTTAATTGACTTCATTTATTTGCTATGTTGTATATAGGGTGTGTCAAAATGCAAGGTTACGTTTTTTAAAAAATGTTTAATGAAATACCCGGTATTAATTAATTGGTGTACAGGATATTTAATTTAAAAAATCGTATCCTCGCATTTTAATACACCCTATATACAACATAGCAAATGATTGACGTCTATTGAAATTGTTTGACGATGTGAAAACACATTAGTATCGTTAGAAGGTAAATTTGTAAGGAATTTATGCTAGAATAATATACAGGGTGTTGTATTTGAAAAAAAATTAGTAAATTGAACTTAAAATTATCTATAGGTATTTAAGACATCTTTTAAAACACTCTGTATAAAATATTCCAATTCTACCACCACTATTCGTTATCTTACTATCTTTCTGTTTTTTAAATCATTGAAAATCTACCTATATTATGATAATTTATTTTGGGATCTGCAATCATTCTCTAATTTCATAAAAAAAAGGAATTGCTTGGCAAACCTGTAATATTTAAACAAAAATTCTAGGGTTGAATACAGTATTAACAAACCATTCGAAAACTGAAATAAAATACAATTTTAAAAAATATATATTTTTGTTTGCCGGGCAAAAACGCAACGCCCTGTATATAAAAAAAAAAAATTTAAATACGTATTTTTAAATGCATATAACTTTCATTAAAAACTTGTTTGCGTGTCTATAATGCAAATTGAAATATTTAACAATTACGCACTAATAAGACACCCTGTATACTTAACCTATAAGTCTCAGTATCAAAAGGCGAATTCAAATGTTAATGATCCAGAAGGTTTGTATATTAATTATTTTTTAATTTATTTTTATTATACCAAATATTTACCTACCCAGACAACACACCAAATCCCAGAGATATCCACAGAATATATTTTGTGGATATCCAATATATCCACAGGATATCAGAAATATTCCGTGGAACTAATATGGATATCCAAATGTCCGTCTATATCCAGAATATAGAAGATACCCAGCTAGCACATAACGTTGCCAAGCCTTTCGGCGATGTTGCATTAAGGGAACGTAATAACATTACTATACAACGTAAATGCAACGTTCATGAGAAGTTGTTGAGGGAAATCAAAACCTCGCAAAACTTCTATTTGTTATTTACCTAGTTAACCTACCGTAAACATTACAAATCTGAATTCAGAACGTTTAGTTTTATGTCAATTGTCACTTGTCAGTTTTTCTTGTCAATTGTCTTTTTTAATGGTTTATTTTTCGACATCCAGAATTTATTTTATAAATAATTATTATTTATACATTCGAATAGATTTGGTAAGGGTCCTCTATAAAATAGATAAATATTTTCTAAACCATTGTCTTTGTTTCAGATTACAATGCCTGATGTAAATTTATTATTTCATTCATTAAGTATCTTTAGCAGTCGATGCCGATGACACCAAATAAAAAAAAACTACAATAAATACAAAGAATTGCAGATCAATCGTTGTAAACCAGAAGATAAACATTTAACCGAATGTCCGGCAACATTTTACACCAAATACTTATAAAAGGTAATTATACTTTATCGAACTAAAAATACATTTTAAAAATATTATTTTTTAGGTTTCCTTCGACATTCTAGGAATTTTAGAAGCAAAAGTAAATACTACAGAAGTGTAAAGAAGAATATAACACCTGAAGTTTTATAAAAAGTGAATCTATAGGTACATGATATGTCAGGTATATCAGAATTCAATCAGTTCATTTTCTTCAACAGGCTAGATTGCCTGGAAATGCAACCATCATTTCAAGTGAAAACCCAGCAGAAAAGTTGAAAGAAATCATAGATGATACTCTCAAGTATAATAGAATATCTTGCTAAAAAACACCAGTTGTTTTTTATAAAATCTACATATCGATGGCTCAATCAAATACTGCCACAACTAAAATACTATTATTTCGAGTTTTTCATTTTGAAATTTTGTAAGTCTCTATTATCATTATTTTGTTTTTGACATACTCTTTATATTTTATTTAAAAGCTTCGATATTTTGCTGTTAAATAAAATGATTACGATTATAAAAGTGAGTTGTTGCATAGTTGTAAAAAATTTGGGTGTTTTTGAAGAAAATAACTCGAATTGAGGCAGTTTTAGACACAGTTTGTGGCTACATTTTAAATGATTTATCTTTAAGGATATTTTTGTTTGTGGTGGTATTTAAAGTAAAACCGTAATGATATTTTGCATCCATTGAACCAAAAATGTAATTGCTTTGTTTTTTGACTTGTGGCGGTTTTTGATTGAGCCATCAATATATCTACTTTGGAAATCAAGCATAAAATTTGTAAAATTCAAACAAATTTCAATACACTAACATTAGTTGTTTTATTTAAAACAACAAAGTAAGGCATATTTTTTAATTTCTATATAATTTCCTTTAATTAATAATAGGTAAACAAGTTATCAATTTCTTTTTTATTCAATGTATTGAGAAGTAAAATCTTTTTATATAAAAATATAATTTATGCTCTTCTAATAAATTGTCATATTTAGGTTACATTATAGCACTTTATAAATATCTATGCAAAAAAAGTTAAAAGGCTTGATTTAAAAAAGATATATCTCTGCATCTTAGGTAAGAAATCAGCGAACTTAGCTATCCTCTAGTAATCTAATATAATAATATGTACCTAGTCATTGTTGTATTCGTTTATTATTTTTCACCAATCTAGCTTTATCATCGTTCACCATTTAAGGTTTTAGTGAACCTTTGCAATATTGGTACCTTATTATACTATTTAGCTAATTTTGTCCAATCGTTCAGTGCTTTCTAGGTAGCTTCTTCTATCCCACATGTGTACTTGTGTTTGTGATATAAGGTGTGTTCTTTTATTCAATAATTGTTCCATCAGTGATTGATGTAATTTATCTATTCTGCAGTCATTTTATATTTGAACTCTTATATTTTAGGTTAACTTAAATGATTGATTATCCTCACCATTCGTCTATCACATATCCATCGGCTTTTAAAGCCGATGGATGCCTTGGCTCATTGGTGAATTCACTGCTGGAAAAAAGAATGATTGACACATACAATCGTTTTTCCATCACTTAATTTACGAACGGTTTGCTGCAAGCGTTGGATACAGCACTGAATAAAAGAACACACCTACACCTACCTCTACTTTTGTGCTATTAGTACTTGATTTCAAGAACATTTTAATAATAAATTTATATAAATATTTTGTTTTATTTGAAATTTTCATGTCTCGATTGAGATTTTACTATAGCCTCAATTTCAGCCTCTCTGTATTACATTACACAATGTGTGTCCAGGGATGGACTTAATTATACTTGTAAAAATATTTATTTTAAATTAAAGAAAAAGTTGTTTTTCATAATTTCTCAATGTGAATCGAATTTATTAACAAGCAAGAAATTATGAAGAATTACTTTTTTAATTTAAAATAAATATTTTCACAAGTATAGTTAAGCCCATCCGTGGACACACTGTATAATGCTGTAGATCTAATTCACATTATAACATCAATAGAACGTTTCAGAGCAACTTTCGCGGTAAGTACCGTAAAAGTGCTAGTGTGATGTTTTTCGAACTTCACTTTGTAACTTCTGTGAGATGTGCTATAAAAGTCTTGCCGCTGCGGACATTCGGTAGTTGCAGGGATATAAGGGTTACATTTACAGTACATTGCATGCGAGCTTAAAGAGCCTAAAATTGCAGCTTATTAACGTAGATGGGATGTTTTTGTGCTAGCTGGGTATCCTATGGATATTCAGCAAAATATCTAATGAGTATCTCCAGACAATACAAGAAATCCCAGATATATCCATAGAATATATTTTGTGGATATCCAACCAAATGTCCGTCTATATCCCAGGATATAGAAATTCAGATAAATATTTTATAATTATTTTTAGTAGAGGTTCATAAGTAACCAATTGTTATTGAATAACGTCGAAAGAAAATAGAGGTAAAAAATATTCCCAACAATCTGCCTTTGATTTTGCCTACTATGGAGAAAATCATCCTTATTAGGAATCTTCAGCAATAAATCTTCTCGACTTCACTCTCTAATGAAGTCTGTTTGTGAAACAATGTCGATCAAACTCAATTACGGCGGGTTAAGCATGAGTAGATACGAAAGTGGTATCGCCATCTATACTTAGGAAGCAAAATCAAAAATTACATCTAGTAGATATCCACGATGGTTTGCGTCCGCGCTTAGACTTTGATATATTTATATTTATAGTGGATGTCCATGGGATATTGAATACACCTTAAAAAAATTCATTTTAAATATCTCAACGGTACTATTAGCCACAATGGCGAGTACAATGGCGTAATTTTTTAATAATTTGCTATATAATTACAATTATTTATGGACATTTGCATGTCTATAAATTACATTTCATGGATATAAAATAGATATCCACCATGGACTGGACATTCAGTGGATATTGGGATGTTCAGTAGATATCCAAAGGATTTGGTGTGCTGTCTGGGTATATACTTATACTTTTTTTTATTCTTTAAAATTACGAATAAATTGGTAATAAAATCAACTCCTGTTCCACAACTTATGTACCTATTACTTTATGACTTAGTTTTAAATTCAGTATTTTAATAAAGAATATTTTAACTTTGAACATTAAACTATTATTGTATGTATATAAATTTTGAGTACGAGCCTGTCCTTTATTTGAAAACTCCAGCATTTAATATGGTATGCAACCCGTAAAACGTTTCATAGAATTATCTCCTGACTCCTGAGCAGGGTTGCCAATCGTATGGTAATTACCGTACTTGTACGGTAATTTCAATTAATGTACGGTAGAAGGTCCAAAGTCATTAGAGAGATCGGGCAAGCACCAATACCGTGATACGCTAATTGCGTACGGTATTATTTGACATCTAGGCATGCGCATATCAAAATATTTATAGAATTACCCTATTACCGTTATCGCAAAACGCTAATTCCGTAAGTTTGCAGAAGGGATTTATGAAATATAAGGGAAGCCGAATGTATCCGAATTTAATATCATCCATAGTGATATGCCGCTTGTCATTTGTCTTTTGATGCGATTTCCCGGTTTCTTGTTTCTGGTTGGCTTGGCATTGTTTGTTTTGGCGTCTATTGTATTCGTTAAAATGTTAAAGTGACATTTTAAACATTGTTTTGTTTTTGTGGTTTTATTAATTTATTTAAGTTTATTTAAACCATCCGGTTTTTCATCATTTTCCAAAATAATATTTAGTACAATGAACTCTATATCAATATCATCCGCCTCTGCCAATAAGTATTGCTAATTCCAAAAAAAAAAATTATCCACACAAATCTATAAATCTAAACTACGATTGCCACGATCTAAACAAATCAAAATAAAATGATAGGAACAAAGAACAAAAAGTGTCAAGTCAATACTCTCAAAATCGAAAATATCCGAAAATATAACGATATACCTAAAATAAATTTAGTCTGCCCGAACTCTCTATAAAATCACGTTTGCGTGCATTCGTTATTTCGAAAATAACGTAGTTGGTAATTAGCGTAAGGACCCTATTGGTGCTTTCCCGATCTCTCTATTACCGTACATAAAAAGTACGGTACGGTACGGTAAACGCACGATATTTTGAACAGAATTGGGCATTCCAACGACCTGTCCAAATGGCTACCAGTGGGTAATGACAGTTTAGATATGGCAACCCTGTTGTTATGTTGACATTAATAGGGTCAATGATACATATGTAGTTATATAGATTGCTCAAAGCTGGTCGTTTGCGAGCGGCCATATTGCCTGGCAAATATTTATTAATTTGAATCGGTTTAGCAAAAATGTGTTTTAAAACCAATTGTCAGCCTTTAGATATTTAAAAAAAAAATAACTGCTTACATTTTTATATCAAGGCATAAGCTTATGTTTATTTTGAAAAATATGGATGATCAATATATGTAACTATCTATTTCATTGACCTTATCAAATCACCAGGCCTACAGGGTTGCCATAATTTTGTCATATCATAACCTGTCAAAACCCACTGGTAGATATTCAGTTTGGAATGCCTAATTAGCAAATACTTTGAGTTGTGTAAGGGCCGATGCCACCGTTGTGTTAAATGAAGTTTAAATTACTAAATGAAGATTAAAATAATCTTTTTACAGCATATGTTCTTTAAAGGGTTCTGGTTTTTATAAAAGTATAAGCAGAGGCCTTTTTTTACAAGCTAGGTAGAAGGATCAGAGGTTGCATGATTATGAGGACCTTCTTTATTTTTTTAGAAGCTCGACAAAAAGATATTTATACATAGTTTTTCTACAAAATAAAAGTGTACGGTATTGGGTAGCCATGTACAATAATTTGAATTGCGCGGTACGGTAAACGGAATTTGAAAAGTTGGCAACCGTGCTCCTGAGAGTCCTGAGACTCCTGAGTCTTAGGGCCCTATTCAGTAATTTATCGTTTATGGACGACATTGTTAAGCTAACGACAGTTCAACCAACGAATTTTATAACGATAATTTTTGAAACTTTATTCAATAACAAAGTCGTTACGTTGTTTCTAGTTACCAAATCTGAACGATGATTTCTAGTAAGTTGGTATTATAATTTAGTGTTTTGTGATAAAAGAACGTATGTTGATGATTATACCGGGTGTTTAAATTAAAGTTTTACAGTTAAGGCCAAGTTCAATGACAAGTGACGGCGACTTTTTTATCACAAGAAATACAGCTCTGAACGATAATATTTTCAAAAACTGTTTTCATAAATGGGTTCAAAAAACTGTAAAAAATGATGGAAAGTCTATGGTTTGTTTTACTTTTAATGCAAAATATTTTAATAAGTGATATTTAACAAATATTTAAAAGTTATGGACTTTCCATCATTTTTTATAGTATTTAAAAGTTAAAACGCAACATACATTCTTTTATTTTTGCCTAATTATTTCAGGATTCTTGTGATAAGATTTAAAAATGTAGGGCCCATAAGATGCTGCCATCTGAACAGACGGAATAGACACTAAAAATTGAAAAATTGCAACATCGCTCCCTATGCAGACGAATGTAAAATGGCTTAGCCCAATTTGACCATGTTTATGGGTGAGGGGCGAGGTGGTGTGTGGGGAAAGGTTGCAAGTAAATAAATTATTCTATTCGCGATTCAAGCTAAGTGATACGCCCTCTGGAGGAAATTTGTAGAAGGTCCGAATAAGTAGGATATCGTTCAGTGTTGCCAGAAGTAGCAAAACTTCGCTACGTCGTCGGATTTTAGCTCTGGAAGAAGTGGATAAAACCTTTTATTTAAGAATCAAAATTTGTGTATGTTATGATAATCTATATTTATTTAAGGATTTTTTTATAAAACCGATTTATTATATTGATTTTTTTTAAATTTCAGTTCATTTATTTATTTTGTTTTAAAATCAGTTCATCATTTGCCAACATTGGCGTTCATGTTCATTGTTTACATTTTAATTTGTATCAATTACAAATAGAGTTTTTTGTACTTTTTAGCTTTAAATTTGTTTTTTTCTTATAGCATGTGATAGTGTTTATATTAAAAATGAAATCTGTGACGAAGTCCCCAGAAAATTGCAATCTATATGGTGTTAATGTCAAAATCAAAACTGAAGATTCATTATGTTCCAAGTACAAGTCGTAAAATTTTGTTTTTTACGATAAATGGATATCTACAAATTCACAATATTGAAATTTTACGAAACTTTGTTTAGAATCAAACTGAAATCTTATTTTTTGACGGTTTTATTACCATTTACATGTATACAAAGTACTACGTGATTCACTTCATAATATAAGAATAAGTCTAGTAAGATTTTTAAATAAGTTCATCAATAATAAACGTGTGGTACCTGAAATGTCCTTTAAACCACATAATACAACATGTCCTGGGTTTAGTGAATACATATTTCTAGATGTTCTTGTAGTAACCAATAGGTAAATATTTCCAACAAATTAAGTCATACACATGATAAATATTATATTTATGACGAAAGCACGAGACTTAAACTTAAATTAACACTAAATGAAACTCAAAAACACTATTACAATGATAATATTATCTAAAAACAGTTAAAAAAATCACAAATACAAAATCCGTCCAAAACAAAAACATGTAAATAAACAAACATCCTACTTATAGATGACAAATGACAGGCGCGCGAAAATTAATTTGAATCGCCAATAAATGCTATTTTCTGTTTGGAACACAAGCATGTTTGTTTTGAAAGTTTGACGTTTATGGTTTGACGTGTCATTTCAATTTAATGGACTTTAATAATTTAAAAGATGCAATGTACTTATATTATTTATATATATTATTGTAGATCCAGGTATGTTTTCGGTTTTTATTTTATTTATTTGGCTAGTTTGCTAATATCACAATATTCAAATTTAATAAAAAATAATGTAATAACAATTATTTTAATAACATTCTATGATTCTAAATAGGAAATGTAATTTAACTGCAATTGTTTTGATAACAGTATTTGCATATGGTCTGTGAATTTCATCCATAGCCCTCAGAAGGTCTAGATACCGCATCGTAAAAACATTTTGACCCCCCATATGATGGGCGCCATGATAAATAAATGTCAATAAATTTTAAGTTGGCGCTTCTGACAAGACAGAATCGGCACAAGTTTAGTAATAAGCGTAAGATCGGCGTTCGACGTATATAATCGATTTTATTATCTGTTGTGTTGTTTATTTTGTTCTTCTAGTAAAGGTTTTATTTCAAACATTATTGTTTAGTTTAGTCGTTTAGTGTTTTATTTTAATAAAAAACATTTGTGGTTTGGTGTTAAATTTTTACAGGATTTTCAAAATCTCTTGTTGTTTTGTACGTGAATGTAACAATGCATCCAACGGTAGAAGATACAAGGAAGGAATAACATTTCATGTGTAAGTTTTCAAAAATATTTGTATATTTTCAAAATCAAATAATTTGTGTTTTGTTGTAGCATACCAAAAAATTTTAGGAAAGAATAACTGATAGCCATAGGAAGACCATTGAATCATTTTGTGACTTTAATATAAGCCCAGAAAATTTGGGGATACTAGCTGAAACGGCAAATGTGTTATTGGCTCCTTGTTAGTGACCTATTGTACAATTTTTCCAACACACGTTCCATGATCCTTTGAACTTGGCTGCACCGTACTGATGAAGACCAATAGTCAGAAAAACGTGTCGACCGTTACTTCTTTTTTACTTTTTTTTATTCGGAAAATGTCCACTATTACTACCTTGATACAATAATATTAGTTCCGTTCTAAGTAGGTACATATTATAGTTTGTATGTTTTATGCTTTATTTTATTACATGTAATAAATGATAAAAAATATACTTTTATAGTAAATAAATTGATTAAAGCAATATGTAAGAATAAGTTTATCTAAGGATTAAATTGTTAAAGCAATTTTTCATATCCATTGTTTATTAATTTGTTTCATTTAATTCTTTCTTATTGAGTAAGTTATTTCATATAAATATGCGATACTTGTAAAATGTAATATTTTCTTTTAAATAGGTATATATTATGTTTGTATAAAATATTGTTCAGTTAATAAAAACAGAAATATTTTGTCTTTTATTCAAAAGAAGATTGTAAATTTTTCAAAATATATTTACCTACCCCAAAAAAAGATTAATAAAACCAGTTAGTCATATACACATTTTCTATATATTTATAGAGGTACTTTTTAAATAACTTTCAATACATTCGAAATCTGTGGTTTTATTAAACTCAATGTAACAAATAATGGCCGTAGTAGTCGACGCCGATGACACCAATTAAAAAAAAAAAAAAATAATAGGTATTCTCAAAAATATTTAAAAATAAAATCGAGATGGGACTCTTGTATAATTTAGTGACTATTCGCCTATGGTTAGTGCACTGCTGTATGTCCCTGGGTTTTCTACATTAGAACAATACTGCTTCTCCACTCTAGCAGTATTTTTTACATCTCACAAGATTATATTTATTAAAAAACCAAGGAATTGTTTCGGGCCTATTGCTGTGCCCTTTTCCAACATTCGCAAAGTTTTTTTTTACTTTCTGCTGATTGGATCTCCGATAGCGACAACTCCATTTGTTGTTCCACTAGTTTTTTATCAAATTTTTAAAATAACTTCTATATATTTATCTTTTGCAACGACTTTGCTTACCTGCTTCATAATCTCTTCCCTATGCCCCAATTTCTCTAACAGGTGAGATCTTATACTCGCTCTATTAAATCAAATTATCATTATAGTTTATTTGAAAATGCTTGGTAGCACAGTTTTTATGGCAAAGGTCCATATTTTTATATAATTTTGCTATTATTCATTTTCAAATAAACTATAGGAATAGGAGTAATCTGTTAGTTTTTCTAAAAATACCTTGTTACCGATGTAAGTATATCTTTCCCTAGTTAAAAAATTCGAGGTTTTATTTTCATAATATAAATAAATGACCGGTTAACAATCACATTCTTTTAAATAGTACATTTGACATTGAAGTAGGTATTTTCTCCATATTGCCAAACAGGAACAGATGGTTTACTTGTAATTTGAATTATATTACATAAATCTCACTGAATTTCTCTATAATTCTCATAGCAATATGTACACAGAACACTTATCCAATAATATATATATATATATATATATATATATATATATATATATATATATATATATATATATATATATATATATATATATATATGTATATATATACATCCCACTATCATTTCGGCATCCTTTCATAACACCTTAATTTGGCGTCCACTAAAAAGAAACCTATTTTTAAATTTTTAGCCGTGTATATAAATCCGGCGGATTTTTTAATACATGAAACTCATCTTAGATTTTTAATAGTGTAAAGTTTACTATATACGCGACTTTTACACTAAAACGCATTTTGACGTCCGTACAAAAAAGAATTAAAAGTGAAATCATTGCGACTACCAGCAACGTTGCCAAGTTTCTTAAAAGAAAATCCAATCATTGTAACGTCACATATTGTAGATATACACAGACGGTGCATCAACCATTATTTTAAACCCAACGTTTAACAAAATTATATATTATCATTAGTATATCTGAAAGCTTTTAATAATATCATCATTTTAACGTCCTGTACCTAATGTATATAACATAATATGTTTAAATATATAAATCAATATGGCGTCTTTTTAGTTATTTTTAAAAACCGATCATTCTAACGTCAACGTATATGAAAAACATTTTACTTTTATAATCATTTCGACATCTATCATGCGACATATATAAAGTATATTTAAATTTTTTTATCATTACGACGTCTCGCTAGTTTTCTTTTAATACCGATAATTTTAACGTCCACATATACAAATGTAAGAAACACTTCACCTTTATAATCATTTTGGCGTCTCTATCATGCAGCGTATATAAAAATATTTAAAATTTTCAATCATTTCGGCGTCCCTATAGTTTTTTTTTAAACCGATCATATTAACATCCACATATATAAATGTAAGAAACACTTCACCTTTATAATTATTTTGGGGTCTTCATCATGCAGTGTATTTAAAATATATTTAAAATTTTCAATCATTTCGGCGTCTCGATAGTTTTCTTTTTAAACAGATCATTCTAACGTCGACATTGTATATGAGTACAATATGTCGCTTATCAACCGAAATATGCAAAAATAATTGAATACAAGTTTACTTTGTTGAATATTTCTAAAATTCTGTGAAATGATTCACCACAAAAAATATTTTTTAAGTAAGAAGAATTGTACGCTACGATCAGCGTGAATTTCATTTACCAAGGTCTACTTTAGAAAATGTTTTTCTTGATCATTCCATATACTGTTACTATACTATTCCGTAACATCCAAAGAGCTTTACAAAAATAATGCATTTTTCGATTTTTCAATTTTATTAAATAAGCTGAGTTTATGTTACTATTGGAATATCCTATACAGGGTATATCACCGTAACCTTGCCACTAGTTTTTTTTTCGTCTTGAAAAAAAAAACAAAAACGCAGGTTCATTTTATTTTAGAGAGGGATAGTTTTTTTTCTAATTGCAGCATCTTCTGCTTCAACCCTCGAGTAGTGGGGTAAACAACCCCTACGATTTAAATAGGGAAAGTACCAAGGATGGCCCATCATTGAAAAGATAATTTGATGAAGAATTCGCAAAAAAGATTTTTCATTGCATTACTTTTGATTTTTGCGCCTTCTAGCTCGATAACAAAAACTGTTTCGTATTGTAAAGTGTGACACTTTATTTGGACGCTAATTGTGTTACTAATTAAATGCATACATAACATTATTGTGTCCACTTGACAGTCAAAAATTAAAAATGATGACTTAATTTTCAGGAAAAATCAAACTTTATAAGGATACGAAGCTTATTGATCTTGAAAAAAATATGAATAAAAGTGGGGTGTTAAAACTTAAAATAAAATCATAAATCAGAAACGAAAAACAATATCAACTTAAAATTTTCAGGCAGAATTAAGATATATAAGTGGACAAAGCCTATTGATTAAAAAAAAAAATATAATTAATAATGGGATTTTTAAGGGGGGTTAAAACTTAAAAACATCATTAATTAAAAACAAAAAATAATATCAACTTGAAAGGAAAAATCAAGCCGTATAAGGGGACCAAGCCGATTGATTTAAAAAAAAATCTGATTAAAAAGAGGGGGTTAAGGTGGATTGAAGTTAAAATTTTCAGGACAAATCAAGCTCTATATGGGGACGAAGCCTATTAATAAAAATTGGAGAGTAAAGGGGGGTTTTAATTTTAAAAAATCAGAAATAAAAAAACGAAAACGGATATCATAATGAAATGTTTAGTAAAAATCAGGCTGTATTAGGGGATGAAGCCTATTTGATTATTGGAACAAAAATCTGAATTAAAATTGGGGGCTGAAATATTAAAAAATCTTTGCGAAAATCAAGCCCTATAAGGGGATAAAGCCTATGGATTCTGAAAGAAAAATTAGGGGGGTTAAGGGGGGTCTGTTTAACTGTGCAGAGTATAATACAGAATGGCAAGAATTATGTATTATCTTCATTCTGCAGAAACAAGTTTTAATTTATCGACTGTTCGCTTTATTATATATAGTTTATTGTTAATTGTGTACTTTATTGTAAATTGTGTACCGACTTACTTCTCAAATAAACCAATATTATTCTAGTTCAAATTGTGGGATTTGTTCATCTTTTAGCTGAAGGATTAAAGTGCTAATGCAGTTGAAAAAACGGACTCCCTCCAAAATAAATCTACGAGACCAGGGGTTTTTTGTTATAGTTTTGTTTTTTTTTGTTGTTTTTCTGTTTGTTTTATTTTTTGTTTTTTTTTGTTTTTTTTTGGTTTTTTTTTTTTTTTAATTTTTTTGTTTTTTTATTTGGCATAATTGGCGAAACACCAGATTTCTGGCTTTACTGGACAAGTTGGTAATGAATTTTGTATTTTAATAGGCACAATTATATTTTTATGACGTCACCACTATTTAAAATATAACATCATTATTATTCAAGATATGACTTCATACCCACTATTTAATGGAGCACATTTTTTCGCACAAGGGCAAACATTTCATGTTTTGTAATATAACATTATTTTTAAGTGGTAATTTCTTATAAAACATATATAATTTATAACAGTGACTAAAAAATTTGTATCTCGTAAATATTGTTATGTAATAGCACATTTGGTCTTCCTACAAAAAAAATATAGCAAGGCTCTTTTAATTGGTGCTATCAAAAATAATATTAGCAAATATCATATATGGAATAGTGTTCAGGTCAAAAAATGTACGTTTATCAAAAAATTTACATCTGAGAAATTTTTAAGTTTTTATGCGAAAAGTTTGTTGCGTAACGAACCGTAAGATTTTAAGAAAAAACTGATGAAAACAGCATAAAAAATATATGTAGATATGTAAAAACTGTACAACTTAACTGTAAAAAGCAAAATCGAGCTATCATGGTATTTTCTTGTTGCTACTTGTCCATGTTCAATAAAGCGATAAATCAGGCCTATAATACATAAATATCATTGAACGTATTTTATATGGTATTGATTTATTTACTTTTCTTTATTGGATTAAATAACGTTACAACATTTAAGATTAAGTCCATCTTCTATTTAGCATGAAAAGAAAAACAAAGCTAAAACCGAAGAAAATGTATACACAGAAAATATTGAAAGCCCTTCTCCCATACCAATAAAGGGATAAGAATTTCTGTTAGAGGTAAGTAAATTATTTAGAATTGATTTATTAATTTGATACTGTTAATTAGCATAACTAACATTTTTTAAGATGTCGCTGTTTGTCAATAAATAATTACTTCATAATTCTAATTCAATTCGTTCTATTTAAAGACTTATATATGTACGACTCTGATAAAGATCCTCTATATTCCCCCTACTCCCCTTGTAGTAGTAGTGATGATGAAGATTTGTTTAAAGAGGTATTAAAATTACAATGTATTTTACAAAATTTCAATACTTTTTATTTAGAGTAATAAAGAATCACGAAAAAAGGATACCCAACACAAAAATCAGGAAAATGAAAATGTTTTAAGAGAACTGAAGGATCAGAATATTTATTAAAGTTTAACACCATTGAAAATGATGAAAACTACAATAAGGACGGAAGATCCATACAGCTTAAGGATCAGGAAATTGAAATTGGTAGTTCTATAGAAAACGACGAGAACTGCAATAAGGAAGAAAGATACAAAGAACTTAAGGATAAGAAAAATAAAGTTAGTATCACTAATGGAAACGACGAGAACTACAATGATAAAGGAACATACAGAGAGCTTAAGAAGCAGGGTATTGAAGTTGGAAGCACTATAGAAAACGACGTGAACTACGATAAGGAAGAAATATTCAAAAAGGAGGAGAACACTCAATCAACAAAATGTACTACTGGAGTTTTGCAAAAAATTATCATATCTACAAAATCTTTAAAAAAACGAGATGAACAAGAATCAGATAAAAAAATGTTTTTCTGTTTTAAAGAGTTAACATATTAATAAATGAAATAAAAAAAATTAAATATTTTTTATATTAATAAATGTTAATATTTAAATTATAGTAATTTAATCACTTTTAGAAAAATATCTTGTTTCGCCTGTTTCTATATGATTTCTTTTTATAATTTTTTTAAAGTTTTAATTGTTCTTTTTAATTTTATATTTTAATAAAAAATGTTCATAATACTATATTCGTTTTATAGCTTAAAATGTTGTTTTATATATAAGATAATAAAATATTGAAGAATTATCTTTTTTTAATTATTCTGACCTAGTGGGTATGGGTAGGGGTGGGTTAAGGAGAAATTCAGTAAATTTAGCAAAATAAATTAATTACATATTTTCAAATAATATTAATAAGTTTTTTCATTTTAATTAATTCAAACCTTAACTAAAATATTTTTTTATAATTATGTTTTACACTTTTAATTCTTACCAATTGTTACATTCATTCAAAATAATTACGAAAATATAAAAAAAATTAATGATATTGTAACAGTCACTTACAGGATATGTTGAATTTAGTTTATTTAATTTTTTTAATCAGTAAAATCTTGGAAGCCAAAATGATGCAAATAACGATACTTGTATATGGACGTCAAAAAGTCGTATATAATAAAATTATATTTATTATGATGCTAATACTTCGTTCGACTCTAAGTTTATTTCATAGACGCAAAGAAACATTAAAACCTTTTTTAACAGCGTTGCCACATTTCGGATGCCAGTAGGATTATAAATGAAAGAAACATGTATATAAGATATATATGACACTATCGCTAAAACGGAAAAATGCTGAACTAAGTTTGTATATTTCACTTTCATATTCCTAACAATTTGGAGTCCACTGACCCTTGAAATAATCTAATATAACTCAGCATTGAATAGAATAAGATGGATGATAAAAGAATAGGTCAATGTACAGATCGCACGGATTATACTGAAAGACAAAAAGTGCGTTAATTCCTACGGTGGACCAAATTATTAGGAGAAAACAAAGTGACGTCCATATACGGACGCCACTTTGCAAATAGATGCTAGAATGTTGGGAATTTAATAATAAACGGATGCCAAAACGATAGGATGATGTATATATATATATATATATATATATATATATATATATATATATATATATATATATATATATATATAATATAACCATGTAAAAATAACATTTCAAAAACGAGAAAATTTATAAAACCGGTCCTGTCTGAACAGATCAAGGAAAATCAAATAGGTTTGTCAAAGTTTTGTTCTTAATTTGAAATTAGAAATTGTGCGTCTCACTCACTTATAACTAATAACAAAGTGCAGATTATCGGTGTTCACGTATTACAGAACACACAAACTAAAAATCAGTGTAGCCAAAACATAAATTTACCTAACATGGCGACAAGCTTGAATGGGGTAATTTTTTTGTATTGACAGCATACGCCAAGCGGTATCTAGACTTTCTGAGGGCTATGATTTCATCTGTTTCCGAATAATTACCCTTAAATATTTGAATTTTTCTACTAACTGTATAGATTTTCTTCCAATTTCTTATATTGTTTGTCCACAAACTGCATATAGTTATTACTTATCAGCTTATATTTTGTTTTAGGTATTTGTGTTGATTTTTAACAAATGATTGCAACATCATTTATAAACATTTTGCAGAGTTTAATTGACAATTAACTCTTAGTTATCTGAATCCTTACAACTTACAAGAAACATAGATAAGGACATCAAAGGCAAACAGGTAAATGTCATATTAATTATTGCAACATTAACAATCATTAATATAAATTAAAAATAACAGGGGACCTAATTTTCTTCCTTTGATGTGGTTAATTTCTTCTGATCAGAACAGCGATTCTTTTGTGCCAACTCGACACATTATATACAGAATATAGAGAGACATTACATCAAAATCGCTGTCTGTCGAACAAAGATAGGAGTCTCGATAGGAGACGTACTCAAAAGATGAGAATCCCACTACATACGTTATTTAATTTTAATCTCTCTGACCTGATACTTAGATAATCTACATGCTACCCCAATGCATGCTTTATAGCATAGATATAAAAACCACCTTTATACCAATATTTTTTTATCGAATGGTTTTGATCAACAGAATAAGGTGCATTTTAAAGAAATACAATTAATTTTTAATTGTACATATGGCGGGTTGTACAATAGGCAGTTAAAATGTAGACTTAGTTTAAACTGTGAACCTTGTTGTATACTCATCGGTTATTGTTAAACATAGTTTTAAAAATGGCATTTGTTTTTGAATATAACTAGTTAAAAATAAAACTCTTGTTAGTTAAAATATGTTTAGAATATTTTTTGTACGTACATAATGTATTTTGTAATAATTAAAAATCATAATATTCTTGTAAGGAAGTTGTAATGCTTAGGGTTTGATCAGTCGCTGTTGAGATTATTTTCATCTTACCTAAATCATCGTTTTAATTATGTCTTTTACAACGGATTTTCATCTTCACCCCTCACAGCAACATCTGGAGTTCCACAGAGCTCCAATCTGGGACCACTATTATTTAGTATATTTATAAATGACTTGGCAATAAATTTAACCTGCTGTTCGCTGCTGACTTAAAAATATTTACCTCAATCTCATCAATTCAAGATTGTTACTTTTTACAGACCCAACTTGGGAATCGTTGAAAATTGGTGTATCTATAAGTTCTTGTAGCTTTGACAATAAACATATATTGATTGATTAACAAGGTGGAGTTTGATTATTTATTTAACAGCCTACATTTATCGGACTTGTGCACAAATTGAAGATTAAGGTATATTATTCAACCAAAAAGTTACATTATTCAACCAAAAAGTTACTTTTTCGGATTATATTGAAAATACAGTTGCTTCTGCGTTGAAAAGCTTAGGGTTCCTAATTCGTAATACTCGTTCTTTTACAAACTCTTAAAGCTTGGAGATCCTTTACTTTTCTTTAGTTCGTTCCAGGCTAGAATATGCATCTCTTATCTGGAACCTTATTTACAATATTGATAAAAGATCATTGGAAAATGTTCAGCGGCGATCTCTCAAGTACCTTTCTTTTAAAATAGATGAGCTGTATCCCATTCGAGGTATTGAAGAATCTCTGCTTCTTTCGAAAATAGAAGGGTAGTTTCCAGTGTTACATTTTTTTATAAAATATTACATAACACTATTGATGTACTATTTTTGATAAATTAAATAAATTTTAATGTTCCCCAAACAGCCATTAGATATCATAAAACATTTTATACAGCAAATATTTGAACGAACTTGGGAAGAAATTCACCTATAAGGCTAATGTGCTCAAATTTTAATTAATTTTGTTCTGATTGGGATATTTATTTCGACCATTATTTGTACTAATTTGTAGCTAATGTATTTAGGATTCTTTCTTTTCTTTTTTTCTTGCTGTTGCTAAAATTATTTTCTGTCGAAATATTATGTTTAACATTTATTTCATGTATTTTGTTCTGTAAATGGATTAATTTGTTGGGCAATAAAATTATTTTTATTTTATTAAGCAAAAAAATGTTTATTTTGATGCACCTACCACCTTTAAAAGTTTGTCAGTATATTAACGAGAAATCCTATATAATTCCTAAAGAAAAATATTTTTGGAATAAATTCCGAATTCTATTTATTGATATTTGTTATTTTTTAGGTTCAGTGACTCGAAACATGATGATCAGCTACACCAAGAATATCCTTGATACTTTAAAAAAATGGTACGAGATTAAGCAGATTTGATGCTATGTCACATTGTGGTGCGAAGACGTGGCTTGGGGTATCAGTTGATAGAAAACAGTACGCAAAAATAAATTTAAATCTGCAGATGCATCAGAGATAGCCATATTTTATACCACAATATGTCATGCGTGAACTCGATGAGATTTCATCGGCTAAGTATCATTCCTCTGTAATGTTTTGTATCATTAGGAACACGCAACATTGTAAACAATTATGACCAGGGTTTTCTGACCTTTTCCCTAGGTCAGAGAGAATAAATGAATACTAAATAATGTATAGTAATAAAGATTGAAAATATATATACTTTTAAGAGTTTTATTATGTCAGCCATAGTTTTATACCAAAAATGAAAATAAACTGAAATTATTCATTAAAAATACATTCATAAATTAACTATATTTATAACACTCATCGACTCTCTCCTGGCTATCTCCTTATCTATCTATTCGGCTCTGTTCCGTCTATTTTTTGCCTTTAGCCTCCTTCTGACACTTCCATTCGTTCTTATTCAGTGTAGTATGCATAGTTTTCAGAATATCAAGTGGTGTACCCTTTTTAGTTTTATGGGTGTACCTATCTGATGCTTGGTCCCGCAAAGTTCATCTTCAGTACACCTGCTTATGTGACATCTATCTCGATGTCAAGTTTGATTGAACACCCGTTTCTTGCCTATTACTCTTATACTTAACCAGACCTAGCTTAGACTCGAACGCATATATCTAATTCGTCCAAAACACAGCCTTGGTACACAAATATCTATTTTACCGCTGGTTTCATTACAAAAAACTGGAGTAAAAGGTAAAATTATCTCGTCCAGTACACTCGTATACACTTGAGTATTAGGGTGAGATTACAGAACGTCTGCAAATATGGCGGTAACTTTGCAGATCTGCAAATATGGCGGACTGCTTACATATGTATGTATCAAGTTTTCGTTTTCCAAAAAAGATCTGCAAATTTGCAATATATATTGTGGTTTATTACCCCCAACAACATTAAACCCAAATCCATAACTATGTTTAAAAACTCGAGAATCTGACACCATGAACTGTATTCAATCAAAAGAAACAGAAGACTCCATGGTTGTAGGATGTTATTCTAACCTTCTTAAGGGTGGATTTGGATTTAGTGTTGTTAGGGGTAATAAATATTGGGAATTTCAGATATTTTTTGGATACTTGCATCTATAAGTCCGCCATATTTGCAGATCTGCAAAGTTCTGTAATCTCACCCTAAGCCTATATTATTTTTGATTCAAGACGTATACATTTAAAAATGTCGTTTACTAAAAAATAAACATTTAATTTTGATATTTTATTTAACTCAATCAAAACATTAAATTATTATTTTTCATTTATATATGGCTTATACCGGACCTGTATGTACTCTAGTAGCCATGGAGTAGCCGACAGTGTTGCCGTCAGTTGCCGCCACATATTCATTAGTGACATACGTTTCATAAATTCATCGTGTTACATATTTGTTGACATAAAGAGATAGAAATTTAAAGTGACGTCTTGTATTACTTCGAATGAAAAAAAATCGATAATACAATTTTCTAACCTAAAAAAAAATCGTGACTATATGTCAAACGAAATTGAACTTGCTATGTTTATATCATATGCACAATACGTAAACACGTTTCTGCGCATACTCCTCCGCGCTTGGGTGCTCTGAAGTCCGTTTTACAATAGCAAAATTGTATTAAAATGTAAAGCACATTGATTAATTTAATAACATCTCGTTCAGTAACACACAAAAAGTGTTGTTTCAAAAATTTTAATTCATATATTACAACAAACTAAAGAAAAACATACCTTCACTTAGTTATTTGTACTATGTGAAGATGGCTTTCTGTCCGCTGCATGACTGCTGGCTGCCCGCTATAGCGGGCCCCGCGCGCGCTGTCAACAAATAACATCAAAATCAAACAAATGTGTGGTTATGTTATGATTTGGTTGTCGACGAAAACATGTGAGTGGAACTACTTTTATTTTTTTAGATATAAGTTATTTAGGATTATTTAAAATCAAGTAAAGGTATTTTGATGCTTTAACATGTCTTTACCAGGCAGAATTCATTATAAACGCATAATTTCTAATTGTTATAGTACATTTTATAAGACCCATTCCAAACGTAAATTTTAAAAACAAACATTTTTAAATTTCCTTCTGATATTGATCAAAGAACGGAATGGTGTCGTATTTTAAACATTCCACTTACAACCCCAATCATTATACATTATGTGAAAATCATATTTTGATACAAAATTGTTTACAAACACAAATCGTTCAAGACTGCTAAAAGATTTGCTTTACCTTGCTTTAGCATCCTCAAAACCAGATACACCAAAGATAGTAGTACTTAGTAATATTGTTATCACACCTCCAAACAGAGTCCTGTGAGGAAAAAGTTCATTTTAATAATATATACAAAATTAAAAAATGAAGCAGAATTTGAGTCAGGCCACTAGTTATGTTGCAGGGTTTATTAAGAAACTTAATAGTTTTGACTGCAAAGAGTGTAAAGTTAATTTACAGACATGTTAGAAGACCATTGATACTTTTACTTATTTTAAGGAAAGTTATGATAAAAGACGTTTTATTTATGTACAAAGAAATGTTATTGAATTTCTTTCAAAAATTCTTGAAATAGTTTCACAACTTTTGGATCATATTGATAACATAATTCAAAAAATTAAACTTTTTTGCCAGACCATGTTGATTTTAAATGGTTTAGATCAGAGGCGACTCATGGCCTAGTCTATGAGGAGACTACTTTTAAAAGGCACACCCTATATACTTAATAAAAATATATGTCTATAAGAATTCAAAAAGCAGAAATATTACATTGTATTCTAATAGAAATATATATTTGTATAAAGTATATAGGATGAGCCAGCTTCCTCACAGACTAGGCCAGAAGCCTGGTTTACATATAAAAAACATAAAACAGACGCCTTTTCTCATTTAGTTGAAACTTGTCTACTATTAATAATAAGAAAGTATTATAATGATAGTATGAGGGCTGCTGCAATGTCTAAAAGACAAACAAAATGATTTGAAGTTACTGCATTTAATTTTTTTCTGTTTCAGTTTATATGGATGATTGCTTTTGTCTGATTTCCTAAGATTCAGGAAGAATTTGTTGTTTCGTTTTTTGTTTTTTTTTTAAATTTATTTACTTAGGCATTAGTTTTCATATCAAGTAAATTATATAATTATTTGTTATGCAATTTCTGATTTTTGTTAACCAAAGATAGTTAATGTACCGAAATAGTAATGTAATGTTTGTGATATTAGAGCAACTTTCTTAAAGAATCATTTATAAGACGTCCGGGAGCGCCATAGTAAATAATAATAATAATAGACATTCTTGCTTTGCATAAGCTCGCTTGTATGGGGGTGAAGTGCATGAAAAATATTTTTTTGTATTGCCATCTCTTTGATATATTTTTTATTTATTTTTCTTGGAAATTTTTAGTAAATATAATTATATAAAACTTTGTATGATATTTATTTTATCCCTCATAATTATTTGTCATAGAATTTTACATTTTTATTGGGCATTTCATAATTGTTACAAACAGCTAATAAAAAAGGAAAATTTTAATTATAATTAAGAGGAAAATTTACTTAAGCAATTATCTTTTTCTAAACAATACGAAATAGAGCCACAAATATTTCTATAGTTTAATTTTACTTTTTAGTGAATGAAAAATATATACCTTCAGGTAAAAGTGAAATGTCTGTTTTTCTGGAACCACTATTCCGAAATTTGATTTAATTATTTTCTCAATTTTTGAAATCTTTATAAAAACAAAATTTTGCGATTTATTGCCATCAAAATTTGATTAAATTTTGAAAAAGTGGCTCCAGAGGAACATATTTTAACTACACGTACATGTTTTTTATTTCACTAAAAAATTAAAAAAATTACTATCAAAATTTTGTATGGCTATATTTCGTATTAGTTAGAAAATAATTGCAAAAGTAAATTCTCCTTTAAAAAACCCGCCAATTTTCAAATTAAATATAAAATTACGGGTAACTGCATTACCGACAGAGTAAGAGTTGACATTGTATGAGTTGATGGTAATACTGCTGGTAACTACATTACCGATAGAGTAAGATTAGTTCTACTCCTCCACCCCACAGGTCGTTGCAAGCAAACATGTTGCCAAATTTCTACAAAGAAACGGCAACTCTTAATAATCCTTCCTCCATGTTGCTATGGCAGTTCTGTATCGAGAGCGGTGCTACGTGCATGTAAAACACACTTCCATTTTGTATAATAATAATAATAATAATAATAATTTTTATTGCTTATCAACTTATACAAAGTTACAGCAAGAGTTTGAGTGTAGTCACAGTAACATAAACATAATTCAAATTGAGCTAAAAGTAAAGTAAAAAAAAAAAAATATATTAAATAATCATAGAATACTAGAATACATTATTCGTTCAAAATAAATGATCTCAATTTTAATATGTTACAAATATATGAGTAAATATACTTAGCATCATTGATGGTCAAATTTTCTAGTGTTGCAATAAGAGCATTTATATTTTCAAGTGATTGAATTTTAGGCTTCATAACATTGTAAATCGGACATTCAAAAAGAATATGTAAAAGAGTTTCGTTTTCCGCCTTATTACACACTGTACATATACTTTTGGGATCTATTGTGTACAAAATGTTATTTACAGTGAATTTTAGCTGATATTTGTTACTTAAACGAAGCTGGGCAAGTGTGCGTGTGATGTGAATTGGTAATTTTAATAGTAGGTAACTTTTAGGATTTTTTCCAGTTGGAAATGACGTATAAAAAGATAAAAAGTGGCATCGTTCGGAAAAGGAGACATCCAGATTATACAATCTGTTATAATAATCAGATAACAGCTTTTTTGTGTTTAATTTTAAAGTTCTGGCATTGAGGTTATTCCATAGATCTAGATGATTAATAGATGTAAATATTTCTTTAACTTGTGCAACCCAATTATATTTCTTATCCGAAGAACCTATCAAAAGGAGTTGTTGCTTAAAACAAAGTTTAGGATAGCGTTCGTCACTCATATTAAGTATTTTAAGTAACCAATTTAGTGTCATTTTAAATATATTAAATGCATATTTCACTCTACCAGTTTCTAATCTGATTGCACTATCGGGAGTATTACGAGGAACTAAGAGTATTCTTTTAAGAAATGAAACTTGCACTCTTTCTAATAAATCTTGGTACCTCAGACTCCAAACAGGAGAACAGTTGGACATAAGACTGAGCGCCAAGGATTCAAATATTTTAATTCTAGGAGGCCAGGTGTCAATTTTAGCTTTGGACATTATAGGTATTATAGCTCCTATTCCTTGCTTTGCCTTATCAACTGATGATAAAGCCATATCATGGAATAACCCAGAAGAAGAAAACGTCACACCTAGATATACATACTTATTGGCAACTTCTATTAGTTCTGAGTTAAATATAAAAGGAAAATTATTTTTTTGGAAGCCACCTCGAGAAAATGACATGATTTTGGTTTTTTTTGTATTAACTGTTAGATTATTTAACAAAATATATTTTTCTAAAATTTTAAGTTTCTTTAAGACGTCAATCTCAGAGTGAGCCAATATTACCATGTCATCAGCATAAAGCAGCATAAGGACATCATGTAAATTATCAATATTTACTCCCTGAGCACCATTTGCATAAAAGAAATCTTCTATGTCTGATAAAAACAGGGCAAACATTAGTGGACTTAACGATTCCCCTTGCAAAACACCGGATGTTACATGAAAAGGGTTAGATAATCCATCGAGGGATTTAATTTTGACAGTTGCTTTAGAATATAAGTTTATTATTACATTGAGAATGTTTGCACTTATTCCTAGTCCAAATAGTTTATTCCATAGTAATGTGTGATTTATAGAGTCAAATGCTCTTTTGAAGTCAACAAAAATTGCAAATAGTTTTCTTTTTCGATGTCTAATATGAATATGTATTACAGAGCTAAGGGTATGAACATTATCAATACAACCTCGACCGGTTCTGAAACCTGCTTGACATTCTGGTAGGATATTAGAGTCATCTGTCCACATAGAGAGCCTAGTTAGAAGAATATTAGTGAATAACTTTACACAACAATTAACTAAAGCTATTCCTCTGTAATTGGCTGGGTCATCTACGGGCCCATTTTTGTGCAACATAGACAGTAATATGCTAGACCAAGTGTCGGGAACAGTACAAGTTTCAAAAATACGGTTGTAGAGTGAAGTTAAGTAGATAATCCAATTATGAGGAAGATTTTTAAAGAATTCGTATGAAATACCATCGCTACCTGGAGCTTTTTTGTATTTACAATTATTTAGAACACCGTAAATCTCCTCAGTAGTGATGGGAGAATCAAGATATGGATGGCGAACATCAAAATAAGATATACTATTAGTGAGAGTAGCAGGATATACATTTGAGTAAAATTCATTCCAAACTTCTGCAGTAAGGTTGTGTGATTTTGAATTACAGCGAAATTGCTTTACAGCCATCCAAAACTCTTTAGAATTTGACAAATTAGTAAGTCTGGATACATTTTCATTGTGATAATCTTGTTTTTTTGTTGTCGTTAAATTTTTGAATTGTTTTTTTAGTGCAAGATAGTTGTTTTTAGCCTCTTCAGAAAAATTATCTTGTTTTGCTTTTTTAAGTGCTACTTTAAGTTGTTTTTTTAAATCTTTACAAGAAGTGTCAAACCATGACTTATTTTTATTATTGTAATTAATATACTTTGTAGGATTAGTGTATTTAATTAGGCCTAACTGATTAGCCGTTTCAGACACTGCACTGTATAGATTATTCATAGACTTATTTACATCGGCTATAAATGTGACTTTACTAGAATTAAGCATAGTTAATTTGTAATTTAATGCCAGATTACACTTCCAATTCAGCGATTTGGTCGAAGAATTAATATGAACACCAATAGGTGGAGCAGAATGGTTTAAATTAAAATTAAACATTAAATTTGTTGGAAAATGATCTGATAAAAAATCGTCGAAACTCACAAAAAAGTTGTTAACCTCTGATATATATAAGTTACTCACCCAGACAAGATCCACTACACTTTTGCCCAGCTTGCTTACATAAGTATATTTGGCAAGCCTATCCAGCGAAGTTCTTCCATTTAGAAGTGAAAAAGAGTTATTAACCATAAATTCAAGTAACAAGCGTCCTCTAGTGTTTAGGGTTGTGTCTAAACTTACCCTGTCCTCATACAAACTTGAGTTTTCAAGAACTTCACTGGGTATAGTTCCCATATTAGATACCCTGCTGTTAAAATCACCACCAATTACAATTACAGTGTCAGTGTATTTTTCTGTTATCTCGGTCAGTGTAATCTGAAAACTTTCTAAAATAAAATCAATATTTATTGATGGCTTTAAGTATAAGTTACATATTATTATTTTAAAATCATTTAAACTGAACAAACAACATATCCACCAAGATGATTTACATAAAACAAAAGCATTAAAAGTGTTTCTATAGAAAATGCACAAACCCCCACTTCCTCTACCTAAGGATTTTTCTTTTACCGCACACGCACTTACTACACTAAAGTCATTTAAACCTACTTCGGTTGCCGATGCAATCTCCGATGTAACCCATGTCTCACTAACACAAAGAAAGTCATATGAAGTGGTCGATGAAAGTAGGTTCTGTAAGTTTCTATAACCATGACAATTCCAGAAAGTTATAGTTAGTTTTTTGTTGAGGTTGAAGTTTTGTTTATTTTGAGAGTGCTTTGGTTAGGGGAGGATTCTTCATCACGACCTCTTTTTGTGGTGATAATTGGGACAATCTGTGGATGACCATTAATGAACTTAATTTTTATATTTTCTCCTTTAGCCTTTCGGTTGTCTAATTCTTGAAATACTAAAGATAACTCTTCTTTTTGCCGAGGTGTATAGTCATTTGCAACCTTGACATTTGGATATTTTACCTTGGGCAATTTGTCTTTATTACGTAAAACTAGGAGGGCACTTTCTTTGGATGAAAACTCAATTTTTACCGGTCTAGGATTACTTCTATTTTGTGCTTTACCAATTCTGTAGAATTTTTTAAAACTAACATTAGCTTGATTTAAAGTCAGTTGTAGGATATCTTTAACTGCTACTTCCAAATCCAGAATTTCATCAACACCATACATGATTACATTTTTTTCCCTATCAATTCTACTTTTGAATTCACAGTACAATTCCATTGAGTTCAATGGTTTGACTTGTTTTTCAAGTTCAGAAATTCGAGTTTGCATAAATGAATTCTCTTTCTGCAGAATAGTAATTGTTGTCATACAAGAATCAATTTTCTTATTTTGATCCAACAAAATTTTATGTATTTTGTAATTTAACAGAGCCGTTTTAACTGTCTTCCTTAAAATTTCCTATTTTGGATATACAAGGATTTCACTCAATATGCTTTAATTGGTTTTTAAATTAAAAGTATTAAACAATGTAAAACAATTTTCCATTTATTTTTGTTTGACATTAAAAGTAACACTAACATTGTAACAATATTTAAAGAAATTCGTAATTTTACTATAAAAACTAAAATCAAATTCATTTCTTATTAAGAGAACACTACTTTTATGTCTTAAGGGCCCTATTCAGTAATTTATCGTTTATGGACGACATCGTTAAGCTAACGACAGTTCAACCAACGACTTCTATAACGATAATTTTTGAAACTCTATTCAATAACAGAGTCATTACGTTGTTTCTAGTTACCAAATCTGAACGATGATTTCTAGTAAGTTGGTATTATAATTTAGTGTTTTGTGATAAAAGAACGTATGTTGATGATTATACCGGGTGTTTAATTTAAAGTTTTACAGTTAAATATCGCCAAAAATATGCATTTTATAAAAAAAAGTATCAGACAAAAGTTTTATAGTTTTTTAGGGGAAACATTTTGGCTAAATTAATTTTTTTTATAGCTGACCATAATATGGCCATATCGAGGTGGATTTTTTTTCAAATTGGAACCCTATTTTTTTTCATAGGTATTCTTGCGAGTTAATAAAAAAATAAGAAACATCTAAAGGAAACATTTTTTTATTGGATTTCTACTTATTGAGTAACATCTACTTGAAAATTTTGCTGCGCGAAAAAAAGTTGGCCATATTATGGTTTGCTATAAAAAAACAATTTTAGCCAAAATGTTTTACCCAAAAAACTATAAAACTTTGTTTTTTTCTATAAAAGGCGGTATTTAACTGTAACCCTTTAATTGGAACACCCGGTATATTTGACATTTTTTTGGAACGTAAAATAAAAATTCTACCAGTAGATATATTCATTTGTTTTTCAGAATATATTAATTATTATTCTTAACCTACAACACGATCAGGGGGTCGATTCTCGATTCGTAGGAATTCTGTTTCTCGCGGGCCATTTTTGCTGGTCGTATTGTATGTAGGGTTTATTTAAATGAGTATGGATATATTAAAAAAAACTGAGAACTATTCCAAAAGAATACAAAAAACAACTCGAGAACAGTACAAGTTGTATTTATTGGATTTGAAAGCCAAACCAAATTTGTGTAGGTTACGGAGAAGTATTATAGGTTTTGTTACTGTTTTGCAGTGCTACTTTTAGGATCATCACTGTTAATAAGAATCCAATAGTAAATGGTTGAATGGGCAATCCTAACTTTGAATCAGATTTATTTTTAAAATAATTAAATAAATTAGAAAAAAATTCCTTAAAAATTGTACTTGCTGTATTAGGTATATGGCAATTTAGTTGTAAAATTTGTAAAAAAGTGCTTTTATTATTTAGAACACATCCTGATTCACAATAAAAAATGAGAGGGAATGCAAAATAAAATCACTATAACGACACTTCATATTATTAACGACAGCTCTTTGGCTATCGTTGATGAACGACAATTTTACAACCATATTTGTCTATTTTCAACGACAATCGTTGTCTACTGAATAAGAAAAGTCGTCTGTGAACGATTATCGTCTGTGAACGATTATCGTCTATTAACGACGTCGTTCAGAGTTACTGAATAGGCCCCTTATTACGGCAATTAACATGCCTAATGAGATAATATATTCAGGAATACACAGTCTCTTAAAGTTTGCATCATATGGAACACTTTTTAATTGTTTTTTGAGAAAAATGTATTCTTGATAAAAGTTAGTGCTTCACTTAAAAAAAAGATGATATTAACTTGAAAAATTAAAATTACAGTATCCTATCTCAAAATATGTTGTATTTTTATGATTTAATAAAAAAAATCCGGGTTATCTTTGATTCAATCCCATAGCGCTCAGCGGCCTTTATAAAATTTTATACATTTGTCTAGTCGAAAAAAACTCTCCTCTTATTCAGTTCCTGTTTTGAAGATTGTTGTTTTGGCATTTTTCGAAAATTCTCCAGCACTTTATCGAGATCTGTAACCTGAAATTGAATACTTGTTTCAAGACCAAGAAAGTTTGTTTCAAGACCAAGAAAGTTTGATCATAGCAAATTTAAATTTGTAGTCTGAGAACCAGCGACCATCAACGAAACGTTATATCTGACTGCAAAAAGGGGCTCGTCGTATTGTTTGCTTGCTCATTTTAGTTAGGTAGAAGGGGGGGGGGGAGAGTGACCAACATATACTATGTTCCGGTGGTGGGAGCGGTTATGTAACCTGTGAAATTTAAAGTTGCTTATCAATGGATTTTTTCTGACAATAACATATAAGCTTCTAGACGTCAGTAACAATAGAAAACCCTTGCAAGCATTTTCTGTAGTTCGGTTTTGCTACTTCCGATAGGTATACGGTTTTTGGCCACGTGACACGGTATTTATCTTTTGCAACGAGATTCGGAATATAGCTTAAACGCGTTTTTACTGAATCTAAGATGATTTTGAAGCATACAACTTTTAATTGAAGGATTTTCTTCTCCAACCGTAAATAAGAGATATTGGTTAAAGTAAAAAAACGACACCCTATAAAGTATCCCCTCAGATGCTTCTACTATGCCCAAAATGTAATCAGCTCACGGCAGGATGGATTAAAGCTTAAGTTTAAAATTTGGTTTTTCTCTTTATCCGTTTTTCAGTTCAAAATTTGCACTTTTCCTCAAATATCTCGAATACTGTCCATTTTAGGGAAATATACGACAAAAATTACAAAAAATTAAATTTAGAAATTATAAATGAAACCCGGATTTATTTTAAATAATAAATAAAATTTAAAAATCCATTGCTTAACATACAAAAAAGAAGGCATTTATGCCTACATGGCGACTCAAATCTACAAAATAATATGTAGACCTCTCCTGGAATAAGGACAAAGTATTTAAACAGCCGAAGACGTGCATTAAAAAAATATTCAAGTGGCCGAAACTTCTATACTGAGAATCATTACCAAGATACGACATCCAGGAAATCTCACACACACCATAAAGCCAATAAATATCTCTACGAAAAACTCAATGATGATCTCTCGGTGGCCCTCGTTCCTGACTATGTAATGAAAGAGAGAGAGAGAGAGAGAATGATTTTACCAGCAGTCTATGTGAGCAACAGAGATGGGGACATTTTACATGTATTTAAACGGTAAAATCAAGGAATGTTTGTGCCAGGCGCAGCGCGGATAGCTGTTCAGATAATCGCGGTTTCTCGATAATGTCGATTGTTGCGTGAATTAAGCGAATTTGTTTACGCGCTTTTAGTATTATTAGTGTCTTTTTATTTTCGATAAACTTGTTTAAATATATTATTTCCTATTTTTTAATTGTGACAACGAATAAAATTGGCGTCTTAAAAAACACTGTTAGTGGTTTTTTGCTAGAAGAAAAACTACAAATTAAAGAATTAGGCAGGCCAATAAATTGTATAAGGTTTTGTGGAGCATTTGAGTTAGCTTGAAGGGGTCACGATGAGAAAGATAATTCGGAAAATAGAGACATATTTAAGGAGCTGGTGAATTTTAGCGCAGAATTAGACAACGACTTAAAGGTTCATATTCGAAGTTCAAAAGCTTTCAAAGGTACCTCAAAAACAACCCAAAATGAACTTCTTGAGTGCTTGTTAGATGTCTATCACGAAGAAATTAGGAAAGAAATAGAAAATTCTCCTTTTGTTGCAGTGATTTCCGATGAAACGACGGACGATGCTTGTGAATTTCAATTAGTTATAGTTTTCAGATTTTTGTGTAAAGGACGATCAGTTGAGAGATTTTGGAGGTTTTACATGTTCGATGGACACGACGCCAAATCAATCGCTGAATGCATTTTAATGTTTTACATCCATTATTAAAACATAGTCCAAATAAATTAAGTGCTCAAAGCTATGACGGCGCGTCTGTAATGAGTGGTGGATTAAATGGTGTGCAAAAAATTATTAAACAAACATATCCTCTTGCAAATTACGTTCATTGCTATGTACACCAGATGAATTTAGTTATGACAAGTGCATGTTCTGTCAATAAGCAGGCTAGAATATTTTTTTCTAATTTATCTGGTTTGTGCTCTTTCTTTTCCACGTCTCCTCAAAGAACAAAAATTTTGGATGAGGTAGTTAATCGCAGGTTGCCAAGATCTTCCCAAACACGTTGGAATTTTCAATCGCGAGGTGTTCATACTGTTTATGGGAATAGAAAAGACCTCATTACAGTTGTGGACATTATAGAAAGTACTTCACGCGATTCGTCTTCTATTAATCAAGAAAGTGGGTACAAATTGAAACTTCGGGATAAAAATTTTATCTTTTGGTTAAGTATTTTTCATCAAATAATGCCTCACGTGGAAATTATTTTTAACCAATTACAAAAAGTATGCACAGATTCTGTTAAGGTCAAGAAAGATTTGGAGAATTTCGAAGCAGCAATTCAAGGTATACGGGAGCAAATGGACAGCATTATTGACAATATTCAAGGAGAAATAAACACGTCGCAAGGAGAAATAAACGCGTCGCAAGGAGAAACTGGTGAACCAATAAGAAAAAAGGCACGAATTGAAGAGAACAGCAGAAAACACGAAGCCTTAGAAATATGCGATGCCGTTTTATTGCAAATAAAAACAAGGTTCAACTTCTCTGGGCATTTGGTCGCTTCTAATGTATTTATGTCGAACAAGTTTTTGGTCTATAGGCATCAGTTTCCTGAATCATTCCTCAATGAAACATGTATACAATTTTCATTTTTAGACAAAAATATGCTTAAAAATGAATTACAAGTACTGTATCAGAGAGACAAATTAAGTACCACCTCCGGAGCTGTCCCGCTGTCAATTTTATTAAATGAGGAAGGTTTAAATTGTACATTTCAGGACACTTTTAAACCTTTAGGTATTTTGACAACAATACCTATGACAAAATCTGAAGCAGAGCGCTGTTTTTCAATGCTTAAACGGATTAAAACATTCCTCAGAAATACAATGAAGGAAGAAAGATTTAGTGCTTTAGAGGTATGTTGTCCGCAGAAAAATATTTTGTAAATGGAATTGAAAATTTGAATAATAAAGTAATTGAAAACTTTGCAACCAAAAAAGAAAGAAGACTTCATTTATCGGAAACTTTAAAACTAGTATATCAAGCAACTTTGTGCGCGTGTGTAAATACTGTAAATAGGCATAGTTTTATGTTTGTGATTTTTCTGGTATATGGACCTAAAGCCTCTTTATGGTAATAACGAAATGCAAGGACTTTCAGCATTAATTACGGGGGGTAAGTTAATTTATAATTTTTAATTAATTTTACAGAGTTCTTTGATAAGTTTTGAGTAATTTATTGGCAAAGTTTAGGATGAGACTAACCCTGACGGCATGTTTCGTGGCAAAACTTGTGTTAGAAATCTCATAAATATTAGTCATATAATAGATATAAAAGTGATAAATTTTTGCCCAAAGCCACTTTTTTAAACGACTTTTTGTTAAAAATTTAGGCGTGGCACCCCAAAAAAATTTTCGCCTCTGGTGGGGGGCCTCCGACAGGGCGTCTCCGGCGGGGTTTTCACATTTGTTAAAAATCTGGCACTACCATCTCCTATTATCACAAGCCGCCACTGCTATAATATTAATATTTAATACTATGACGTATTGGAGCGAGGCGCTAGATACGTTTCACTGCTTCAAGCGAACATATGGACTCCATCTCGCCGAGATATACCAAAGTTATAACAACAAATGAAAGAGCCGGAAGTGGCAGCTACGATTCATATCTACACCGAAGGTTCTAAAACAACAAGGCCCAGGATGTGGAATATACTCCAGATTTTTAAATATAAACAGAAAATGGGCTGTGAGCAATAGTGCCAGTGTAGTTCAAACCGAGCTCGCGGAGATTCTTATAGCAGCAAAAGAAATCACCAGAAACAAATATCACTGGAAGGAATATGTTCATCTATACATATAGCAGAGAAGCACTACTCACCTTGGACAGACTACGAATTTACTAAGAGTTAGTACTAGAATATCATGAAGCTTCGGCTGAAATACCGATCAACAATGTGGTCACCTTAAGATGGATCAAAGCGTCACGCCACATCGAAAGGTCTTGTTGATTTACTAGCCAAGAACATCATACTATAAAAAGAAGGTATACTATTACGCCGATTCAGCCACAATAGATCCATCTGTGTTTCAGTGGACGGCGATGAGATCATTCTCATTTTTAACCTAACCTACGCCGATTCATCTACGTCAAGGTGACGTATTGTGAGGGAAAGGCGTGGCTTTTACGAATTTAAGGAATCAGCTAATCGAAAACAGCGCGCGCAAATAAATTTTAATCTGCTTATGGCCAATCAGCCATATTTCACACCACAATACGTTATGCGCGAATTCGATGAGATTTCGTCAGCTAAGTATCACACCTCTGAAATTTTTTTGTATCATCAGCCAAGAAGGCAGCCAACAAAATACTTTTTGGACCTGGCCCTGGCCCAAAATATCGGTAGTGACAAACCTAATTAAAGAACATTCTCTTGTGAAATTCAAGGAAAGATGGGATGAAACAATAAGCTGCCGACTTGCCAGGAAGCTTTTAAGTTATTCCGATAACGCTACAGCAAACAAATTATTGACTATGATTAGACACATGCATTCTGACTGGTTATTGCCAAGTACGGAAATATCTCCATAACATGGGGCTGTCAGAATCCGTATTCTGCAGGGAGTGCGAAAGATGAGACTATCGAGCATATCCTCTACGATTGCCCGACGCTCTCATTTATTAGAAGATTTATGTTCGGCGAGAATTGGATCACATCTACCGATATAAAAGAGAAGCACCTCTTGACGACCTTGTCACTACATTATACGGGTCGGGTCGGGTACGGTGGTGTAGCGGTCTAACGCGCTTATATTCATTTATAAGCAAGTTTACGTGTCAGAGACTGCTGGGCTTCGAATCCCAGACCAGAACATGTGGATTTTTAATTAAATTGCATGGTTCGGTATAGGATTTGATGTGTGCCGAATTAATAGAAATTCAATTTCTGTTGATATGACATGCAGATTAAAAAAATTCGCCATACATTACCGTCTCGATGATGGTGGGTGAGGTTTTCCTCACCTGTAAGTCAAATGGCACCATCAATCATGTTTAAGTCGCCCCGGAGCGTCACGGCAAATAATAATAATAATAGCCGTCCCTTTCCCCGCACAAGCTCGGCTTTTGGGGTTAAAATTCACTCGTAAGGGGGTGAATTAGGGAGAGTATTATTATTATTATTATTATTCTTAAATCTGCAGGCTGGCTCACGTTAACCCAACCTTTCACACGTTACAGATACTGTAATGTAAATGACCCTGTTATTTTGTGACCTTGAAATCGTCTGTCGGAAGTTGCACGTGAAAGTGTCTGGCAATTGTTGATTGGAGTTTATAATGTTATTCAGTTGAACATATTAAAAAATCAAATATACTATAACGGTTTACCACGACATTTTTATGTACCTTGAATATCTATCGAAACACATCATACTTAAAGTTTATAACACATAAATCCTATCTATTATAGTGTACATACACATGATTAATCATAACGAGCCTTCGAGAAAAATATAATTGGAGTTAACTGATATAAGTTAAATGTTTTGAATTGGTATTTTAGCCACTTCCATAGAATGGCATTTTAATCTTGAAATTAAAACTAAACATTTGTGTCAAATTTGTCGAAACTTTTAATACCCCTGAACTACCAAACGGGGTGCATTTGCACCCCACGTGTATTTTTATATATTTTTAAGCCATTCTTTTTTTGTTCGTCACACTCTTTTAAGTAGCTGCATATTTTTATGCTACAAATATGAGCCAAAATTGTAATTTACTAATTTTTTCTTAAAAATAACTTTTATTTATTTTTTTTTATTAACTCTCTGTTCCATTTAAATTCCAATATAAATGTAATATAACCAAATTACGTTCAGTTTTATATGTACGAATACATAGAATCTAGAAAACACCGAGAGACAGGAAGTATGCCGCTCGCTGCCGCACGTTTGAAAAAAGCTTGGTAGTACAAAGGATGTTGAAGTAGTCCTTCAACATAATGAATTTAGATCTGAACACAACAAATATTTTAATTTTAACAATTTTTATTTGGGTGTAAAAAATCTCAATGCCTACTCTGGCGCACTTTAGATTTTTCGAGGTCATTACGCAATCCACGTCACATTCATGTGGACATTTACTTTAAAAAATATTGGGCAGACGTTTCAAGCAAACGACGCTTCTTAACTCGCCCGTTGTTTAGCCGCAAACGAATTCTAGAAGATATTTCTCTCAACGACAACCGACATACTTTGCCGTTGTTTGTGATGTAACAGTTCGACGAATTTCGATTAAATAAGTGTTAATTATAGCCGGCTTTTTATTTTCTACAACGACGAACGAAAACCAGCACCTTTTAAGCAAGCAGTTCACTACAGTCTTAGGAATAAATTAAATGTAAATAATGTACATTGTACAGGAAATCACTAAACCCCTTATATAAAATTTAAAAAACGGTATTCAACACAGAGCAAAAAGGAAAAAATTACCGTACAAGTTTGAAAGGAATAATTACAAAATGGATTATAACGTATATCTGGCGGTCGCTGGATCTTAATTTATATTACTAACCTCTTCTATGGTTCTAGTTAAACCACTTGATTCTGTCGATGACAGGTTAGCAAACTGAACTTTCTTTGGTGAAAATGGAGTGGTGAATTGAGGTTTTTTCTTGAGAATACTCGTAGGTAAATTAACTAAAATAAAAATAGTAACGAAATAGTGGATCGTCTGATAGTTGATTTTAAAACGTTAACTTGTTAATACTTACAATCTTTTTCAATATCTTGTGTGGAGGAAGAAACTGATACTAATGTAGAATTTATTTTATCTTTTTTTGAATGCTTTCTTTTGAGTGTTCTATACCGATTTTTCTCAGTTTTCTTTTCTTCAATAGATTTTGTTAATCGATTGACATCTCCTGTCGCTTCCTGAACGCGTTGTTTTACTTCTGAGTGTTCTTTTTTTATGTTTTCCATTTGATCAGAAAAATAAATTTTGCAAGCATCTAAAAAGTCTTTTTTCTTTGTCAAATCAACCAAAAGTGGATTATAGGTTATTTCCTCCAATTCTATTTCAGCGTTTTTTATATTAGTTTCTTCTGTGTTTATTTCTGTTTCCAGTAATTGAATCTTTTCTAGAGCAACTTTTTTATCATTTAGAACATTTTTTTCCGCCATTTTCTCAAAATATTTTGCAAAGAAATTGTTTAGACTTACTGCCTACAATACATCATGAAGTCAAAAATATTTAGAGAAATTACAAAATAATCAAGTTTTTGCTTACTTTAACCTTTTTGTTATTTTCCTCTTTTAATGTACATACTTCATTTTCTAAAATATTTAAGTCATATTTCAATACATTTATTTTGGATGTATGTTGTTCAGATAATTCAAATAATTTATTCTCCTTTTCTATTTTCTCATCTTCTAATTTGTTTATTTCAATTTCATTTTTGGAGAGTGTTTGCTGGTTTATCTCTAATTCTTTTTGAAGTTCCTTTTTTATTTCAGAATTTTCGGTTAATTTTAAATTAATTGCTGTAATACGTTCTTTTGTGGAATCAATTCTAAAATATTTAAATATTAATTTAAAAATCAATAATTAAATAATACTAAATTAGTGATTTTTATAAATTTACCTGTTTGTAATGTCCACCAAATTCTCATTCACCTCATTAATCTTCTTCGTTTTTTCAACAGTTGTAGTATTAATATCGTTACTAAGCTCAATTATTTTTTCGTTCTTCTCCGCTAATTCCGTTGTCAATGGTAATATCTCTATATTTGTTTCACAATTTCTTTTAAGATTTTCAACAAGTTTTTTTAGTTTAATTGAATATTCACGTTTATCAACACATTCTGACTTAAGCAGTAAATTTTCGTCTTTTTTATCAGTGCTACCACATTGAGACTTAAAATCATTAATTTTTTTTCTCAATCCTTCTAAATATAAAGCTTTTGTATTAATAGAACTCTCAATTGCAGTCTTCTCATCCAAACTTTTGTTAAATTTTTCTCGAAAGCTTTCTTGAATATATATAGATCTGTTTTTCGTAGAAGTGACATAAACTTTTAATTGTTCATCAATTTCACTAGCATTTAAGATATTTTGCTGTACACGAACAAACTCCTCATTGGTTTGAATAACTTGAGCGTTAATTTTTTCATTTTCTAATTGCAATAAATCAATATTTTTCTTCTCCTCATTAATTTGACGCTTGACTGAGTTATTTTCTAGACTTAATATGTAGGATGATGTTCCTTCAACTTCCTGAAATTACAATTTCTCTAAATAATAATAATAAGAATAATAATAATAATAATAATAATACTATTAATAAAGTGACGCTGTGAAACAAAATAAAGTCTACACAGAACACGAGACGAAAGTAGTTGAAGCCGATGACACAAAAAAAAATACTAATAAAAACATTTAAATGTCTATTAAATATTATTTCGAATAATGCTTTATTCGATTTTCGTCGTTATTATACGAGACCTAACAATTAACTATATGTTTGGAAGAAATGTTGAAAACACTATTTATATTTATGTTCGATTTAAGTTTTAAGATTTACGTGCGTCCGAATATTAATTTGTCAGTAAATTTGTTATATTTCTGTTATATAGTTTGCAAAATAAAAAAGCAATTCCTTACGATCAGACTGTATGTTAGGTAGGGACTATATGACTCATTTTTTCGATCGGGAAGAAAAAAAAACCGTTTAAAATAAGTATATTTTTTAAACATTTCGTACATCGTCCGAACATATACATAGTTGGGTTCGTATATTATTATAACGGATTTACAGAAAAACATTTTATTGGGCATTTCAAAAAGGCAGTCTTTCGGTCTAAGTTGATAATAAATATAATGTCGTGCGAGCCATTTTCGACCAGTCTGGTCATGCTCTAATTCCTCTCTGCCTGGAAAAGAAACTAAAAGAAATAGAGAAAACAGAAAGGCAAAATTTGGAACATACAGAAGAGGCCAAAGGACGATGAAATAAAGATGAAGATGGAATTGGAAATTCTGCCTCTGTTAAAACCCCAACTTTCGAACGCCATGGACCAACTACCTTAAATAGTTCAAAACAGCTGCGAGAGCGAATGAATGTTCCGAAAGAGAAAAGGCAGTAAATCTGAGTGCTCCGAAGATCCAAAGTGACCAAGACAAAAATTTTGAGAACCAGCTTTTCCAAGGAATCTGTGACAAACTAGACATGAAGAAAACCAGAACTACAGCGTTTCACCCACAGTCAGATGGAAAGGTAGAGCGAATAAATAAGACCATTGGCAAATATCTGTCAAAAGTGATTTCCAACCATAAGCGAGATGCGATCAGTACCTTTTGCTCTTCGCAATGGCTTATAGATCCGCTGTCGTAAGACCAAACACCAAACTCCTCTTCGGGCGCGAGATGAAACTACCGTGCAATCTCGAGTTTGGATGCCGACTCACGGGCGGCTCCAGGTCGAATTTTCGGTGGGGGTCATTGCCATTGTAGCCATCCCCTTTAGCAATTTTTTTAAAATAATCGTCTCAAATTGTCAGAATTTTCCTATCGAGGGACCCATGGCCCCCCTGGAGCTGACCTGGAGAACAAATAGCCGGTGAAGATTATGTGACCCAGTTACGAAAAAAATGGACGATATGCACGAGTTGGTTCGCATCTTCAATTCGCCAGTGACAAGATGAATAAACGGTACGATACCAAAGCCACAGATAGTTATTTCAAGGAAGGCGACTAGGTCTGGTTCCATAACTCAAAAAGAAAGAAGGATTATTCTCCGAAGCTTCAACGGTCTTGGGAATGTCCGTACCTCACCAAGAAAAAAATTAATGATGCCAAACGGCAAACCTAAGGTAGTTTGAGGGTGACCATGACGAAGAAGAAGTAAATTAACTCCAAGAAACACCTGACCTTGTCTTTGAAGAATTTATGAGTGCAAGCTATGGTGTTAAAACTGAGCAACAACAAGATCTGCTTCCGCCAGCATCAAAACGACACTCGAGGTCTGGCATCTGTGTTCCAAAAGAAGTTTGGTCGATTGCCAGAACTTCAAGGTCAATTACCAGCCCCTGGAAAAGCATTGAAACTTCATGGGCCGCCTTTCTCTTTTCTATTGGGTAACAAAGAACGCGTTCAAAAGATCTTCACTTATCATGATGTATGGGAAACATTACTTAGTTTGAGGGAGCACGTACCGGAGTCAAATGTATACAAACTAGCCATGCCAAAAATAGAAAACAAGTAGCAGTTCATGCTCTAATTCCTTGAGTCCCTCTCTACCTTATTTGGTCCTTCTTGTTCGTCACCTCCGAAATCCCCTTTTGATACATTTATTCCGGACGAAGGCAGACGTTCCTTCTGCGGAGAGTGCGAACCGAACGCTGTGGAAATTGTTGAAAACGCAATTTGAAAGGTTTCCAAATCTGATCCATTCTATTCCAGAAGGTCTGGAATTCTTCTAGAACAGTAGTAGTGCGCTGCATTTTTATATAAATAGCCGAATTTTGCCAGAGTTTTAGTAAGATAAGCAATTTGTAAAGATAAATATTTGTAATAATTATTAGTATAAGTGTTTGAGATATAAATATACATAGTTATAAAATACATTAGCGTATTTAGTGTAAATGTAATAAAATAATAAACACTTTAAAATAAACAAACGTTACAATATATACTTATAAATTAGAAAAGAAAAATAAATAAATTATGTATGTAGTCTTTATACAGGGCGTCCCAAAAAGTAGTTCAATCCGTTAACCATGGGTCCTTAGGTCAGTGTAAGAAACCTTTATTTTTTTTTAGATTGGGGCCATCATGTTCAATGTACAGGGTGAAAAAGTTAATTTAAAAAAAATACGTTTTTCATTATATTTTTGTCGTTTTATTAAGTAGATGGCTTAAAATTGGTAAACTGGGGTATTTTGGGATGACAAATCATAATTTGAGTCTAAATATCACCTACCTCATAGAGGGCGCTAGTTGTAAGTCACCCTGTATATTGAACATGATGGCCCCAATCGAAAAAAAAAAAAAAAAAAATAAGAGGTTTCTTACACTGACCGAAGGACCCATGGTTAACGGATTGGCCTACTTTATTGGAACACCCTGTATATCACAGATGGAAGATTCTGGATGTTGCATTCTGACGAAGTCTTTATTCAGTCAACTATATTCTATTCTAATATTGTTCTTTCATACAGTAGGATGAAAAATCGAAGGCGATAAAATTCGTAATACATTAATGGACAGATAATTTAAAAAAAAAAACTAGACAAAATTCATTTTTGACCGCCCTGCATAAAATACAAAATTTAAAACTTACTACAAAAAATCTATGATCCTTTGGCTTTGTACATTTGTAGTTTTTGAAATTGCAGCATTAAATCCGAGAAAGTAACGAATTTTTAAAAATGAAAAAGTTTTTGCGAAAAAATTCTAGGAAAAGGGTGGGGAATTCAAAAACATTTTGGAGATATGTAATAGCATTATGAAAAAATAGTTTGTAAAAATGTGAAAAAATTAATTAATTTGTTTAAGATTAACAAAATTTTAATTTTTTGACATTTTTTTTTATCTTTGAACTATGGAGTGTAAGAGGTAAGGAGAACTATCTTTGTATAGAAAAAGTGTCCCTCAAAATCAATAAAATTAAGATGGCGCTTCTGTACCAGAGGGGCGCCGACAGTCGATAATCACACCAATAATGTATATAATTACGGATCTACGTCAATTCATCGCCCGACAATTCATCGCGCGAAAATTCAGAGCCGACATTTCATCGTAAGACGATTCACCGCTACGACAATTCACCGCCACGACAATTTGTCGCCAGTCATTTTTTAGAATTCATTTTTAGTATAGGTAATAAAAAACAAGTAGGTATATTGAAAAAAAAATATATTATAAAAAATTGTAGTTGCTAGTTATTACATTTTAAATTGAATTAATATAATAATATTAAATAATTTAGACTTGCATTCGAAAATTATGCGCAATTCCTCGAAGATATTCCATGGTATTACGAGCGTCGTAGGATTCTGTAAGTAGTTTTAAACGACGTGCAGAATCTTTGTAAATTTTTTTTTTGAGTAATTTCATTACCTGCCACAATTTGCTCTATTTTCAATTTGTTAAGGCTTTCCTCCTTTTGTGAAGCCTTAATTAGCCTCCAAATGTTGAGATGTGCAATGGAAACAATTGAACTGAAACTGTTATGCCATCCTTCAACTGCATTATTGGTTCTAGCAATTCCCTCTCTGGCTGCATTGTAACAATTCCAAAGGACTGTTGAGAACCTGCGACTGCCGCTTATACACTTTAAATTGGCTTATCAATAATACATTATTGATAATTATTATATTTTTCTTAGTAAAAACTACTTGATTAGCAAAAAAAAAAGTAAATCATATTTTTGTGTAATTTAGAGTAAGATATTTTGTAATTTTTTCGAAAAAATAATTTTATTTGGTACTTATAAGAAAAATTCAGTATAGCACAAAAAAAATTGTTTGTTTTTCAGACATACTGTATAAATTATAGATACAATACGATATTTTTGTGGCGATGAATTGTCGTAGCGATAAACTGTCGTAGCGATGAAAAGTCGTGGCGATGAATTGTCGGCTCTGAAAGGTCGCGCGATAAATTGTCGCGCGACGACTTGACTGGATACCTATAATTACATATATTGCTCATCCATATGTAATTTCTCACCTATTCTGTATTGTAATGAAACGGTTATCTGATGGATCGTAAATGAAATAGGGGTCTATTCTGTAACAATTCCTTTATATTTAACGGCCTTTAAAAATATTTTCTCATTTACTTCTGTCATTATTTAAACGGATCTTTAAAATACATTAGAGGACTATCTTAAAGAAATCTGTTTAAATAATGATAGAAGTAAATTAACGAATAAGAAACTATTTTTAAAGGCCGCCAATATTTTTAAAGGCCGTTAAATATAAAGGAATTGTTACAGAATAGACCCCATGATCTGTATCAAAACCAAAATAATCTGTATAGTAATGAATATTACGATACAGATTTTATGTAGGCATTTAATATAAGTACCTTCAATGTAAAATGAGAGTACAAAGAAAAATTATGTCATTATGGGAAATTTTTAATAATAGTAAAAATATTTTTGCTTGATAAATAATACCATTTCAAGCAGGTATGGTGTATATTAGGGTGACCATATTTATTTTAACCCGGTGCTGGACGTTGAATACGAATACAACATCGATGAACTTTGGAGGGATGAAGACCTCTTTTTTTTTAGCTCCCGAAAGAAAAATACAAAAACAGAGACATAATGTAGAGAACAATCTTTTTTTTAGCTCATCAAAGATAAATACAATAATAGTTTTGTTATATTTGTTACGTTTCAGTAAATTATGTATTACATTGCTGGACAATAATGGGGGTTTGCTGGACAAATAAAATTATACAAGATCAAATACTGGATAGACTTTGAAAATGTGCAATTCATTAAAATGCTGTACATATATGGTCACCCTAGGCCTATTGTATAAAAGTCCGAAAAAGAAAATGATACTTAACGCGATTTAATGTGAAAAATCCTTAATTTTGATTACACCTAGCAAGAAAAAATTGCAAGAGACTTGCTGAGTTGTTGGTTTTCCAAAAAAACATGTACATAAAACTAATAAAAAAACAATAGACAAAACTTATTTTTCTCTTTATGCTGGAAAGTAATCTTGCTTCATTTTTTTTTTCGAGTTCGACGACTTGTTTTGCCAACTTTTGTGCATCCCCTGACAGTGTCATTCGCAAACTGGAGTGCGAGGTTTCTAAACGCACTTCTGGTTGCAATAATGCCTTTTAGTGGCGCCTCGCTTTTCGTCATCTATATCTATATATCATTGGATTTTTCCCTTCTAGTACCCGAGCGCCATCTTAATTTTATACATTTTGGAAACTTTTTGATATAATAGGTCTGTTCCAACAACGATCAGAAACCAGTCACTGACACCAGGATTCTGCGCAGTATATAATTTGGCGGTCGAAATAATCAACTGCGCAGAATCCTGGTGTCAGTGACTGGTTTCTGATCGTTGTTGGAACAGACCTAATAAACAACCATATAAGATTGTCCTCCTTTCTCATTTTTGGACCCTAAAGAGATAACACAAAAAGGTCAGTTAACCCAATTTTGTTACTTACGATGTTCTGCCTACGAAGACTAGAGAGAAGGAGTGGCGAATCGGCTAACTCAGAATACGTTCTCAAAAAACGAACGCTTATCAAGCTTTTACAATTCACCGCAGGGGCGCTGGTGTTTTTAGGGATGTTAAAAATAATAAATTTTAAATAATTTTTTAAAAATAAACTTGTTTATTGCCAAATAACATACAGAAAATATTGTATTTATTTCTAAATAAGTCTTGCATGGTTTAAATGATAAATTATTTAATTTGTATATAAAATGAAAATTAGGTATGACCAAATTCGAAATGGTTTGTTAAATGGTAAAATTTTGTGGCAAATTTTTTTTAAATTACACCTAATTATAGTTTTAATAGCTAAATAAAACACAGTTAAAATATTTTTTAATATTATAATACAAGTATAAATGGAGATTCTGAAATATACATGGTATTGCCGCATCCTTTAATTTTGGCCTTCCACTTTTTATTTTGCTAACAGTACCATCAGTAATATTTTAAATATCTTCTAAAAAGTGTAGCTCGCAAACAGAAACATCTCTAGAAAGTGCTTTATCAGCCCTGTGAATGATAAGCTGCCACTGTTCTAAACGTTTAGGATCCAATAAAAAACATTTACAATGACAAAATTGGGGTTCAACAAAAAAAATAATAGTACATTGGAACTCTTCATCTCACTTTAAAAATCTGAAAAAAAAAAATGTTATGTTAAATGTAATGTGTAAAAATATTATTGTTGTTTGTAAGTGAGCATTTATGACTGTAAAATTTTATATTATAGAAATTTGTAATAAATTAAACTATACTCTGTAAAGTACAGGTTGTGACTAGTTTACAATAAATATATTTAGAAAAAATAAATTATTTTACTTAGACTGCTAGGAGCTTTAAAAAGACTTTGAATTGATTTCTTCTTGCGTTTTCTTTAACGTATGATTTTATATCCCGTTTTATAACCTGATGGAACGAAGCAAATCTTGCTTTGATGTTTTTTGTCACTCATGTTATTTGTAGTCAAGTACTTTTTTCACATTATTTTGATTATTTTCACCCATTTAAAAATAACAATTTATTATAGAAAATTAACATATCTAACTACAGTCAATTTGGCAAATTTTATAAAGAGGACGGATATTTGTCCCTTGTCGATTCGTCTCCTTCTCTCTAGTCTTGTTAGTTCTGCCGGCAACGTATCGATATGTTTAAAAAATTCTATTTTATAGAAAGTTTTCTAGTATACTAAACTGCACAAAGTACTTTAAACATAAGAAAAATAATTTTCAAGTGCGCCCGTAGGGGTTATATAGGAAAAATATAGGAACTTGTCATATTATTTTTGTGTTTTATCTTAATCCCCCAGTTTGCCCATATTTGTGTGTGATCTTATACAATATGTTAACGAAACTCACCCAGCAGAATAAAGATGAGATACTTAACCTTTTCAGTTCCACTTTCATTAAAAAAACATGACAAGTAGATTTGTCCCTCTCCAGGGACATCATTTTTCACAGCATTAAATTGATGAATTTTGACATCTTTTATTAGCAATTTAAAAAAATATGCAAATAAAATAAATGAACCAAAAAAAATATTTTTTTACCACAATTAACAGGGCATACTTCAGGGTTACTCAAGAATATGTCCCTCTGGAGGGACAAATACACTGAAAGGGTTAAATATATTTAGAAGTGAGTAGCTCTCGTCTCGCCTATCTGCTGCCGTAATTGGACGCATATGGTTACACCTCTACCGGTAATGGGATAGCAAATAAATATGTTCTATTTCTGTCTATTCAATAGCTATGTTAATAACGTTGGTTTTCTATACCGTTCTCTGGGAGAGAGGTTTGAAACGTTAACATATTGTATACCTAATCATACTTTTGTATGAATGTCTAATAACGCAGTCTTAACTGACTAATAACACAAGTTTGTAAAAAAATATTCAGCTTCGTAGGATGTTTTTGGTATAGGTATTTTATAGAATGCTGAATCCAAAAATAACCATCATGTACAATTTTTTGCAAAACAAGGGGAGTTTAAAAAAGCACAACAGGAATGAAAAAAATCAATATTTTTTACAATGAACTCAGCATAATTTTTCTTATAATTGAAAAAAAAAACTATTCTTTCATTACGTATTGTAATGTGAGTCATTTCATTATTCAGTCATGCTCTAATCCTCCAAGTCCCTCTCTGTCTTATTTGGCCTTCGAGGCTCAACTTGTCCGATTATCATACATAATTAAACCCCTTAAGACCAAACATATGTGACGACTATGGCGGAGGAGCTTTCGATGACTATTCGAGAAAGAACGGGATAATGTTTCTAGTGTATTCCAAATATAACTAGATGTCTCTAGTATTGGTGAGAATTCGTGAACATTCTAGGACCTTCGCCATACTTTTAAATTTGTATATAAATATTGGTGTAGGATCAAGCGGAAGTCATTAGTAGATAGACAGTGGTGAATATAAATAGTGAACGATTCAAAAACATTCGACATTCTAACATTTTTCCATGCCCTTACAATATTTAAACAAATTAAGTATGTCATTATTACTCACTTGCACAAGATATGGAACTTAGGTTTTTGTTTACAATAGCGATACCTATAAATATGTATACTTAGTTTTTCCGTAATCGAAAAGAGCTCAAACTAGATATTTACCAATAGGGGGAGTGTCATATGAGTTTTTTTTAATAATTTATTGGCCTACATAGCTAGGATGATACATATGCAGCCATTTGGTAACAAGTAAATAATTACAATATTTTACAGCTTAATTTCAGACATTTACATAAATTTTGATATTTTTTTAACATTACTTACCAAAAGACAGAAGCTTAAAAAATATATCAAAAAATGTAACAGGAACTATAAAATTTTTTGGGATATCACAACTCTCTAAAAATGTATAAATATTCTGACAATTAAAAAAAAAAATATGCTGTAAATCCTCCCTTTCTCCACACGTACACCTATCATTTGGATTCCTATTTTATTGAGGTGCATGAAAAACATGATAGAATTTTTTAAATATTTTTCTTGGTTTCAGTGAGAAAATCTATAAACACTTAAAAAATCCTATGCAGTTTTTTGGTTGCAGACCTGTGTAATTTATTCAAAAAAGAAGCGTTAAATCAACATTTAATTATATTAATATATTTTGATAACTTTACTTTTTCCTGAATTATACGTTTGAACATATTTTGAATTAGGGTTTGGGCATCCTTATACTTCAAGCTATCTACATTTGTTTGAACTCCGTCTATTTCAATTACATCCTTATTATTGTGTTCTTTTTCTTTTGGTTCATTTTGAATTTGAGAATTATTGTTTGAACTTTCTTCATGGATAGTTTCCAATTGGTAGTTGTTTTGGTAGTGAATATTTCGTTGATATGAGTTTTGTAATTGATGGTAATTCATTTCTTGTACTTCCAACATGTATTGCTCTTGGCTCTCCATTTTTAATTTTTATGTACGTATATCGCTGTACACTTTTTCCTCTTACAATCTAATATTCCGTTTTTCCTAGAAACAAAAAATAAAATGGCTTCCAAGCTATTTGTAAGTTCTACCAGACAACAACCTAGGTTCTACCAAGTTTACACGAATCATGTTTAATCTTTGGTTACTTAGATTATAACATGGTGCGCGGATTAGAATAGTATTAATGTTTTTATAAAGGTTTTTTATATTCACCTTTTACAGGACTCTGATTATTTTAAATTTAAAATTGAAGCATTAAACATAATAATTCAGTATTCAGTGTTGCCACTACACAATTAGGCATTCCAACGACCTGTCAAACAATAGGTGCCAGTGGGAAATTCTTGTATATTTAAGGGGGTAGCGACATAGTCTTGCAACTTGGACGCTATTTTTATTCGAAGTAGTACTCGCCAAGCCTGCCAATTTATGAAGAAATGTATAGGTGGGTTTTTTAAATATTATTTTTGTTGTGTTTGACATAAAATATTTAAATGTAATCCATTATTCATGATTTTACGTAAAGTAGATAGAATACACCATATGTCGCCACCCTTAGATATACCAAACCTGCCCACTGGTAATTCATTTGTTTGGAATGCCTAATTAGGCATTCCAAAGGGCACAAAATTTGTAGTAAATTGAATAATGAAGCAACCCTTTCGAAAATTTTATTATTTCCGTTAACGAAGGAATTTCTTAGTTTCTCGAAACTTTCGTTGCTCTTCCGTACAAAAGCTACTTTTTCTTTTTTCAACATGTAAAAAGAAAAGCTAATATTTCAACAAGTTTTAATTATACAATCGAATATTTTCCCTTGTTCCTCGGTCATGCTAGCGATTGCTCGGCACGGCACGACACCTGTTCCGGAGCGGGGGCTCGGCAGGTAACAGGTTACCCACAAACCACAACAAATACCAATAATGCCAACAGTAAATTTTAAAATATCTTTTGTGTTATTGGTTATTTCGAAATATTCGTGGACTTAATATCAGACATACGTGAAACTACTATTGCCATGGGAATGTCTATTCCGACAAGTTCGAGAATTGCATAACCTATTACCATGGGAATATAAAGGTCTTTTCCTTTGCATCGAAAGTGTAGGACCGAGCTACACACCACTTCTGAAAATATCGTTCCATTTATACAAATTGTATGGATGGAACAATATTTTCAGAAGTAACGTAGCTCAGTGCTACACTTTCGATGCAAAGGAAAAGACCTATAAGTAGTGGAATCTTTTCCCATGGGAAAATTTTCCAATGAACTCGAGAATCGAGCTCCAGCTATTTATCAGAAGTGAATTACACTCGACATGTGTCTAGGCTAAATAATGTGTAACTGGTGTAATTTTCACTGGTGGACACTGCATCAACAGCGAACACATGCTTTGATTACTATTAGGCATTCCAAACTGAATGACTACCAGTGGGTTTTGACAGGTTATGATGTGGCAAAGTTATGGCAACTCTATAGGCCTGGTGATTTGACAAGGTGAGTGAAATAGATAGTTACATAGATTGATCATCCCTATTTTTTAAAATAAACATAAGCTTATGCCTTGAAGTAAAAATATAAGCAGTTATTATTTTTTAAATATCTAAAGTCTGAAAATTGGTTTTAAAACACATTTTTGCTAAAGTGATTCAAATTAATAAATATTTGTCAGGCAATATGGCTGCTCGCAAACGACCAGCTTTGAGCAATGTATATAACATATATGTATCATTGACCCTGTTAATCACAACATGACAACAGGGTTGCCATATCTAAACTGTCAGTACCCACTGGTAGCCATTTGGACAGGTCGTTGGAATGCCTAATACGAGGCAAGAGAGAGGTCCGACACGCCCAACCACATACTTTGATTATGTGATATTCACTGACACTGACAGCAGCAAGCAAAATATCAGGGGGTTAAGGCCAAGTTCAATGACAAGTGACGGCGACTTTTTTATCACAAGAAATACAGCTCTGAACGATAATATTTTTAAAAACTGTTTTCATAAATGGGTTAAAAAAACTGTAAAAAATGATGGAAAGTCTATGGTTTGTTTTACTTTTAATGCAAAATATTTAACAAATATTTAAAAGTTATGGACTTTCCATCATTTTTTATAGTATTTAAAAGTTAAAACGCAACATACATTCTTTTATTTTTGCCTAATTATTTCAGGATTCTTGTGATAAGATTTAAAAATGTAGGGCCCATAAGATGCTGCCATCTGAACAGACGGAATAGACACTAAAAATTGAAAAATTGCAACATCGCTCCCTATGCAGACGAATGTAAAATGGCTTAGCCCAATTTGACCATGTTTATGGGTGAGGGGCGAGGTGGTGTGTGGGGAAAGGTTGCAAGTAAATAAATTATTCTATAAATGCTATTTTCTGTTTGGAACACAAGCATGTTTGTTTTGAAAGTTTGACGTTTATGGTTTGACGTGTCATTTCAATTTAATGGACTTTAATAATTTAAAAGATGCAATGTACTTATATTATTTATATATATTATTGTAGATCCAGGTATGTTTTCGGTTTTTATTTTATTTTTATTTGGCTAGTTTGCTAATATAACAATATTCAAATTTAGTAAAAAATAATGTAATAATATAACAATTATTTTAATAACATTCTAAATAGGAAATGTAATTTAACTGCAATTGTTTTGATAACAGTATTTGCCTATGGTCTGTGAATTTCATCTGTTTCCGAATAATTACCCTTAAATATTTGAATTTTTCTACTAACTGTATAGATTTTCTTCCAATTTCCTATATTGTTTGTCCACAAACTGCATATAGTTATTACTTATCAGCTTATATTTTGTTTTAGGTATTTGTGTTGATTTTTAACAAATGATTGCAACATCATTTATAAACATTTTGCAGAGTTTCATTGACAATTATTAACTCTTAGTTATCTGAATCCTTACAACTTACAAGAAACATAGATAAGGACATCAAAGGCAAACAGGTAAATGTCATATTAATTATTGCAACATTAACAATCATTAATATAAATTAAAAATAACAGGGGACCTAATTTTCTTCCTTTGATGTGGTTAATTTCTTCTGATCAGAACAGCGATTCTTTTGTGCCAACTCGACACATTACATACAGAATAGAGAGTCATTACATCAAAATCGCTGTCTGTCGAACAAAGATAGGAGTCTCTATAGGAGACGTATTGAAAGATGAGAATCCCACTACATATGTTATTTAATTTTAATATCTCTGACCTGATACTTAGGTAATCTACATGCTACTCCAATGCATGCATTATGGCATAGATATAAAAAACCACCTTTATACCAATACTTTTTATTTTTTTTTATCGAATGGTTTTGATCAATAGAATCAAGTGCATTTTAAAGAAATACAATTAATTTTTAATTGTACATATGGCGGGTTGTACAATAGGCAGTTAAAATGTAGACTTAGTTTAAACTGTGAACCTTGTTGTATACTCATCGGTTATTGTTAAACATAGTTTTAAAAATGACATTTGTTTTTGAATATAACTAGTTAAAAATAAAACTCTTGTTAGTTAAAATATGTTTAGAATATTTTTTGTACAACCTGCCCATAATGTATTTTGTAATAATTAAAAATCATAATATTCTTGTAAGGAAGTTGGAAAGCTTAGGGTTTGATCAGTCGCTGTTGAGATTATTTTCATCTTACCTAAATCATCGTTTTAATTATGTCTTTTACAACGGATTTTCATCTTCACCCCTCACAGCAACATCTGGAGTTCCACAGAGCTCCAATCTGGGGCCACTATTATTTAGTATATTTATAAATGACTTGGCAATAAATTTAACCTGCTGTTCGCTGCTGACTTAAAAATATTTACCTCAATCTTATCAATTCAAGACTGTTACTTTTTACAGACCCAACTTGGGAATCGTTGAAAATTGGTGTAATGAAAACAAGCTGTTTATGAATGTGTCTAAATGTAAAGTATGTTCCTATACTAGAAGTAATAACAAGGTGGAGTTTGATTATTTATTTAACAGCCTACCTTTATCGGACTTGTGCACAAATTGAAGATTAAGCAGGTATATTATTCAACCAAAAAGTTACTTTTTCGGATTATATTGAAAATACCGTTGCTTCCGAGGTTGCTTCTGCGTTGAAAAGCTTAGGGTTCCTAATTCCGTAATACTGGTTCTTTAACAAACTCTTAAAGCTTGGAGATCCTTACTTTTCTTTAGTTCGTTCCAGGCCAGAATATGCATCTCTTGTCTGGAACCTTATTTATAATATTCATAAAAGATCATTGGAAAATGTTCAGCGGCGATCTCTTAAGTACCTTTCTTTTAAAATAGATGAGCTGTATATAATTCGAGGTATTGAAGAATCTCTGCTTCTTTCGAAAAAAGAAGGGTAATTTTCAGTGTTACATTTTTTTATAAAATATTACATAACACTATTGATGTACTATTTGTGATAAATTAAATAAATTTTAATGTTCCCCAAACAGCCATTAGATATCATAAAACATTTTATACAGCAAGTATTTGAACGAACTTAGGAAGAAATTCACCTATAACGCTAATGTGCTCAAATTTTAATTAATTTTGTTCTGATTGGGATATTTATTTCGACCATTAGTTGTACTAATTTGTAGCTAATGTATTTAGGATTATTTCTTTTCTTTTTTTTTTCTTGCTGTTGCTGAAATTATTTTCTGTCGAAATATTATGTTTAACATTTATTTCATGTATTTTGTTATGTAAATGGATTAATTTGTTGGGCAATAAAATTATTTTTATTTTAATAAGCAAAAAAATGTTTATTTTGATGCACCTACCACCTTTAAAAGTTTGTCAGTATATTAACGAGAAATCCTATATAATTCCCAAAGAAAAATATTTTTGGAATAAATTCCGAATTCTATTTATTGATATTTGTTATTTTTTAGGTTCAATGACTCGAAATATGATGATCAGCTACACCAAGAATATCCTTGATACTTAAAAAAATGGTACGAGATTAAGCAGATTTGATGCTATGTCACATTGTGGTGCGAAGACGTGGCTTGTATAAATTTGGGGTATCAGTTGATAGAAAACAGTACGCATAAATAAATTTAAATCCGCAGATGCATCAGAGATAGCCATATTCCATACCACAATATGTCATGCGTGAACTCTATGAGATTTCATCGGCTAAGTATCATTCCTCTGTAATGTTTTGTATCATTAGGAACACGCAACATTGTAAACAATTATGACCAGGGTTTTTTGACCTTTTCCCTAGGTCAGAGAGAATAAGTGAATACTAAAAATAATGTATAGTAATAAAGATTGAAAATATATATACTTTTAAGAGTTTTATTATGTCAGCCATAGTTTTATACCAAAAATACATTCATAAATTAACTATATTTATAACACTTATCGACTCTCCTGGCTAAAATATTACTTATCTATCTATTAGGCTCTGTTCCGCCTATTTTTTGCCTTTAGCCTCCTTCTGACACTTCCATTCCTTCTCATTCAGTGTAGTATCCACATAGTTTTCAGAATATCAAGTGTTATACCTACCTATCTGATGCTTGGTCTTGCAAAGTTCATCTTCAGTACACCTGCTTATGTGACATCTATCTTGATGTCAAAGTTTGATTGAACACCCGTTTATTGCCTATTACTCTTATACTTAACCAGTAGTGGCTTGACTTGAACGCATATGTCAAATTCGGCCAAAACACAGCCTTGGTACACAAATATCTATTTTACCGCTGGTTTCATTACAAAAAACTGGAGTAAAGGGTAAAATTATCTCTTGTCCAGTACACTCGTATAATACACTTGAGTATTAGCCTATATTATTTTTGATTGAAAACGTATACATTTAAAAATGTCGTTTACTTAAAAATAAACATTTAATTTTGATATTGTATTTAACTCGATCAAAACATTAAATTATTATTTTCCATGGCTTATACCGGACCTGTATGTACTCTAGTAGCCATGGAGTAGCTGACAGTGTTGCCGTCAATCCGCCACATATTCATAAGTGACATACGTTTTATAAATTCATCGTGTTAGAAATTTGTTGACATAAAGAGATAGAAATTTAAAGTGACGTCTTTTATTACTTCGAATAAAAAAAATCGATAATGCAATTTTCTAACCTAAAAAAAATCGTGATGATATGTCAAACAAAATTGAAGTTGGCCTTAACTGTGAAACTTTAATTTAAACATACGTTCTTTTATCACAAAACACTAAATTATAATACCAACTTACTAGAAATCATCGTTCAGATTTGGTAACTAGAAACAACGTAACGACTTTGTTATTGAATAGAGTTTCAAAAATTATCGTTATAAAAGTCGTTGGTTGAACTGTCGTTAGCTTAACCGTTGTATGAAGATAATTTATTCATACAACGGCTTAACGATGTCGTCCATAAACGATAAATTACTGAATAGGGCCCTTAGTTTAACTTTTGGCAGTGGCTCCATGTCCGATATCGGATACGCAGCTACGCGCTCTCCGCGTCCTTCAGCGTCGATGTGCTGCCGCCTTTCTTTAAATTGCATAATAAATAATAATTCATCATGGGTTGTATTTTTAAAAGCGAAGAAGAGGGTGTTCCATAGTTACTAGTGTTACTACTCATCTAAGAATTAACTTTTTATTGTTGCATTTTATATTGTAACATTTCATAATAAACAAGGTTTAATTAGTCAATTTTTCCTTCAAGGGACATGTACCTGACCTAATATACGATATGCCTGTATACCATATAATCTAGGACAGAGCTGGGAAATTCCTAGTTAAATTACTTTTTTTTTCATGTAATTTTTAATAGTATTATTTAAGTACTTTTTTTCTCAAAATAATTTGGAACTGTAATTGCAGCAAAATCTGTGGAGGAATTGTAATTATATTAATTTATATTATTTAAATTGTCTAAATACAATTACTTGTCATAAGTACAATTACTTTTCCAATTACAATTATTACATTTATAAGTACAATTACATTTTTTTAATTACAATTACTTTTAAATGCGTGTTTATGAGATGCACGTGATATAAAAACAAAAAATTTCCTATTCGAATCGGTCACTAGAGCTCGGACTCGCATCCATATCATTTGTTTGAATGCATTTGAGGAAATCGCTGTACCGTGAAGCAATGAAATTGTTGAACCCAAAATAATAACAGTAGGTACCATTTCGGTAGGCGCGATAGACGACCGCCGACGCGACATACGACCGCCGACGCGACCGAGAAGTGTCGCTTCACATCTAAAATACATACAATTATATGAAACACATTTCGCACGGTGCGACACGAGAAGTGTCGTCAAGACGACACTTTCTGACGACAATTCTGAATCTGACTCGGGGCAAAGGTTTGTTGCCTGTCGCACTCGAGGTAACTGTCCTCGAGCATCGCTTCATTTTGGAGGTGAATAGGTTGAAAATTTCTTTCGATCTAGGCAGTGTTGCCAGATTTTGGAACAGTATGGGTGAAAAAAAAAACCGTAGATCTGAACAGTAGATTTTAATACAGGGGGGAAATAATTAAAATTTGCAGTGTAGTAAATAAAAAAACAAGTATATAAGAAACGAAAAATAAACTTTTTTTCGACCCAAATTAGAAGGTAAACAAGGAATAAAAACAAATAGTACGCCCGTGGGAAACGTCAAAAAGAAATATGGTCACCCTACCTGTCCAGAAAAAAATATTTTTTATGAGAAAAAAAGTCGTTGAGAGCGTCGTGGAAGAATGATCAGTCGATTTGACAATATGCAAATTTGAAGGTCCAAGAAAAAATTGGTTAATTAAACCTTGTGGAACCCCCTTTAGGTATTCGCTTTAACAAATACGGACCATAAATAATTAAACTACTCAAGAAATTTAAAGGAAGACGGCAGCACGTCGACGCCGAATGACCTACAGAATTTGAAGCTCTATGTCCGAGGTCGGACGTCGAGAACGCACAGCTGACAGCTGCGTATCCGATATCGGACACGGAGCCACTGCCTTAACTTTTAACAGTTTTAACCTTACTTTAATTTTATTAACGTATTTAAATAGATTTAAATGCTAGTTTTCAATAAAATACCTTTAAATTAATAAATTAAAGTTATAACACCTGCATGGCATACACACTGAGTTCATTAATTTTTTAAGTTGTAACTTTATTCAGTTCATGACTAGACTGTTTAGTTTATCAAGATATTTTTAAGATTTTCAAGGATTTGTACCTCCGAAAAATTGTGTAATTCCATTTGATTTATTGAAAAAAAATGTAATGGTTCCTTACCTTACTGGTACTCCAAATACCAAGCTACTGCTAACCTTCTAAGATATTTACAGCTATACCCCAATATAGAGTTCTCTACACTGGGGCTATACTACTGTCCAGGTAATTGATACTTATTTTTTCTCAATTTTCATTTAATGAAAATTCAAATTTGTCATTTTATTTTTCTAAGCAAAACCTTTTCAAGATTATTGATTTCTTACCTTCCTTTGTTTTTCGTTGTCTAGCAACAACATATTTCCTTTAATATCCCAGATGACTATTTTAATTAATTTTTTTATATCGTTTTTAACCTCACTTTTTATTAGCTTTCACTCATAATATTAAGAAGATATTAAGTTTCTTTCGATTTTACATATTATTTACAATTTCTATTTGATTATAAAATTTTCTACACTGTCTTTATTTCCTATTGCCTGTATGTTCTATTACCTTTACTATTGTTAGATTTATTTATTTATTCTTTTTTTATTTTAGGTATGGTATGTTTCCCAGATTTTCCAGTGAATTCAATTATTTACAATTGAAAACTATTGATATATGAGTTGCAACTATACTATTTCGATCATCATATACTCTACCTTTCAACCTAAGATATATTTATTAAATTTATGTTTATGTTATCAAGAAATTTGGGTAAGTTTTATTATTTACCTACATTTTTATATAATAATATAATTACATTAACAAACGTAGTTATTGTCTTGTATCGTGAAATATCAGTTATTATAAAAATAATATACATTTTTGTTTTAATAACATCCTAGTGTTTCTAAATTTTATTTGTTATTAAAGCATTTTATGTCATAGTATGTGGTAAAAGATTTCTATGTGATATCGTCCTTTTATTAAGTTACTTTCTATTTCCACTAACTTGTAAGTGTAATTTCCAATAACTTTATTTATTCTAATGATAATAATATTTTTATTTGCTAAAATTTTGATTTTACAAGAAACAGTTTCGTCTGAATTTACAAATATTTTAAAATTGTGTACAGTCCAGTGGAGACGTTACAATTAGAACAACTAGTTTGACTTTCACAAAAAGGTACAGATATTGTATATATAAAAAAATATTGAAAATAATATTATTAGAGTTGTTTGCGTAAATCAGCCAAGTTGTAGAAACAGTTATCTGCAAGATACTTTTTATTTGTTTTTATAGTTTTAAATTCTGTAGGTAACAGGTTATATTATAGTGAGCATCCAGCATACGCTGGAGATATTTATAAAATGTATGATTGACCTTTTTACTGAAAAAGTTTTTTATTTTTTGTGTCATAGATGTGATCATTTGAATATTTTTTTGAATGTTGCTTTTTTTTCATGTAAATAAGTAGTTTTAAAAGATATATCATCACCTTAATAAGAAAAATGTAACTTCATTTTAGTAAGATTTATAGCAGATGCAAATAATTTTTTTTTTTTTGACCATTACACCAGTAATTAAATTACAGTATTTTATCACTGGTGTTGTATTATTCTGTACTTTGGGTAATGAAACAAGCGTACCTCTAAGCACAAGTCTTTATTATTTTAAAGCTACTATAACGGTACATCCATATTTTTCTAACAACTTGATTTACTGACTGTCATGACAAGGCACTCAGTTGTGGCAACACAAACTAGTAATACCAACTAGGTATGTAGTAGCTAATAGCCAAGAACTGGCCACTTAACTTAATATATCGTACTTACAAGTCTAGCTTATCTAGCATAACTGATTTTTTACTGAGTCGGCCAGACCCTAGTTTTATACATTCTCAGGTTAGCTTCGAGTACCTGAAAAGTAGTAGATTGTGTAAAAGATAATGAGGCATCATTCGAGATAGGGGTCCTAAATGTTTCATTATCACTCTGAGGCTGTGTGTTTTTACAATCATTATATACAGTGTGTCCAATTAAGTTTGAACCATATGGGCTACTATTTTATTCTTAGTTTTATGAAAAAAATTTTTTTATAAAAGTTTATAAAAAGTTCTGAATTTTACTGAAGAGTACCTTTATTTTTGACAAACCTATACGACTTATAGAATTTGATATCTGATGTTTTACGTTTTAGACCATGCTCGACTTTTTATGAAGAACTAACTTTTTCCCTAATATTAATAATAAAAAAGTTTATCATATTACCCCATCAAGAAAAACATCTACCTTACTATCTGGTGTTCTGTATACTGTAATAATATATAGTTTAGTTTTTTTTTGTCAAAAATGTCAATCTTTATTATGGTAGCATCAAACAGCTTTTCAATACATTTATTAAACATAACTGCTATACTTACGATCCCATTTTTGGCTAATATACAGACACCCCCATGTGTAGCGACATCCCTAGAATAGCTATAAGGAATGCAGAATTAATATTTTCAAATATATCTCCCCAATTTTTAAGTAATTCTTGATTTTTCCATGCAACTTATGTCATGTGTTACACTTGTATATAATTTGTTCATGCTTACTTACATACAGCATGTTTAAAAAATTAGGAATATCGGTTACTGAAATATGGTGCATTTTTCATGTATTACCATAGTAAGAATATGACTTGTGACGGCACCCCCCCAGGTCCCCTTTTCTTTTATGATTTTGTTGTTGTTCTTGTGTTTTACTCTGTGAAATTGTTATTATTTACCTCACAAGTTTTACTTTAAATTCTATACTTACTGTAATTGGCCTTTTTTCCTCTAGTAGTAAAAATGATCGTCTAGTTAATTAATTGATATTTTATATACCCACGTTGTGATAATGTTAATTAAGGTAAACCAGGATTCGATGCAAAGTTTGGTGCAAATTGATAAATAAAACATATAAATTCATATTTAAACTCTATTTATTGTTCATACTTTAAATGTGATGCAATAATTAGCAAAGTATATTACAATTGTTACTATTTACTGAGATCTCACTTGAGACCCATTCAAACGCAGACCATATTCATTTGCTATCAATATATATTTTACTTAGGTTGATGACCAACGGAGTTAACGAACAGCGTCAATTCGCCAGTTGATTAACTATAGTGTTGTTGTTTATATTCTGATTTAGGTTGATGACCAACGGAGTTAACGAACAGCACCAATTCGCCAGTTGGTTAACTATTGAGTTGATGTTAATTTGATTCTATTCTAGATATATACAGGTTGCACCCTCTTAGGTAAATATTACGATGAGTATAGAAGTGATGACCAACGGAAGTAACAAACAGCGCCAATTCGCCAGTTGATTACCTTACTATGTTGATTTCACATATACTTTGTTTCAAACCTTGTAGAACGGGTTGCTTAGCGTATAGGTCCCCCCCTTGAGCTAACGAACAGCGTATTCGCCAGTTGGTTAACTTACTATTAGATTTTGCCATCTTGGTTTGTACAATTTATCCAAGATAGCACATCCCTGTACATTTCTAAAATATTGATTTCTATAATTTCTATTGAAAAGACTTAATACAACCCTGTATGTATTTTAATATTATTATAATTTCTATTAAAGTAACTTAATTCAACCCTGTATATTTCTTTATATTTCTTTATATTGATTTTTATAATTTCTATTAAAATACTCAAAATTTGACCCATCCAAAACAGATGTTATCCTAAGTGTCTTTCAGCTTGTATGACCTGAAGGCCATGTGGTTTATTGGTTAAATTGATATTTTGTAGCAAATGTCAAGCCGCCCTCAAACGAAACCGGGTGGTATCTCAAAGAAAGGTACAATAAATCTTTTGACTCACCATTGAAAATACAGACATTAGATTATGTACTAATTTCATCTAGCGTCGTGGAAGGCGTCGATTTAGGTACGTCGCAGCATTGAGCGTCGAGGCGCGTCGAGACGCCTAGCGTCGTGGTGGAAAGGAAGGTATTTAATACGGTACTGTATTGGGACAGATATACGGTAGAATTATGTAGGTGGTGCGGGACGTGATTTTATGAAGGAAATATTTGGGGACGGCAAGCGTCGGAAATAAGGCGTGGGACATTGAGCGTCGAAATGAATGTACAGTAGGAAATACTTAGATGATGAGGAATGTGACAGCGTTCGAGACGTAGAGAGTAGGACGGCAGGACGTTGGGCGTCGAGACGTTGACACCTTCGGGGATAGGAGGTATTGTAGGATAGACGTCGTTTAGGGAGAGCGTTTTAGGAAAGGTACTGGCTACTGAACTTGAAATATAACTGGATACAAATAAATGAATACATGCATCAAATAATTAAAAATGAATCTTGCACATCAAATGATCAAAATTGAATGAATCTGAGCTCCTTTTCGTCAGACTTTTTATACACAGTTTAATCGTTTTTGTGACGTCTCTATCGTTTTAGTTCTCATAGAAAATACGAATGTGGGTGCAAAAGGGGGTGGGTTATTTATTACTTTTGAAAGCTTTGTGTATTGAAATATTGTCGAAATAGGTCTATAAATCGAAACTAGAAATATAAGCGAGTTAAGTGTTTTAATGATAATTACTTCGTAAACAGAAATACGCTTTATGGTGTTTTCTTTGGGCTGGTTCTCAGAGACACGTGGATATATTACGGACGTGGTTATAGCTATTATTTATTAGGTGTCGTAAATAAGATTTATTTATCTGGGAGATTTTTCGTTAAATGAAGCATTTTGATATTTAATAAGAATGTAATATTATATTTAATAGATGGAATTAATAAATTATTAAGGTACCTGGGTGCGGTAGGTTACAGACTTCTGGCCATTTTATAGTTTCATTTCATGCTAAATAATTTTTGTAAGTAATATAGGGTGTGATAGAGCTACATAAACATCTAAGAATTATTACAAAAACACATTTAACGAAAAACTTGACATATCTAAGATATTGTAAAAAGTCTTGAAATGAATTCAGTATTGCTCGTGTATAATCAACGCTCTTTTTAACTAACCAAATCCCGTTCTACGCCTACTTGAATGTAGAAATAATTCTACTAACTCGGACTAGAATGAATGACTGATAAGACATATTCTAATTAAAAAGCATACTTTCTGATTTTTATATACAGTACATATGCCAGCTTATCACTTATAAATATAGTTTGTATCTGTAGATTTTTAGGTTTTAGTTAAAATAAAACCTCATAAAAACCTTATAGAGTTATTTCAGTATTACTTTATTAAAACACTTCATGACTACATACTTTTATTTTGCTTTATTTCTTTGTTTATCATACAAAATAATTACAAAAAAATTATATGAGCTAAAAGGTTGGGGTTAGATTAACTAACAGCTAATTTATTATGATAGGGTGTGGCTGTTGTAATCTTTGGAGCTTCAGACTAGATTCTTTTTTACATTCTATATTTTCTTCTTCTTTTTTGGACTATGTTATTAGGAACAATTTTAAAAGTTTGTTATTAGGAATTTTTGATAGTAGGTAGTTTATTTTTGTTAGGAAACTTTCTATAGAAGCATGCCTCCATTCGAGATTTGCGAATAATGTGAAGCACATGTTATATACCTACAAAAAATACAAGACAATCCCATTACTAGATTTACTGTAAATATAAAATTGGTTCAAAAATTATAGGCATGTGTGCTCTTATTTCAAGTATTTTGTTGTAACTGGAATACGGATGATTCAAAAATTGAAGACACAAGTGGATAAAGGTGTCATGTCACATTTTTTCAAAAAACGATTTTTATGGCCTAATATACTTAAAATATACTACATTTTTTGTTTGCGATAGTTCTGATTTCCAATTTTGATAAATAACGGCTATTCATTAGATAGAAAGCCATATATCCTAATGGAGTTGTAAAACTTTAAACTTGTTTTTCTCGAAATAATCTTTTTATGACATGACACCTCTATCCACTTATGTCTTCAATTATAAAAAGTACCCTTCTAGTATTTTATTAAGGACTATTTTAAATGCTGCTAAAAGACGAGTCAGATTTTGATGGTGTGTATATAGAGTGTATGTTCCAAATTCTTTAGGCAGTGTATTGTATAATTTAGCTGCGGTGTAAGAGAAACTTCGCTGTCCAATGGATGAACTAAATTTGGGAATTACTAACGTACTCTTATTCCGAGTTCCGTAATTATTACTGAAATGTGTGAATTTATTAAATAGATATTTCGGTTTTTGATATTTAAGAATGTAATTTTTTGATATGCGCAGCCATTTTGATTCTTTGAATTTCTATGAAATATGGTCAAATTTGCGTATACCGTAAGCGAACCTAATACACGAATTTTGAATTTTTTGAAGATTTAAATCCCTTTGAAGAAGAGCTGGTCCAAATACCGTATCGCAGTATGATAACTTTGACATAATGAGTGATATTAATAAAATGAAGCATAAGCTCAGACTCAAAGCATTTGGAGTATTTGCTTCAAATCGTATTCAAAAATAAATTTAAACTTTTGCTCAAACTCGGTTGACTCTAGTTTGTGAGGATTTGCTCCAGGTGGTATTAATTAAAAAAGTATTTGCTTGAAGACTAGAGCATCTGTTCCATTTCATTTGTCTGGTCAGTGGCAAACTCAACTTAAAGAGAGTGGCATTATGGCCGAGTTTACAAATAATTTACGCAGTCGTAAAGTACATTCAGTTCCTAGAGACGTGGACGATCGAGACTGGAAAGTATTATATCGTTTTGAAAGGGAAAATGTTGAAAGGATGAGTGAACACTTCCTGGGTCATTCAGAGGAAAGAAGAGAAGGAGCTCTCACACCACTGCAACGTTTAAACATTTTTCTAAGGTATGTGGCTGATCCTGGTTTTCAGACGGGTGTTGCTACATATATAGGAGTTCGTCAACCAACTGTCTCAAATGTCATAGCAGAAGTTATTCAAAGAATAATGCAAAAATCTGATTATTGGATCCATTTCCCTTCTACTGACGAAGAATTTGAACGAGAAAAGGCTGCATGGCAACGCATACAATTTTCCTTGTGCAATAGGAGCAATAGATTGCACTCATATCCCCATTTTAAAGCCTGCTGCCCATGGAGACGAGTATATCAACCGAAAAGGATTCCCCAGCCTCAATGTACTTGCAACAGATCTGAAATGTTTACAAGCGTAGATGTCTCTTGGCTGGGCTCTGCTCATGATGCCCGTATTTGGACCAATTCTGAAATCCAACCAGTTATCAGCAGAAATCAAGTTCGTGCTCTTCTCCTAGGCGATTCAGGATTTGGTATTGCTCCCTGGCTAATGACACCTTTCAGAACACCTGATAATCCAGAGCAACGAGCATTCAACAACCTTCTTACCAGAGAAAGGGTCATCATCGAGCGGTGTTTTGGACAAGTAAAACAGAGATTCCCCATTTTGCAGCACAAAATTAGACTTGCGACTGAAAAAGTACCTCAGATCGTAGCGTGTTGTTTTATATTACATAACGTTGCTAAACACTTGAAAGATGACGATTTCCCAGCAGAAGAAAATCGCGAAGAAAATGTTGATGGCGCGCAGATTGAAGATGAAAATATTAGAGCGAGGTAGAGGAAATATAAGGAGAATTGATATTGCTAATATTATCTATGAGATGAATCAATAATAATTTAATTTGAATAAAATACATAAATATATATTATCAAAACAAAGTACCTACTTAGTATTACCATTGGACATAGGAGTAACAAAATATATTTAATGTAGTGTATTTAACTAAACAAAACAGAAAATTTCAAAACTTTAAAGTTCCCGAAATACTGTACCATCATCATCTACATGTGTGGTAATTTTTTTCTTCTACTTTCCCTTGGTCTTTAAACAACTTTTCTTTCTTCAATATCAGTACCTGAAGCTGCTCTAACAAAACAAGATATTGTAGTTGTGGAGTGGTTAGTTTTCTTGTCTCGACTGTTTCCAGTTCTCCGAGACTGTCAGTACTAGATTTAACTAGGAATTTTGGACGTTTAGGTGACGGATTTTGGCTGGAACTAGTACTAGGTCTATCGAGGGCTAGCTCAAGTCCTGACTGTAGTGATTCATCCATCTATATTGAAGAGGCGACTCCAAGTGAAACAGCTCCTGAAATAAAAATATTATACATTAAGCTTAATTATATTACTGTTTTTTATTTTATTGCATTGTTGATTTCGTATTAAAATAATTAATACTTGTTGGTACGTAGCTCAACTTACCGTCTAATCGTTTGATGCTTGGATTAGAATCTCCCTCAAGTATTTCATTGAGAAGCTTCTGCCATTCGTTTAGTATGATGGGTACGTTTCCAGTCTGCTTCAAATCAATGTTTTTCTTCAAACGGGTTTTCATGTTATTCACTTTTTTCATTATTTGGCCCTCTGTCATAGCTACTCCATAGTTTTGCTGCAATTCATTTTTCAGTTGACTTAAGGAACTTTCCTTTTTTTGCTTCGCAGCTGGCACTTGAGATTTATTTAATATATGTTTATGTTTTTTCAGTAACTGAACAAATGCCACATCAGATATATCATCGTTGTTAGTTTTCATTTTAAAATCACAGAATCACACAAGTCAACGACCGCTAAGAAACCACTGACCTGTAATATTCCTAATTCATAATTTGTTGTGGTTACATCTTGCAAATTAAGACATGTTTTTTAGCTGTAGCCAAAACACGCCGGCGCCACGCCGTACGGTGCATATGCTCACGATAATTGAGTTTAAGCTCGAAAGTATAGCAAATACTCAGCTTGTGTTTATTTATACCAACACGAGTAAAAGCTCAGACTCTGCCCTCATACTCCGAGCACTTGCTCTGTGCTCAGACTCAGGTTTTATTAATACCACCCAATGAGTGATACACACATTTTTAATTTAAGTTTAGGTGAAAGTATATCCCTATTAGGATACAATTGTCTTAACACGTTGTATAAGCTTTGACACAGTTGAGAAATATGTTTTGTGAACCTAACTTCAGAATCAATCCACAGTCCCAAGTTTTTATGATCATAAACAAGTGGAATGGGGTCATGACCTATGCTAATTTTAAAATTATTAGTTAGAAGATGTATAGCTTTATTGGGTCCAAATAACATAAAGACAGATTTTTTTGAGTTTAATTTGAGATTATGTGCTGACGATATATCATATAATTTTTTTAAATTTAGATTTATGATGTATTGAGCTTGTAAAGAATTTCGTTGGTTAAAAGGCAAGTAGAGTTGCGAATCATCGGCGTAATGATGAATATGACAATTTTCTACAAATTGATGAAAATCTGAAATGTAAAGTGAGAAAAGTAGCGGTCCTAAAATGGAACCTTGTGAAACACCATACTTAACCGGAAGGGATATCGACACAGCTTCGTCCAGGACAATTTTCTGGGTGCGATTTTCAAGATAACTTTTTAAAAGTTCAACGACATGTGCAGAAAATCCAAAATAGGATAGTTTTTTAATAGAAGTTGATGATCAAGTGTGTCAAAGGCCTTGCTATAGCAGCACTAGGCAAGTAACATTTCCTTTATCAATTGAATTATATATACTCAGTTACGTCTAGAAGCGCAGTAGTAGTGCTGTGACTAGAACGAAAACCCGATTGCGTAGCCGATAAGATGTATTTTTCCATAAACGTGTTCATTTGTTCTTTTAAGATCATCTCTAATACTTTTGATAGAGTAGGCAGTATTCTAATTGGTCTAAGATCTGAGTGGGTAGTGAGATTGTTACATTTTGGTAATGGAATAACAGAGGCTCTCTTCCATTGCTCCGGGAGCTGACTACTGGATATACATGTGTTTAAGATGAACGTTAAATGTTCTAATAAGAATTCGTGTACGAGGTGAATTAATCTCAATGAAATATTGTCTGAACCTACAGCGTTGCTTTTAATTTTGTAAAGATGTTTTCTCACTTGAGATGATGTAACGGGGAAAATTGAAAAGTATTATCACTAGACTGGTTCTGATATCGATCAAGAAGATAAAGTTGGGGGTGAGTTTTTAGTGTGTGAGTAATGTTGGTGAAGTGAGAATTTATACTATCTGTATCCTTTAAATTATCAGGAAAAGAGGCAGTTGGTTTTCTCAAGATATTAAGAGATCTAAGAGCATTCCAAGTAGATTTAGAATTTTTTTGCAGCAGTACAAAGTCTAAGTATGCTCCCATTTCACGACGAATTGCAGATGTGGTGTAATTTCTGAGTTCTTTGTAGTAATTCCAGTGCACAATGGATTGAGTAGATTTAAATTTTTTACAAGCTTTATCTCTAAGCTTCATCATTTCTTTGATGTTGTATGTTAGCCAGGGCGAAGGAGATTTGCTTACTCTTTTGGTAACAATTGGGGCATGATAATCAAACAATTTAATTATGGTCATATTTAAAAAGTTTACCATTTTTTCAACATTTTCCATGGCATATATGTTTTCCAAGGTCAAAAGATGTAGATCGTGATTAAAAGCATCTTTCTACGTTCATGCAAAAAACAAAACTATTGAACTAATGTTGGCCAACATGTGTTGATACAAGGAAATGGAGCAGAAAGCTTGAACCTTGTTAAAGAGAACCCTTCCTAGTTACTAAAGTACTTGATAATGATCAGTACAGTACGTAGTTGACGAACTGCCAGGGTCCGAACGTTGTAGGACAGCTTATACGGGCATTTATCCTTCAGACAAAATGAAGTGACAGTTTCGCAAAGCGACACTGTGAAGCCGAGGACGAATAGAAATATTCGTGCTCATATTTATTAATTTCAGCTTAATTAATATATTTTCTTTGTTATAGTTTAACCATGTTTCACGGGGTCGTGAAAAAGTCAGGTAGGCCGACTGTAATCTATTGTTTGGATGGTCCCTTAACCCGAGCCGATTTCTGGGAAAACAAAACATCATAAACCAGGCGGTCGACAGAAAAGGGTCGTTCAATCATATTCTAAGGTTCAATCAGTGGGTTAACTATTTGGATGAGCAGATTATCGAACACCGTTGAGGAATGCAGTCTATTTCTTTTGTTAAGACTGTGTTATTCCATTTGTTTCAATAATTATTATTTTTGTAACATTATTTTAATATTAATAAACTTCATTCTTAAAATAAACATTTAATTATTTGTGTAGTTTACACGAGATTTATTAATATTTGCGAGGCAGAAATAGTAAGGGAGATTGAAAAATCAACTCCATAAAAATACAAAAAAAAATAAAGCTTAATTGAGTTGATTTTTCTATTCATGGAATGGTCTTACCAAATACCACGCGAGCTCAGATCTAGCAGGATATAGGTGGTTTTCTCATACTTTCATTAGGCAATTGCCAATGAAAGTAAGTATTCGAAAATAACCACAAAAAATATCCGGCTAAATCTGAGTTCTTGTGATATTAACCCCGATAATTTTTCAGCAAATAAAAAATTCCAGTGTGCGAATATCCTGAATTGTCTGATATTTAATGGTTCACTGTATATATTGGAATCTCAAGAACGGATCATACTAAAATTATGAAATTATACGAAGGTATTAATTGCTTACAGCTAAGTAAAAAAATAAATATATCGTACATTTTGACGAATCGAATTGAAAAATATAGGGTGATTCTAAAAAATGAATATTTCTTTAATTGTTGCTGCATCCAAAACGAATTAGACGTGTGTATCACCCTGTATTTCATAAAAAGTATTGTTATCTAGGTATTTATTTATTTTCCCATAATCAATATTATTAACAAAGTCCTTAATATATAGGGTGTAATTTTTTTTAAGAAATGCCTTTCTGTGGATGAATTAGCATACATATAATGTAAAATGGGTTTATATGTCAAAACAGTAAACACTATGTAACTTTATTTTTGACCATTTTTCATTCCATATCAGAATCTCTCAATTTTGTACTATTCTAAACAAGTGTGCTGTGGAAACAAATGAAGTGCGTTAGAAATGTCATCCTCATTGTCATTGTTAATTTAACATTAATTGTTGTGTTAAGATATAATATGGCTTTTGCAAATAGAATGCACCCAGACAACACACCAAATCCCAGAGATATCCATAGAATATCTTTGTGGATATCCGATATATCCACAGGATATCAGAAATATTCCGTAGATCTAATATGGATATCCAAATGTCCGTCTATATCCAGAATATAAAAGATATCCTAATGGATATCCAGCAAAATATCTAATGGGTATTTTCCAGAAATCCCAGAGATAGCCACAGAATATATTTTGTGGATATTCAATATATCCAATATGGATATCCAACCAAATGTCCGTCTATATCCCAGGATATAGAAGATATTCGGATATTCACATTCAGCAACATATTTTATCTTTAGTAGAGGTTCATAAGTAACCAATGATTATTAAATAATGTCGAAAGAGAATAAGCAGAGATAAAAAATATTTTCAACACTCAAAATATTTTCAACACTCTGCCTTTGATTTTGCCCACTAAGGAGAAAGTCATCCTTATTAGGACCATAGAAAAACTAAAACAGAAGGTTTGAATAATAGGCGGGAATTGTTTCCTTGGTTGTAGTTTATCATATCGCGCTTCACGCGCTGCGATCACTAAATATAAAGCCGTTTTTACACCCATATAATAATTAAAAAATGAATAAATATTAAAGAAATCAATAACTTTACTAATGCAATTTCTTAAATATCACTTTATTACAATATATGATCAAATACGGGGATAATTATTATAAATATATAAAGTTAAAGCTAAATTTGAATATTAAGAAGTGGTGTAAATCTGGCTTTGATAATAAATTAGGTTATGTTGCACTATGCACTAAAAAATGACATGTTTGTAGAAAATGTAGGTGAGTAAAATTTAATTAATTATTTTAGATTTAAGTAATGTATATATATATATATAGCTGTAAACATATACTGAGGTTCTAAGGATGTCATTAACTTATAATGCCTTCATCAAATTTACTTGCAAAAATAAATGTAATTAGTGATGTTTTGATTAAACTATCTTTTTCAAATATAACATCAGCTAAAAGAAAGTAGAATTTTTTAATGATAAAATTGAATGTGTCGAGGAACCTTTAATAGAGAAACCACATCTAAGAAATGGGAAGTGTGTACAGGCAATTTACGAACAGGTATTGTAGAACCTCATGATAGGTTTACACATTTAAAAGAATATGATAAAAAGGCATTTGATTTATGCTCAAAAAGAAATTGTTCAATTTTTTGGGTACTATTTATAAATATATTTATCAAATACTACCCAAATATGGACATATAGAATGCATTGTTAAAAAATTAATTTTATATTTTACGAACATGTTAATTTTCCATGGTTCGCTTACCAAGAGCATAAATCAGATGTCTGTTTTTCGAAATTATTGAAAAATTGTGTACCTTTTATTATAAAAAACTAAAGTTATTTCTAAGCATTTAAAAAACAATATAAACCTATGTTAATTATTAATTTTAAGATACACTGCACCTTTATTATTTTGTTTTGTTTTAGATATCCCTGGGTATGGAGACTTTTGCAATGGGCATTGCAACTAAGCTGGACTGAAATAGATGGATAGATGGGTAAAAGGATAAAAGAGTGGTACAGTGCCAGAGTTGCCTAACCAATAAAATTTCAAAACAACTGGTCTTCGTATATGTTTAGGCAACTCAATAGAGCTTGAGAACATTAATGGATAAAGGAGTCAGAAAAAAAAAATGCTTGACTAAGTGGGCTGCATGAACATTCATTAAAATTTAGTTGCCTGATAAACTTTGACAGAGATTTAGAATAAATAATTTAAAGTTTTTGTAAATCGGACATAAAATAATCTTTTAATTTTACATATTATTATATTAAAATTGAATTGATCAGGGAAAATTGATTGGCTTAGTAAGTAAAATTAAGATCAAAATGTAGGTATAACATTTTTATATTAAATTGTAAATATGTATTATTTCGTTTTCTGTGAAAAATTACCTATATTTTGTGTAATAATAAGTCAATACTAGGGATTTTTAAAACAATAATAATAAATAATAATAATAATAATAAATAATAATTGTATTTATAGATATGACTGTTTTGTTTCTTTTTAATTTTTTTGAAATCATAATTTTTTTAATTTGTACCCAGTTTTTGTTAATAGTAAAATAATTGTCACATTGTTATCTTACATTTTACTCTGCAATAATTTTGTGTGTGTTTATTGTGAATATGATGTTTAATATAATGTAATGACATAGTTACCTATTCTAAATAAAATAAACTTATTACAAATGTTTTTATTTTTCATTTAAAACAAGTGACATTTTCCGTTTTTCAGCATTTACTTACAATAAAAATTCATTTTACTTATTGATTGTTTCAATTATTGTAAGTAAAAGCTGTAAAATAGAAAAATGTTACTTGAAATAATAATAATAATAATAATAAATTGCCTTTATTTGCTTGTAATATACAATGCACATAAACATCATGAGGCGAAGTCTAGCTTGCGCTACTCAACTTAACCTCAACATAAATATAAATTTAAAATAATCAAAAGGTATCCATCATTTACAATATAAAAAAAAATAAGAAATTTAATATACAATTAATTTATGATTAAAAATGTTAACCCTGTATTTAATCTAAACTGAAATCAATGGAACTTAAAATACAATTAAATAAGGAAAAATGTTTGAAATTAATAATATATTAACGTTAGCACTGTATTCATTGCTCAACTAATAGCAACGTTTTATAATTTTGTTTCAAAAATGTCAAAGAACATGTCCTAATTTCCCTAGGTAGACTGTTATATATTGAAATGGCGTTATATGTGAAAGATCTTTTGAAAAATGATAATCGGTAATTCGGAATCGTTAAGTTGTGTGGATATCTTAAATGTAAACTGTGCAGATCTTTCCGATATATCAATTTATTTTTTAAGTATATGGGAGTTGAGGTTAAAAGAATTTGAAATACCGTGGCCGCCATCTGATATTTAAATACATTTCCTATATTGAGCCAGCTAAGTTCTTTAATTTTATTTGATATTCTATCATACTTTCTGATACCAAATACAAAACGACAACAACAATTTTGAATCTTTTGAAGTCTGTATTTGGTTATTTGATCCAAACAAGGATAGTAAATTAAAAGTCCATAATAATTTAGGATGGACAATACAAGACTTTCACAAAGCAACTTACGTAATTTGAAACTCAAAATACCTCGATTCCTGTATAATTGACGAATAACCAGATACGATTTTTTGACTAGGAGCGAAACATAGTCCTGAAACCTTAATTTTTAATTGCATAAATTTTTAATCCCGCCATTTTTTAAATCGCTTTACTTAGTAGTTTTCTACTTTACCGACCGCACCGAATTATAGTTCATCATAACGCGCTCAGCGCGCTACTGTCGAGGTCAAACAAACTTGTTACCAACTATTTACAGGGGAAACGGCTACCCTGATTAGGACACTTCAGCAATAAATGGAAATTCTCGACTCCAGTCTCTAATGGAGTGATTAGTACACAAATTTCGATCGAACTCAATTACGGCGGGTCAAGCATGAGTAGATGCGAAAGTGGTATCGCCATCTATACTTAGTAAGCAAAATCAAATAACATTTAGTGGATATCCACGATGGTTTGCGTTCACGCCTAGACTTTGATATATTTAGTAGATGTCCATGGGATATTGAATACACCTTAAAAAAATGAATTTTAAATATCTGAACGGCACTATTAGCCACAATGGCGTATTTTTTTAATAATTTGCTATATAATTACTATTATTTATGGACATTTGCATGTCTATAAATTACATTTCATGGATATAAAATAGATATCCACCATGGACTGGACATTCAGTGGATATTGGGATGTTCAGTAGATATCCAAAGGATTTGGTGTGCTGTCTGGGCAGTGTTATGTTTGTGACCACTTTTATTTTCCAAGACAAACCGTTCGTTTAATTCACAATTATAACAGATTTTCTTTAAATAGACGGTAACAGAAGGCAAGTAGCTGGATTTCCTGTCGTCGATATTTTTGACAACACACGGATATGTACTAATTGTAATATTTCTATAGCAAATGAACTGAGAAATATAGAAAATAATAATAATTATCCACGGTTAAATGTTTTATCACCTGCTACAAGTCGCTCCTGCATAATATGTGAATCAAGATTAAACCTTCAACGAGTAACTTTAAAGTGATATTTTTGTAGCGTGTAACATATATGTACCCGATTTTTTAAGAATTTGTGGCCATCATTTGGATGATCGTGGTTTTCTATTGCCCCAATTACAAGAAGGTTTGAATTTTATAAATAAACCTTACACAATGGCAAATATGTTTCTTCAAGGTTTAAGAGATATGGCGCATGAAAATCGCCAAGTGAGAAACTGGGATGATATAAACAGTTTTAGTGACGAGGAATTCAAATCCCTAACCTCGTTTTCCAGAAATATTTTTTTAGGATTCTATGAATTCTGTGACGTGATTGCGCATGGTGGAAATATGAGAAATATTAATAAAAAAGATTTATTGACCTTCCTAATTAAACTAAGACATGGTGTTTCAGATGATTTTTAAAAAATACTTTTCAACTACGGTTCCAGGCAAACAACTAGCAGAATAATTTCTTGCAACATAGATTTGTACCAAACCATATAGGGTTCGATTCAATTACAAGGGAGGATTATATTAACAACCATGTATCTCCATACATTAATCAATTGTACAATCCTACTCCTGATATTCCTAAAGCTATAGCATATATAGATTGCACCTATAATGAAATAGAAAAAGCAGCAATTTTCGGATACTGCGACAGTCTTATTGCTTTCACAAAAATAAACATTTAGTGAAACCTGAAATTATATATGTGCTCCTGACGGATATATTTTAGCTATTAATGGACTATATTTTTCTGATTCAAAGAACAATGATGCATCTATTTTGGATTATGAATTCGCAAACGTCGTCAACGGAATGCGAACTTGGTTTTCTGAAGGTGACGTGGTAATAGTAGATAGGGGATACAGAGACTCTATTCCGTTGTTGGAAGAACTAGGTCTACACTATCATATGCCACCATTTTTACCTAGAAATCGACCACAGTTAACAACGATCGAAGCGAATACGGCTCGTTTAATAACAAGTACGAGCTGGATAGTAGAGGCCAGAAATGGACATTTAAAATCCATTTTTAAATGTTTTTCTGGACGAATTAGCGTAACTCACGCAGCAAAATTGCGGGAGTTTTATTCTATTGCTGGCGCCTTACTTAATACATTCCATCCTTTAATAGCAATACCTGGAACAGTGGAGTTAGCAAATCAAATGTTAACTCATTCTGAAGATGTAAATATTGTTCAGGCGCGAGTAGAACAAGAAAATCTTGGAGCACGACATGGTCAATGGACTCGATTAGATCACAGGCATGTACCAATATTTTCACATTTATCACAAGAATATTTAAAAAATTTAACAGGTCCATATCATGTTCATCTCGCCAGTTCTTATATCCAGGATAAATTACAAAGAGAGGAAGATTATATTTTACAGTTCGAAAAACACGTGGAAGAACCGAACTTTTTAAGATTCCGGCTATATTCTAGATTTAGAAATAATACTAAATATATGATGTGGGTAGTTTATAGAGGTCCTAATGATGACGATGAAGAGCAATTAATTTTGGGATATTACTGTACTTGCAGGTGAGGAACTAGAACCATAGGAACATGTGCTCATGTGTTCCTTGGTTTTGCCAGGCATCAAGAACATGTTAAGTTTTCATAAATCAAACTATTAAATTATATTATATTTTCGAATACTTACTTTCATTGGCAATTGCCTAATGAAAGTAAGTGTGAGAAAACAACCGTAAAAAATATCCTGCTAGATCTGAGCTCGCGTGGTATTTGGTAAGACCATTCCATGAATAGAAAAATCAATTCAATTAAACTTTATTTTTTTTTGTATTTTTCTGGAGTTGATTTTTCAATCTCCCTTACTATTTCTGCCTCGCAAATATTAATAAATCTCGATATACTTATTGAAATATTACGAGGTATATTGATTGCTGTTTAATTCTATTTTCGACCTTTACAATTGTCAAACTGATGCGACGCGCAACGCTTGATAAACGAACAATAAATGCCAGCGTTGCTACGGTAACGTAATTTATCTGATGTTTTTATCCACTTGCATTTCTGTTTCTTCCTATTTAGCTGATAGTAAACTACGATTTTTGTACTCAAAAATGGGAATTATTATACCTTCATACATGAGTGGACATTTCTGATATTTAATATGGTTCACTATGTATTGGAATCTCAACAAGTATTAGAAATTAAAAATTTTAAAAAACCGACTTCAAAAACGTGCAGATGCCATCACCACATCTTAACCAAATTTATATGGAACCACCCCTGAGGTACCCCCTTACTAACAAAAAAAGAATCATATGAATCGGACAAGGTGGTAAAGCATTATCGCTAAACATACATAAAAAATGAAGAGTTTGAGGATTTTGTCATGGACCCAATTATTAGATTTTGACCAAATTTATATGGAACCACCCCTGAGGTACCCCCTTACTAACAAAAAAAGAATCATATGAATCGGACAAGGTGGTAAAGCATTATCGCTAAAAATACATAACAAATGAAGAGTTTGAGGATTTTGTCATGGACCCAATTATTAGATTTTGACCAAATTTATATAGGACCACCCCTGAAGTACCCCCTTTCTAACAAAAGAATCATTGAAATCGGACACCGTGTTAAAGAATTATCGCTGAATATACATAAAAAATATCGCTACGAATTGAGAACCTTTTCCTTTTTTGAAGTCGGTTAAAAAATTATGAAATTATATGAAGTTATTAATTGCTTAAAGCTAATAACAAAAATAAATAGTTCGTACATTTTGACGGATCGAATTGAAAAATATAGGGTGATTCTGAAAAAGGAATATTTCTTTAATTATTGCTGCATCAAAAACGAATTAGATGTGTCTAGCACCCTGTATTCCGTAAAAAGTATTGTTTTCTAGGTATTAAATGCATAATCAATATTAATAACAAATTCCCTAATATAGGTACAGAGTGTAATTTTGTTTTTTTAAACGCTTTCTTGTGGAATAAATTAACAATCACCCTGTATACATATAATGTAAAATGGGTTTATATATTGTCAGAACAGTAAACATTATGTAAGTTTCAATTTTTGACCATGTTTTCATTCCATATCAGAATCTCTCAGAATTTCAAAAATTCCCCCTGATATAACTGAGTACCACCCTGTATATTTTTACATTTTGAACTATTTATGTATACGTTTGCGGTAGACTAGGGCTCGTATTTATAAACAGAACTTACCTGAGTCGGACTTGGGTAAGTCGTCCTTGAACTAAAATCGAAGTTCGGTAACCACGTCTCTAAAGTTCTAGGTGGTTCTGTTGTTACACTAGAATTTAGAGATAGATATTAGCAAATATGTAACTGTTGTGTACATTTACGGATTTGTTACTACCCATCTCTAAATTCACGCGATATAACCGAACTTCGATTTTCGTTCAAGGACGATTTACCCAAGTCCGACTCAGCTGAGTTTTGTTTATAAATACGGGTCTAGGACATATTAATGCTACAATCAACCAAAAATGTTTATTATTTTCTTTTTAATGTTACGTAGTTTCAAGAAATACGATTTCTCGACTTTAACACCCTGTATTTTAAAAACTAGTCATAGGATTGAATTGGTCCCATGAACACTTTTGATTAACAAGTCGAGTACAACATCATATTCAAATTTTTTTACATTTGACGGAACGCCACTTTGCCATTAGAAAAGGGCGGGGTCCTTTCAAGTTGATATTATTTTTCGTTTTTGAGTTGAGGATTTTTTTAAGTATTTCAACCCCTCTTAACCCACCATTTTTAAAATTAAATGGTTTCATCTCCTTATAAAGCTTGATTTTTACTAACAATTTTATGTTGATATCGGTTTTCGTTTTTGAGTTATAATTTTTTTTAATTTCAACCCTCCTTAAACCTCCCATTTATATTTAGATTTTTTTTTAGGATAAACGAGTTTTGTCCTTTTATAGAGTTTGATTTTTGCAAATTTTTGTTTTTGATTTAGGATTTTTTTAATATTTCAACCCCCCTTAACGTCCCTATTTTTATTCAGGATTTTTTCAAAATCAACAGGATTCGTCCCCTTATACAGCTTAATTTTTCCTAATTTTTCGTTTTTGACTTATCCTGCGGACAAAAAACGTGATATCGGACGGACATTTTAAAATTTGTTTAAAATTTGATAAGAAGGATTTTGGTATAAAATTTTTAAATTTGGACTAATATTAAAAATTTTGGTTTCTTGAAAGTAAACCTATAATACTCTTCACGGACTACAATGTGAAAAATAATAATAAAAATATTTACAATCAATTCAATTATAAATTTAGGATATAAATATAAAAAATAATAAACTATTTTTATTTTTACAAACTTATTATTTTGTGGAAATCTACAAATTAGAAATTGTTTCGTTATTGACTTAAAGTCTAGACAGCGGGTTGCAAGAACGATTGTTAAAATCTCTCGTTAGCTAAAGAACAAATAACTAACTGAGATTAAAACTGGCAACGGCGCTTTTCCAACTGACAGTCTGCCGCTTCACAGCTGATCACGGGAGTTTTTTAAATTAATGAAGTTAATTTGGTAATATTTTTTCGAAAATTAATTACAAATAAAGTAAAAAATGAAATTGAGGCTCAACCTTTACGGCTATGGTTAAATGTTAACACTATCCCTATCTTTTTTCGACATCGGCTCATATTTTTAATAGACAGAAGCAAGGACAGTTGGTTCAGAGAAAAAATGTTTTACACATGAATATAATTTCTTAAAATAAAGAGTGGCTTAAATGAAGAAAAGGTTCCAATAAGTCACTGGAAAAAGAGGAGAATACTCATTTAACTACCCTTCTAGTAGTGCTCAATTAAAAATATGTGATTTGTGGTTTAAAGCAACAGTACTTAAATATAGTTTGTCCCTTTTATATAAACTAAAACTTTTGTCACACCATGGAAAAGTACATTTCTTTCTACTGTACATTATTTTTCAAATAGAAGTACATAATTAAAAATATGTTTAGTTTTTATCATGTGTGCAAACCCCATTTACTGTGGAAATATTTCTAATGTATTTTCTATTTTTAACAGACTTCAAAAAAGAAGTAGGTTCTCAATTCATCGGAATATATTTTTTTATGGATATTTAGCGACAATTCTTTACTATGTTGTCCGATTTCTGATTATTTTTATTTTTAGAAAGGGGGCTCTTCAGAGATGGTTCCATAATATAAATTTGGTAAAGATCTGATGATGGGATTCATGAGAAAATAATCACTCTTCGTTTTTTGTAGTCGTCAGTTTTTTTAAATTAATTTTGTAACTTATACATTTTTCAATGAATCAAAGTAAAAAACTGTTTAAATTGGGAAATTTCTAAAGTTCAGTATCTATTTTTTAGTTAGAAATGGAAAACTGGAGGAGAGATGGTAAAATCTCTGGTATGAGAAATAAATTCACATTTGACCTATTCTTGAAAAACATATACAGTTCCTTTTTGAATCCCTTCAATTTGGGTGCTATATTTCTTTGCTAATAAACTAATGCTAGAATTTATTTTTTATTTAAGAACAACTTTCTATTTGTACAATATTGGAATTTCTAGATTGTTGAGAAAATTAAATAATTATGATATGATAATTAGCTTTTATAGGTTGTGTAATAGTTGAAATTTAGAATATTAAATAATTGATACCATGTATAAATTACACTTATTTACCTTAATATATTTGCTTTCACATTTGTAATTTACAGATTTGTAGGTCATAAATAAAACACCAAATTCATTTTAAAATTTTATTTTTTAGGATTAAATTAATATACACAAAATACATAACATAATAAAAAAATATAGTAAATCTACAATAAATAAACATACATTTAATTTGCCCATCATTATTAAGAATTCTAATTCTAGAAAATAAACATTCAATCCAGGATTTCTTTTTGGTTATGACAGGTTTCAAGTTGACTAGTAATTTTGTGTTAAAATTTACAGTTTGCCTAACGTATTGGATACGTCTACTTTGCCAGTTCCACATATTTTATAAATGTATAAAAAGAAATGGATTATTTCAACATAGGTACAAACAATAAAAATGTTATTACTGATAGTAGTTTACTGCTAAATATTTACTTTTTCTGAAAATAGGCAGGAAAAAACTATAAAATAATATTAAATATGTTTGAGAATGTATTAATACATAACAATTATACGAATTAAAAAGTGTTTAACAATATAAGTAGAGATACCAAGCTCCACAGTTATATGGCTTAAAATTATTTATGCGATCATCTCATGAAATATTTTAAAATACTTAGCAAACACCTATATTACTACAAAGTAATGCCTATTTACAAATAAAAATATATTGCTACCAGGCTATACCACCGTCATAAGCCAAACCCCCATAACTGACAAATTACAAATATTTGAGGTTATTTGACCATTCTGATACTGGCCCATTTTTCTTTTTAAAAAGTAAACAAAATACCAGCAATTTTTATTCTGTATCCTAAAAAGTCAACTTGATTCTACAATGTAACTAACATTTTTCTAGATAATTCTTATCAAAAATCAACCCAAAACATTAAATCACATTTATATAACTAGTTAAAAACATTATTCAAAACTTGTATTTAATATAACAAAAGCAGCTATATTGGTAACACATATCAAAATACTGGCACTAATAAATTTCTTTTATTGCATATATCTCCATTCTATAGTTTGTGTAGTTACTGGGGCAGTATAGATATTTTAAAGTTTTATTTGTGAGCCAAGCCTGTCTTGTTTCAAGATTAGTGGTCCATACAACAATATTTTTAATTTTGTTGTTACAAAGTTTTCCTTTTTTAACTGTACGGTTTTGCTTGAGAGTCTGTGCAGGGGGATCGGCAGAGTCCACTTGGGCCAGGGAAGGGTTTAGTAGATTCCTTGGGAGTGAAGAGACTACTAGGAGAAGCACCTAAGGAGACTCCACTGGAAAGAGGCATAATATCAATTATTGATTTGTTCACCTACAGAATAATAAATATATATGATTCTAGAGCTCATAAAAGTATGTTCCAAAATATAATGATATAACAAAATTTATATAGAGATTCAACGATGATATTTAGCTGCAGTTAACTAGGACTCGTGTAATTATTTATTGCAATGCAAGAACCTAATTAGACCTACAGTTATACTTTAATAAAATGTGTAAAAGTTCCCTTCAATTCCAAATTTGTCTTCATATTACACTAATTTTCCTATCAACATACAAAGTATTTGTGATAATTATACAAGATGGTCCAAATTTGACATGTTTATAAGATATTACTAAATTAGCAGGGGATAAAGCACATTTATGTTGCACCTTTTTTTAACTAAGCATGTTATTTTAAATCCAGTTATAAATTGCTTCCCTGAGTAAAATGCAAGAGTGATTTTTAAAATATCATTATTTTGTTTGGGTGTTCAAATAAAAAATGGTGTTACCTCGAAAATGTGTACCCCTTGAAAAAATAATAAGTACGACAATGGATTTTACATATGTAACTATGTCAAATTATTAAATTGTTTTTCAAAATAAGATTTTTATTTGAGATAATAAATTATGATAAATTTAGAAAATCACCCTATAGTTTCTAAAAAGGATTTATAACAACTAAGCATTCCATGTTTTGTTTCTCAAAAAAGGTGACAATGGTGGGTTATAAGGTTTCGATATCCAGTTGTATCATGTGAAAACGTCGAATTTTGACCACCATGTATAATAAAACAGCTAAGTTTAAATAAAATACTTTCTTACCAAAGAATGTAGCAGTGGAATCAAAGGAATTCAACGGGGACTCTATTTGATTATAAAAAATGCTTTAATTTGAGCCCATCTCATCAAGTTGGAGATTAACCACGCCTCCTTCTTGTTTTTCACCCTTAAATAAATAAGGAAATAATTTAAATAAACAAAAATAATACCAAACGTTAGATATTTCCAATTTTATTTTTTTTTAACTTTAGTAGTTTGAAAAATCTTTAAAATGGGAAAAGACAGATATTGCTAAAATTGTATAAATAATAACACATACAAAAGAAGTTTTATATTGTATATAATATAAAAGTAATTTAATTTCTGTTTAAATTAAAATCCTATAAATCAATCTTTTAAAATATAAAATTTGTGTTAAATAACATTATAGGCTTTGCTTAGAAAATTAACTTTAAACATATTACTGCACAAATTTTTAATTTGATTTCAAATAATTTTTTTCTTTTATTACTAAGAAGGCACAATATTCTATACTATATAGAAGGTAAGTATATTAAAGTTACTGTCCCAGGAGGGTCGGTGGGTGTACAAATTTTATGAATTTGCAAATGTTATGTATTAAAACAATAAAAGTGTTCCTTTGAATGAAACAAATACGAACCTTGTCCTGTCTCTCCTTCTATTTGACCTCTTGTAAAGTTTAGTTTTCTTTTTGTTGTAAGTATCTCACTTTTAGATGTCCTTATATCAGTTTTATATTTAATAAAAGCTAGTTATTCCTAATTAGTATTTTGGCCAATACAACTTCTTAGCCATGCAATAAAGAGATCTTCTATAATTACCTAAAATTTTAACCCCAAAAATGTAGTTGGAAATACAAATTAAGATGTAATAAAGTGAATGTTTTTGAAGGAATTTTATGTACTTGTTATTAATTTACTTACCAAGTGGTTTTTCTTCTATCTTTAGCAGTAAATTGCTTGCGATTTTTGTTGTCAAACATTATAATACTTCAACTAAAGAACTAAAATTGAACTTTTATAATATATATTCAAAGTACCTCTCGACACTCACATAAATTGGCTGGAAAATTGAAAATAATTGAAAAATTCTAAAATATTAATCCATAAACATTAATCTGTCAAAGTAAATGACGAGCAGAGCTCTGACAGAGGAAGCGCAGTTGCCAGTTCACGTCGTCGTTAAAAATTAACAGAAGAATGCAACCCGTACTACACCTTTAGTAAAAGATTTGGGTTCAACGAGTCATTAGATATTTAACGATCGTTGTTGCAACCCGCTGATACTATGACTATGATAACCCTTTCGCGCATATTGATGTGATGTAGCTGAACTCTTCACTATAGAAACAGAGTCTACCTACTCTTTTTTATAACTACTGAAACATTGCCAATGACATATAACATTGCCTATAATAGAAAAACACTTATAGCCAACTGTAAATCCCATTATTCTGTCAATCTTCATATATGTCATAGTTTTTACAGCAACATAATGTACACTAATCACATTCTCAATTATTTACAAGGCTGTGATGAAGACGAAGTAATAGAAGATACTGTAGCCCAATGGGAGCTAGACCAACAAGACAGGTACCAAGATCTCATAAGTTTCGTTGACGAATTCATACAATCCGAGGAATACGAAAATTATTTGGCTACCAAAAGGAACATAGCTAAAATTGATGCTGCTACCAATTATTCCAAAAGCGACTTCGCTAAACAGTACGATGCAAAAATAGAAATAGAAAAAGATTATCCATTTACTGTTTATTCTAAAAAGATGTTCGCTTTTATCAGGAGATTTAGAGAGTATGTTAATAATGAGAAACATTTAGAAATCTTCCTCAGGCAAATGAGAGGAATACGGATAATAAAAGTAAGCGCATCAATAAGAAAGTGATGATGATCTCTTGTCTACGATAGTTTCTCTCGATGTTAAACTTCTCGATGGCGTGAATTTCATCCTGGAAGATGCTTGGATGTTTTCCCAAGCTTTCGGAGTGCTTGGTTCTAAGCCCATACACTCCTATTCAGTTTCTTCTATGGTATTGGAACCATCCATATACCACGGAATAGCATGTCTTTCAGTTGCAAGCACGATGGATTCTTGGCACCATTCTTTCTTGCAGCCCAGCTCTGTGGTTTTGAAGATTTTTCCAAAACTGTACTAAAACTGATACTAAAGAGTCGAAAGATAAACTATACAAAAATGCAAAGAAAAGGGTCTGTAGTATTCTGAGCCTGTGACTAGTCAACGTAGACTGGAATAACTCCAGACCGAGTCCACGTTGATCATTTAATTTTGTACATATTACGCGTTAAACGATACGCCACCACCAGTTAAATATGAAACTACTCATGTATAGATTAATGTGACCTTGAGTGCATTTCTGGTAACATTTTCACACGATAGAAAATTGTTATCGTTTGAGGTAACTCCATGCAGGAAGAATAATTTGTAACTCCTTAATATATTATTTGTAGACCTTGACAGTACCCAAGACAAATTTTCTCGATAATACCAATCTTGTCAATAACCTAGCTGTTGATTTCGTTCTTTCCATATTTGAAGGTTTGGTAATACTTTCCTTGTCCTTTTTACTTTTGTGGTATTTATGCACATTTGCATCCATTCCTGCATAGTTATTTCGCGTTCTTCTCTTCGTTTATTTTGTCCGTCTGTGTTTTTGGAGAGCCTTCTCCTTTCTTTAGCCTTTACCTCAATTGGGATTATCCTTGCAATGACCAGCACTGTCTCTGCCGATATCTCCCATAGCCTATCGTTATTTTTAGAGCCATTGATCTTTGGATCCTCGCATATCTCTTTCTGATATACTCGATACTCATGCCAGATCGGTGAGGCGTACGACATGACGGATTCAGTAATATCCTGTTAGAGTTCGGACCCCCAACTGTTGGTATAATTTTTTTTAAGGCTACCCCTAGCTTTGACGCATTATCTTTTCAGATATATGCCCAGCGAATGTTATATTCCTCTGCAGCTATGCCCCTAAGTATTTTATTACCCTACTTATTACCTAAACGAGGACTTCTGACTTCAGTAATTCATCATTGATGCTAAACCTCTAAGAATTTTTTAACCCTACCTATTACCTAAATGATGACTTCTGACTAAACTTCAGTAGTTCATCATTGATTCATTACTCCTTAGTTATATTTTTGTGATAGAATGGGCAACTCTTTCTCAGATTTCTATTCTAAGCTATCCTAAGGATCTGTACTCAGCCCCACTTTCGATCATAGCTGTATCTGTTCAGTGGCCTTTCAGTTATTTTAATATACTCTGTATTTCAGGATAAAATCGAAGAATTCAAGAAATACACTATTCTATACGCCGAAGATATCAGAAAACGAAAAGTGAAAGTATTCGACGACCTCTTGAACGAATTTTGCGAAACGTTTCACGTCGATTGGTCGAAAATCGAATCGAAAAACAGAAAGACGAAAGAAAGAATAGCTTCTTTTTGCGTAATGCTACGAACCAGATACATAAACAGAAAAAATAAATACGCTCGTATCGCAAAAATGATAACGAAAGAAATCAGAAATGACAAACGCGCTAAATTAGGAACGTTGTACAAGATTGAAAAGAATGAGTGGACTGTTAATGATTTAGAAATAGTAGGAGTAGCATTTAAGGTATTATATTCATGTAATACTTTTGTTTCTAAGTAATTTATTTTGTGACAGGCTTCAAGCTTCACCTGTAGTGAAGGGGGAAGTCGTGTTTGGTGAAATTAGATCAAGGTGTGCTCATGCGCTAATTTTGTTAACGCAGTTTGATAAATGACCCTCTAGTACACCAGACAGTACTTCAAGTAGACTCAGTGGAATTAAAAATTCCTCCAGGCGGTCATCGCTAATGGGGTAGCCACAAAAATGCAATAAATGAAACTACACCACCTCACACCTTGTACCCTACGGTACCCTGAAATAAAACTGTTGAGCGCCGGTAATAAAAGAAAGGAAACAAAGGAATTATCAACAAAATATATTTTCAAATAAAATAAAAACTCGGAATACTATAATCGGTACCACCGGCACTCCCTGTATAGTAGAGGGCGAGTTTTCAACTATTTAACGATTTAAGCACAAAAGTTGAACAATAATAATTATTAAATCAAAAGAAATAAATCAATCGGTAATAACGGTCCTCCCTGTATAATAGAAAATGAACCAATGCTCTCGGCTATTTAATAACGTACCTTGAGTAACGGTGTATGCGGCGTCGGCACAGAATACTGGAATATGGGGTTGTGTCACTGAAGCAGTATCGGTTATTTTTGAAACAGTTTTTACTTGAAACAGATTGGAACAGGTATGCATCGAACGAAACAGTTCCACGGAACAGTTGTTTGGGTCTAATCATGGTTGGACGGAGTAACGGAGAGTCAGTTTCTTATGCTCTAAGGTCAGTTTATTATTTTTGGTTGCTGTCACAGTCGCAGAGCGCAAATTACGTGGAACTGGAACAACTTGTTATTAGGCATTGGAACAACTTGATATTTATTATTTAATAATGAATATTATGGAATCTGTGACCTGTTATTTTTAAGAAATAAAACAATAATAAAATAAGGTTGTTCCTTCAATAGGGTTTTTATTTTAGTTTTATTTCAGCAAAAAAACACATTCATAATAATAGGTGTTTAAATTATGTAATAAGAATTAATAACAACTATTAAGTTGTTCCTAGTTCCTAAATTGCTACAGAATACTACGGATTGAAATTTTGCGTTTTTTGTGGCTGTGATAGATACACTTGAAACAGTTGAAACATTAAAAAAACAAACTATTCCGTCGACGTGGAACTGTTTTGTTTTAGTTTCAGTGTTTCTGTATGTGTGGGACTCCGCGCTCGCACCAGATGCAAAACAACAAACAACGGTATACATTTTTGGAACAACTTGGTACTGGAACAGGTTATTTGAAACAGATATTTTATGAAACTGAAGCAGACTGTACCTTATATTGAAAAATCACTGTTTTACCCTTTCCTGCTGGAATAAACTTTACTTTAACTGTTTACGACCCTTAAGACGAGCAGCAGAACGGGGTAGCAGAGAAAAGAGTCAACGGTAGAACAGCAGCCTAAAGAGCGTCAACGGCAGGGCAGCAGCAAAGAGACGGAGCTCCATCGGGCTTTTGGATTTATACCTTACGACCGGACTGGTTCGGATTAGAAGTAGTTCGGAGTGGGAGATACCATCTCCAGTTTTAATGTTTACTTGCGTAGGAAATAAAAAATGGCCTTTTGACACCTGCTGAATTAACCTAGATAATTTACATAAAGTTGAATGTTTAAATCTGGATTCGAATTTCTTTAACTACGAGGGCTCTCACAAATGTTTAAAAACGGGAATTTCTAGGAAACACAAATGCAGAATGTTCCCAGGAGAAAATTAATGTAATTAATATTTTATAAATAAAATTTAGTGACTTCGTCACATTACCTAATAAAAATAAATATTATAATAATACTTCGTCACAATTTATTTCGGAAAAATATCACGTGAAGCTCACCAACTTCTCTCGTTTGATAAATATGAACATCTTCGTTAGGCACCAAACACTTTTTGTATTTAAAGAAAACATATTGCTTTATTAAAGTGAAAGAATAAGTCTCTCTTATCAGGATATTATTATCAGAATTGAAATTAATTTACCACTTGCACCAAAAACAGTAACTTATTACTCTCCTGATTGTAGAGAGTTTTAAATAAATTGCCGGAGGATATCAAATCCTGCAGATCTATTCACGATTTAAAAAAACATTGGAAGAATTTTAATAGAAAAATGTTTTTATACTGTAAATGAATTTCTATCAATTAGAATATCCTCTAAAGTTTTTTTAAAATAGGGCAGATTTTTAATATTTTTTATTTATTACATTTAATAATTCAGTTTCTGTAAATGTTATTAAAAACATTGACTTTTTGTTTTGGTCTATATACTGTAACACTATTTTGCTTTCTTCGTTTTGATTTAAATTTGTTCAAGGACCAGAAACCAAAAACTCAGCCTTTCAAATTAGAGCAACTCAATTTAAAAGAAAAGAGCTGCGATTGGTCATGGTTATCCAGTACGGCAATGTTTAAGAAGCAAACTAGCGAAGCATCAGCTCATTCAGATCACAGTACTTTTCCCAAAAATGAAAAATATAAAAATCTAAAGGTAAGAGAACTTTGCTTGTACAGTTGACGCAACCAGTGTGAACGCTCTTTGGCTGTCATGGAATTGTTTAATGAAATTCATTCTTGCAAGTCTGGCTTTGGCCAGTGGTGTTACAAAAAAAGAGGGGAGAAAATTGAGAACAAAAATATATTACTTTTATTACAGAAAACATTTATTATAATAGAAAATCAAAGGCTATGGCAAAATTTAATTAAATTAACATTTGAACATAAGAAACTACAAAAACCATTTATTAAAAGAGAAAATCAAAATACTTCTTAACAAAAATTGTTAACAAGTCCAGCTAAAGTTTTCTCTTTCTTCAAAACATTATCTTGAAGATCGGAATATCGGACATTTCTAAGAAAAATGTCTGCGCATACACAACTATTGACATACTTAAGAGGTTCTCAAGAAGTTAATTTTTTGGCGCTTAGACCCTTTCATAGGACCTGAAGCATGGTACATAGAACATTTTTTTGTGAAAAACTTAATTTCGGAAAAAAATGGCACTTAGGTGCTTTCTAATTTCCACTTTTCAATTTTCTTCCAATTTTGCTATAGCTCTTGAGCCTCAGTTAAATGATCTAAAAATTTCTTTAGTTGCGTATTCATCAAGGATCATTTTTAAGTGATTTTCTTAGATTAAAAGTTGTTGTAGTTGAATGTAATAAGTGTTAAATTTCATTTTATTGTTACCTTTCAGTACATTTGGATTCGCATCTGTGTGCGCCAGCCTGTCAAATATAACCTCGCTATGTGGCTCGATTTTGTTAATCGGCTTTGAAAAGCTTCCAGTTTAATACGAGCCCTAACCATTATATGTTCGGCCTTTTTATATTTTATTTCAGATATTTAATAGGAAACTTAGGTTTGTTTGTTTATGATCAAATCCCTAATTTTTTTTTTGGAGTTGCTTTACCGCGACCCATTTTCAATAACCACGGTGGACTATAAGGTGCACCAACTCTCATTTAAAAACAAATGAAAACGGTGATAAAACCTGGCCTACTTCCTAGCCAAAATCCACTAGGTTCGTACAGTTGGCGAGAAAATAAATAAAAGATAAAAGTAGGAGCTGCAATTTGAAAAGTGTTGACAAATAAATATTTTTTAAAATCTTAAAATAAATAATAAATCGTGGTGAATCGTTGTGCTGTTTATAATTTTGATTATGGGCGAGGTCTTCAACATATTAATAGCAGTTTTTTAATGCCAAAAAACAGTTATACAGAATATATGGTGCAAATTATTTATTGGTGGTACGAAAATAAACATTAAACCCAAAAGTTCTATTTGTGAAAAACATTTTAATGCAAGTTATGTTATCCGTGAAAAAGTAGTAGGAAACGTTATTTTTCAAGTAAATATTTTTAATGTCTACGTTTAAATGATTGTGTAGGTTCTGTAAAATGGTTATTCAACTTTGCCTTTTCTGTAATAAAAATAATTATTAGCATAAAGTTTTACTATATAAATAATATTTCGTATTATTTATCCTTTCTCCTTGGTACTAATAATGTTATGACTTGGACCCTATATAATGTGTTCATGATATAAATTTCATATACATAAGTATTTCTTTTAATATTTTTCTGACCCTGCGAATAAATAAAATCTTTGACTTATTCCTTTTAGCCTGATTACAATGCTAGTAAGTTGTCTCTGGTTACAAGAATCAAATAGATACTATGATAAATTTATTTTACTTGTAGCCTTTTTATTTTTAAGTGTTAAATATACATTTGTTTAATAATAATCATTCCCGAGTGTGTTTTGTTCCAGTTTTTTAAATGTATTTACTAGGTTTTATAGAAGTACTGATTTAAAATTTGAGTTGGTAAGAAATATTTAAGATTTTTCTATTTTGTATTTTTATAGGAGTTAACCCCTTTAAGTAAATAAATATAGTTCGGGGTCGAAGATGTTGGTGATTTGTGTATTGAATAATTTGTACATACACTGGTTTATAATTTAAATAATGTTTTTCTGATGTACCTAATAATTATTTATGGTAATCTTGTAGTTGACGGGTCTAGAAATGCGCATATTCACACCACTTTGCACTGAAGTCTAGAATTTGGCACAAATTTGAATTTTTGTAATTATCACTATTGAAAGGTATTATTGACATTAAAAATAACGATCGTATTACTTGAAAATCTTCAGAATTTTTTTTTTATTTTTATGGGATTTTCAATCGATGTAAAAATTGGTAAATAGACGATAAAAAGTTATTTCAATATGCTTATTCCCTGGTTCCAAATAATTAAATGTAATGTGGCAAGTATATGTAACGATTCCAACTGTCAGACCTAGCCGGAACAAGAATGGTGCGGACAGGCGCATATCCAGACCCTTCAATTACAAGATTACCATTATTTAATGTGGAGCGCAAATATAACAAAAAACTACCTAAAAAATGCTGTTCCTGCTTTCATTACTTACGATGGGACTACTTCTCAACGGAGACGAAAGTATGTGGAAAGTATTGCTGATACAGTACCGAAGTTATCCACTTAGGAATATAGGAAATATTTTTTTATACCTAACAACTTAATATTTCCTGATTTATTGATACTATGTATTTGAAATTCGAAGTAATCATTATGACACAGCAGTGTTCTTATTGTATTCAGATTCTAACACGAATAAAACATCTTATTAAATGTTTGTTAAAATTATTAATTTATTAATTTTACATTAGAAAGAAAATTAACAATACACACAAAATTATTTAAAATTAGAAATAAATACAATTATACATTATCCATTATTATCCTTTTACATACTTAATTTAATCGTTCATTATTTAATTAGAACTCATTTTATAATTTTACTAATTAGAAAATGTTCTATTAGATTAGCAGTAATGAAAAATTAAGTAGGAAAATTTCAAATGTATAGCTTACAGATTTATTATGGGGTTTTCATATTAATGTACTCAATAAGTAGGTTTATTATGTTCGCTTGTACGCATCACAGTTAGCAGCAGACAGTAACAAACCTGACAACGCTCCCAATTTCAGAAAAACAGTATAACAATTTGTTTTACATTATATATTTCAGTATTGTAATTAGAAAAACAATTTTTAAATATTTACAAAATTTCACCAGTGTTAGAGTAAAACAAACTTAAGTTTGGTTCGATCCGATGGTTGCGCCGTAGATTTGTTGACTATCGTTACCATGCCAACCTCTAACACGGCGATGGCCAGTACCGTAGCGTAAAGAGGCGAATAGGTGAAACAATTTGCATCTAACAGCGCTATGTGGTATATCTAGTGCTCTTTTTTATTCAAGTGGTGTATTTCCTCATTCTTATTTTTTTTAATTTAGTGCCGTAGTAGTTATAGTAGAGTAGCAATAATAGTTAGTGTATAAGTTTAGTTATAGTATCAATATAGTTAATTTAGAAATAAAAGTGATTTGGCTCGGAAAAAAACGTCGTCGTGACAAAAAAATTAAGTTAAGCCCTGGAGAAACAGAAACACTTAAAAATGTAATCTATGGCTTCTACGCCATCGAGAAAAGATCACCTACACTTGCTGGTAAGTATATAAGTTTTCGTTCCCAAAACATTTTAAGTACCTACTTCTATTTATTCAAGGTATTATGCAAAAGATGAAGGACAAACAAATGGAATTTCCAGGGTCAATTGAGACATTAAGGAAAACAATAAACAAGTTAGGATTCAGGTGCTTATACTTTTAACGATCTACCATTCCGCTAATTTACAGAACTTATTTACGAGACACCCTGTATAATCACAATATACAATAAATTAGGACAAAGCCTTTTTGCGTATTCTTCAAATATTTTATAACAAATTACAGGTGGCGAAAAACAGAAGATAATCGGAGTGTCCTGATAGAAAACCATGATATTCGAATAAAAAGAATTGAATATTTGAAGCTACTACAATATAGATCTGAGGGCAGATCAATAGTGTATACCGACGAAACCTATATACATAGCAGCCACACTCAACCAAACCGCTGATCAGACAGAAACGATTAATTATTGTTCATGCTGGAGGAGAGACTGGGTTTATACCTAATGGACTTTTAATTTTTAAATCAGGTAATTAATTCACGCATACCCTACAAATATCTTTAATTTACCTATGACTAGTCTCATTTCGTACGACGTATTACTGAACCAGTCACGAATGTTAATTTCACACTTACAAATTTTTGTCGAAATTGATGTGGTGAGTGGTGGTGATATAATAAAGCATACATTAATTTGTGAAAAATATGTTTATTGCAATAAAGTAAATGTAATGAATAATTTTATTTATATGTATACAGAAATACTGAAAAATACTATTCAAATTTACAACGTACTGTAATTTTTCTAAACATGATCCAACAGATTTTCTTCCTTCTACAAATCACTGACTGTTTCCTGTATTGCACAATCAAGATCCCTGTACATCATAAAATATCATTCATTTTTCGCCGAACATAAAATAAATATTTTGCGAAAAACCCAAAAATACTCGAGTACAGTATCGTATTCCGTTAAGTATTCACATATTTTGATTGGGGTACTTATACGAATTAAGATGATCTGTAGTTATTTAACAGGTAACTAACTAAGAAAGGACGCTCTGTTTGGGAAAACCCAAACATGCTGCTTTGTGTACTTATTGAATATCTAATAGAAATAATACATATTTAATAAAGTACTTTATAATTTAAACCAGGTAATTTCGGGATGATAGTACGAATTAAATGAGACTATCAATAATTGGTTTGGGAGAGTCCGTACAAACTGAAACTAAAACAGGTATAATTTTTGCATCATACAAACTGAGACAGTACGAAGTGAGACGACACCTTTATAACAATAAAACAATTTTATTACAAAACCAGTAACCGAAAATACTTCTAAATCTCAATAAAATAAATGCAAGCTACTATCGTGAACAATTTCAGGAAACTTTAATTTTCAGGATGTAAGAGCGGCGATTATCACGATGATATGAACCATGGCAACTTCATGAAGTGGATACATACCCAGATCTTGCCCAACTTACTGGAAAAGTCGGTCCTGGTACTAGATAACGCATCCTATCACAATGTGACAGTTGAAAAAAATGTAAAGTCTGGTAGTCGTAAAGCGGTTATGATTAAGTGGCTACAGGAGAATAGCATCCCGTTTAACGACAAATTGACAAAACCAGAATTATACAAAATTATTCAAGAACATAAACCACGGTTTCCACCTGTATACGTATTGGATAAGCTGTTAGAAGAACACGGACATAAAGTTCTTCGCTTGCCACCATATCATCCAGAACTTAACCCTATTGAAAAAATATGGGCCTTGGTTAAAAATTGGGTGGCATCTCACAATACAACTTTCGTGTTAAACGATGTAGTAAGTTTAGCACGAACGAAATTTGCTGATGTATCCATAAAGGAGTGGGCTAACATATGTAGCCATGTCAAGAAGTATGAAGATGCTCAAATCGAAAAGGAGCATTTATTGCACGCAGCCATGGATACCTTGAAATTTACTTTCAACACTGGTTCATCAGAGGAAAGCTTTACTGAAGATGATGAGAGTTCTGATAGTTTAGGAATAGAATTCTTAGATTCAGAATCGTCCGATGAGGCATCGTAGTGTACATTTTTATTGTTATTTCTAACTTGTACCTTTCTCCTCTTATGTATTAAATGTCTATAAAGAAAAAATTACGTTAATTTAAGTATCTAGTAAAACTAATAAACCATCAATTTTTAAAAATTATCCTTTTATTTTAAAAAACTTGCTTATGCTAATTTTTTATAAAGTACCTATTGCTACGTAGGTATATACATGTACTTTATTGCAGTTAACAAGTTTTCCAAAACTACATTTTATGACAAACTTACAATAATTTAAAATATACGCTGCGTAAGTTAGGTTGTTTAGTGGATACAATTAAGTACATTTAGTAACCTGCATGTGTATTCTAAATTAAAAAAGCATAACAACTTACGTACCTATTGTACAAAGCAAATTAATTACCTTTCTAATTTTGATAATTACATGCATAAGAAAGTATTTCTATTTTTCCATTTATTTTCGGCCCCCGCCACTGACAAACAAAGCCCGCCTATATGCGCAGATTAGTATGCAACCAACATTTGCTGTCCCAAACTTAAGTTTGTTCTACTCTACATCACCTTTAACTTTGATAACTGCAATAATTCTTTGAAACATTGTATTTACAAGTTCTTGAAAATCTTGTGGAGGGAACCCACCGCATATTTCTAGATTACCTATTTGCTTTAATTCTGGCACTGATCTTGTGGCTTTTTCATTCTATCGTGTGCCAATTGCAACAAGATGTGCTCGTAACAACATAAATATTCCACAATGTGTTAAAATCATTTGAGCCAGTGGAATAATGGCTCCAAACTGTTCATGGCTGTAAATGTATACAATTTTTTATCAATCCTAAATGTTATAAGGGATATATATGGATATATATTCTATGTTCAGTGTGACCACCCTAATTTATCTACCTTTTTATAATAATTATACAAATTAATATCTACTTATTTACTGAAGCCACCGAAATATGGCAACTGCACAGTTCAGGATAAATATTCCCAAAATTTACTTTCTACAGAAGACTTTAATATATTATTTAAAACTGAAACATATTCTGAAAAACATATGCAGTAGAAGCAAAATTGGATGGTTTAATTGAAAATACGGAATGGGTGTGATGACGTTTTTAATTTAGATCATGACTATGCATTTTCTAATATAATAGACACAATTATCTATTATGTGACTGATTATTTGTGAAAAACATGAAAAAAATTACATCTTGCATCGAATGCTTAAAAATTTTCGACACAAAAGAAACTAATTCATATTTAAATGAGGCAGAGTTGATTAATTTATGAAATCATGGAAAATTAATTAATCCAAATAGTGGTTTGGTTACTTTATTTAAACATGTTGAACACCACTTTGTAAAAAATGTTCAATATAAAATATGAAACTATAAAGGTAGGTCTATGATGCTATAATGACTTTTCCCTGTGCCAAACATAAGCATGTTATTGCCCACTAAAGCCATTACGATGTTATTATAATGAGGCAATGTGCTAACAAAACAAACCAAGAACTAAAATTAATAGAGAAAAAAGAAATTAGCCAAAATAACAGTTTCTTAAAGTTTAGTATATTATTTCAAATTTAATTTTTATATATTATTCAATATATTGGTATATTCCAAATAGTATTTAGTTATATGGTGTCCCACCTTATATAAAAAATATTTATATATCATACATAATAATATAATTTATAATAAATTTTAATTATTTATAATATTTACAGATTTCGGGAAAAAATTGTAAGAATTGACACATTACTAATCTTCAGCATATTAGTCCAAATCATCTCCTCTTCTTTACTAAACTAACTTCAATAGAGTCCGCAACTCCAACAGGAGATTTTGCAAATAACTTAATTAGTCCAGCTGATCCAACCATCGGCTTTAAGATCATCATAAATTTAGACTCCATACTATCTCGTTCACTTTAAGTGAGATACCCTCTGTGTATGGGGTAATAATTTAAAACTTACAATGGCTATATCTCATGCACTAAATATGATATGAGAAAATACCTAAACCATTTCTAGAATAAGAAGGGGGCACTTAAATAAAGCTAGTAAAATGCTTTTCAATCATATAAATTTTAATAGGGTGATTCAATAGTACATTAGAAACCTATTTATAAAAAATACTTCATGTTTATCTGAATTAAATATTTTAACATATTTCTAGGCCAGAAATACAAAATAATTTAAAGAAAAATATATTTTTACTTTCCTATCTGTATACAGATATAAGGAAAGTATAGGAATCATGATTTTTTTCGATCTCGAGTTTTCGACGAATTTTTACGTTCTGAGGTCCCCTGAATCCGTTTTGACTATTTTCGCGATGATGTCTGTCTGTGTGTGTGTATGTCTGTATGTCTGTATCCACCATAACTCATGAACCGATACACAGAAAAACACCAAATTTTAAACTTAAGCTTTATTCCATCGTCCAATGACCTGATTAGTTTTTGGGCAGAGTCGGAACATCTGGGGGGTACTTTATAGGTGGTCATTTTTATATTTTATGGAATATATCTGTTATTTACGGTTGGAGAAGAAAAATCATCAAATAAAAGTTACTTCTAATATTATTATCTATAATTTTTGTTTTATACAAAATTTTCCTTAAATGGTCCGTATTCGAGAAATTTGACAAAATGAAAAGAAATATTTTTTTATAAAAATTGTTTAAATAAAAGTTGTTTGTAATATAATTCTCTATAATTTTTATTCTATACATAATTTCTCTAAAATGGACCGTATTCGAGATATTTGAGAAAATGTGTAAATTTCGAATTTTGAAGAAAACTCAAAAATGGATAAAGAAAAAAACATTAAATTTTAAACTTGAATTTTATTTCGGCTTGACGTAAAACGATTAAATTTTGGACAAAGTCGGAACATCTGGGGGGTACTTTATGGGAGGCCGTTTTTATATTTTATGGAATATGTCTAATATGTATAATTTTTGCTTTATGTCAAAATTTCTTGAAATGGTCCGTATTCGAGAAATTTGACAAAATGTGCAAAATTCTGATTTTTATGAAAATTGTTGAACTAAAAGTTGTTTGCGATATCGATCTCTATAATTTTTGTTTATATATGATTTTTCTAAAATGGACCGTAATGGAAAAATTGGAGGAAGAGTGCTAAATTTAAATTTTTCAGTATTTTCGTTTTCAATGAATATCTATAGAAAAATGTTTCGAGGTAGATGTATGGGAAAATGTATATATTTAGTTTATCCTCTTAATATTTATAGAGGTGCTGCAATAGGTTGTACAAAATAACCGGAAAAAACCTATAATAACTAGATAGGAAAGTCATGTGTTGGACACATCAGATTTTTTTTGAGTGTATATATGGCACCAGACAAGTTAGTCTATTTACCACAATACTTTATAATTTCATTTTTTTTTGCTTTATTAGTGAGTATTTTGTGCAGGCTTTGTTGCTGTTTGCAACACTTTAGGGACATCACTGCTAATTAGAACCCAACATAGAATGGTCAAGTGGGAAATCCTGCCTATGGATCAAAATTAATTACAAAATAAATTATTTAGATTGACTTTTCTAATATCTTTAGTTCATGAGATATAGCCATTTTAAGTTTTAAAATTATCACCCCATATACAAAAAAGCATCTTTATTAAATGAACAAGTAATTGGAAAAAAAACAAGCATTATTAAAAACTACAAAAATTGCATTATTTGAAAATCTATATTCAAGTCTGGGGGATTTGTAAAATTTAAAAAATTTCAAATACACACTTCACTAGTTCCATTATTTATTGAATAAAAGGTCTGCAATGCCGGCCTTAGTTATTAAGTTTAAAATAGGCTTAAGTATAATTTTATTATTTGTAAATATATATCATAATATTGTAATTAATTATTGTTAATGAAGAACTATGGAATTAAGTAGGTTATCTGTATTGACACCTAAGCAATATGGAAGTGATTTGTTCAATTCGATGGTTTTTCAATATAGACTGGAAGGTTCAATGTAATACATACTTTTAAAATAAAGACAAGATATATATTCGATTTGGTTCGATTGGTTTCATTGCAATATGTAAGATAAGAAGGTCCTTTGTCCTAACATTAAATGGCGATCCTGCTAAAAAAAATTGTGAAGTTGTATAAAAATGAAATTAGTTAAATGAAAAAAAATTGCTGGAAGTAGTCAATCAAAGGAACAAAAAGAAGAAATTATTATAGCACAATCAGGAAACAGTGTAGGTAAAACTAGCAAAACAAGTAGTAAAATTGGAATTTGGTCAGTAAGGGACGTTTTCGAAGGAATTTTTGTAATAGCGGTGCTAAGTTTTATACTAGTTTACTTTTATCAAAAACTTAAGAAGTTGCAAAGAAAAATAAGAACAGAAGTAACAAGATCGACAATAAGGGCAAGCCAAGAAAACATTTAAGCTCTCTTTTAGGCATATTTTAGGTATATGGTATATTGTTATTGGAATGGAAAGCAAAACTAGAAATGGGAATTAATGAAAAGTTAAATATAACGAATGGCAGCTAAATATAGGTCATTAATAAAGAAATGGTAATTAAACTATGTGAAAAATTAAGTGAAGAAGTACAGGTATTTTACAAGAATTTAATTAAGGACAGTAATATTAGACGTAAGGATATAAATATTGTTACAAACAAGTTAGCTAAGCTAGATAAATTTAAACAGGATTTTAACTCTTTAAAGCATATTGTTGAGGATACAGATTTAGATATTAGAATATTACCAGGAAGTAAATAAAACTATTTGTCTAGCTCAGAAAACATAAGAAAGTAGATTAGGAGAAGTAGAGTCAAATCAAATATTAATTTCCTAAATGTCTGAAAAATTTGAATTAAGATCGATTCAATTGAACTCTATGACACTTTATTAGATGAGCCAGGTAAAAAATTGTTAACAACTTTCGTTTTAAAAAACGCGACTTTCAGAAAGTGCAAAAGTTAGATTAAATAAACAATACGTATCAAATTTAGCTTTAACTACAGATTTACGAAAACATTTTATTAGTACAAAGTCAGTGCCTGCTTTATCTACTAAATTAAATAATTTTAAACAAAATGGAAAATCTATTGAACAGTTTGGTAGGATGCTAGAAGAAATGTTTGTCAATCTCACAATAGTTCAAGTTGATGGGGACGAAAATTCTCTTAAAGTTCATAAATCAGTAAATAAAAAAATTGCAATAAATTCGATCAGTAATGGTTTAGAAAATATTGAACTAAGAACTATTATAAAAGCGCGAAATTATTCATCATTGGGCGAGGCTATTCAAGGAGCCAAAGATTAAATGTTACCCAATGCAAGGGAAGTTTTTCAGATAAGACGAGGTAATAATAATAATAATAACTCATATTATAATTTTGGAGCAAAACCTAGAACAAATTTTTAAAATAACAATTTTAGAGACAATAATAATAATTACAGAGTGAATAAATCAACAGTCTAATTTTAGCTATTAGAATTATTTAAAAATAATAATAATAATAGCAATTACTACAATAGACAGCCTCACGCTAAGTATAATAATGGAAAAGAATATTCAAATAGAGGAAAATTTAATAAATCAGGATATAGGAATAATACAAGAGAAAATTATATTAGTAATAGTACCGATACAAATAACTATGCTACCAAGAGTAGGGACACAAATAATTTAGAGAATGGTAATCCATCGACGTCAATAATTGGTTTTTTCGCGACCAAAGAGAAAACATGGTAAAAATACAGTTATTAATTCATTAAATTTTATATATGTAACTTATAGAAATACTACTTAAAAATGTTACTCGATACTGGAGCATCAGTTAGTATTATATTTACCGAATGTTTGAAATCGGATGAGTTTATAGATTTTTCAAAGAAAATTCATGTTAATGGAATATCAGGATCCACAGTAACAACAGGTGTGGTAAACTTGACCTTGCAACTAGATGATAGTAAGGTTGGTCATGCATTTTTGCTGATTAATAGTTTTGATAAGAAGGTACATGGCATAATCGGATCCGATTTGTTTACGAAACATGCCGCAACTATTTCATTATGAGACATTTGTATTTTCTTTTTATCATGATCACAATAAAATATTAAAAATGCAATCTAAACACAATTATTCCACCACAGTGTGAAATAATAAAATATTATAAAACTATATTACAAGATGAATGCGTAATTTTACCTAGTGAAATATGTGAAGGAGTGTTTATTGCAAGCAGTGTGGTAAAACCCAATAAAAATAATGATTCCTGTCAAAATTTTAAATGTTACAGAAAATGAAGTTAATATAAAAAAATTTGAACCAATAGTTGAAGCACTTTATAATTATGAGATTGTTAGTGATCAAGAAAAAAAATGTATTGGTTAATCGTACAGAAAAATTACTTAATTTAATTCATATGGAACATTTTAATAGCGAAGTATTCAGATGTTTTTTTTATTAGATAGCGACCCATTGTCACTAACAAACATTTATAAACAAAAAATTCACTTCTGTTTATGTAAAACAGTATTGATTACCACATGCGCAAACAGAGGATTTAAATAGGGAAATTGATAATCTTTTACGTGAAAAAATTATTGATGAAACTACATCATAATGATCTAGTCCATTAATTTTAATTCCAAAAAAAGGCAGATTTAAACGGAAATAAACGGTTTAGGGTTTGTGTAGACTATAGATTAGTTAATAAAGAAATACCAAATTTCCTCTTCCTTAGATTCTTTATCAGGGGCGATGTATTTTTCACACCTTGATTTGTCACATGGATATTTTCAAATTGAGCTTGATGAATCAAGTAGGCCTATAACTAGTTTTACAACAGAAAGGGGTCAATTTAGGATGACAAGACTGCCTATGGAACTCAAAGTAAGTCCTTCTGCTTTCTCTAGAGCCATGAGTATTGCGATGTCGGGCTTAAATTACATTAAATGCTTAGTTTATCTTGATGATATATGTGTATACGCGAATAATTTATCAAATCACAATCAAAATTTAATAAAAGTATTACAGAGATTGCGAGAAGTCAATTTAAAACTTAACCCTAATAAATGCGAATTTTTAACTAAAGAAATGTTGTTTAGGGCATGTTATCTCAGCAACGGGAGTATCTCCAGATCCTGAGGAGATTAAAGTATTGCCAAACTATCCCATCCCAAAAGATGCTGTAGAAACTAAGAGATTTGTAGCATTTGCTAACTACTACAGAAAATATATTCAAAACTTTTCATATATCGCTAATCCTTTAAATAAACTCACAAGAAAAGGAGTATCTTTTATGTGGACTCTAGATTGTCAAAAATCATTTGAAACCTTAAAAGAAGCGTTAATATTCTCACCAATTTTGCAATATCCAGATTTTTCTCCAAGAAATATATTTATTTTAAAAACAGACATTTCAGGAAAAGTAATGGGTCTCCTGTAGCTTATGCAAGTTGATCTCTAAATAAAGCAGAAATAAATTATGCAACAATTGAAAAAGAATTATTGGCTATTGTGTGGTCCGTAAAACATTTCAGACCATATCTTTATTCTAGACGATTTGTCATTTTGACAGATTACCGCCCACTTATTTATTTATTTATTTGGGATGACCAACCCTTCGAGTAGATTAACTAAATTTTGGTTAGTATTAGAAGAATATGATTTGGTAGTTAATTATATAAAAGGAAAGGACAATGTGGAAGCAGACGCTTTGTCTAGAATAGAAATGTCATCTGAAGAGCTAAAAAATATAGGTAACAAAAATGAGTTAGTAAACGTAGTAACAAGATCTCAAACGAAAAAACAATTATAATTAACAGAGTTAGAAACGGCGAATAATAATTCTTCTACTAGGTCTGATCACCCTGGATTGGTGGAATTGTTAAAGCAAAATAAAAATGCGGTAGAATTAGAATTAATTAGTAGCGAACAATTTGAAAAAGTTACAAATAAACAACATATACATAGACAACATAATTTTATTTACGATTTGGAGGAGCACATTATTTATGTAAAAAGAGAATCTCGATCAACGTGCGCTTTAGGGACATAGTTGAGAGAACTCTTTAATATATGCAAAAAATATAATATTACTCAAATGTATATAAAAAATTTAAAAGGCGCGTCTTCACTTATAAAAGATATAATGCTGCACAGGCAGAAATTCAAGGAATGTAAAATAGGTATAACTATTATAAAAGGGGTAGAAAGGGTCACAAGTTATGAAAATAGACAGTTGATTCTAAATGATTTTCACATTTTACCTACTGGTGGCCACGCTGGAATAAAAAGAATGTATAATAATATTAAGCAATATTGGTTAGGTTTATATGAGGATGTGGTAAATTTTTTAAGAAAATGTGATGATTGTCAAAGTTTTAAGCATTCTATTTTAGCAAAAGAACCCATGACAATCACAACTACAGCAACCTCATCATTTGAAAAAGTTCATTTAGATTTAGTTGGTCCGTTTGGAGCTGATTACGAAAATGACCGATACATCTTAACGGTGCAATGTGATTTAAGTAACTAAATATGTAGAGGGGTATGCATTACCTAATAAAGAAGCAGTAACAATGTCAAAAGCTTTTGTAGAAAACTTAATATTACGTTATGGCATACCTCATAAAATATTAACCGATCAAGGAACTGAATTTATGAACACAGTATTTACGGAGATCTGTAAAATGTTAAAAATTCAAAAATTAAATTCAGTTGCTTATCATCACGAAACGTTAGGACAAATCGAAAATAATCATAAACATTTTGGAGCATTTTTAAGAATTCAAACAGCGATCAATCCTGGAAATTTCAGTAGGTACTTCGATTTCTTATTGGTGTTTCGCGTACAATACAACGGTACATTCAGAAACAAAATATACTCCTTATGAGCTACAGTGGCGTGCGGTGACATTTTTGGAAGGCGAAGCGATTGTATAAAAATACAGCAGGCCAGTAAGCACAGCGCCGCAGATGAAAATTTTTCACGGCGCATTCACCATTTTGTCAAAATTTTGCTTTTTTCCTCAGTACTAAGGATATTTAAGATTGAGATTTTTGAAGTGTTACTGTTACTTTATTACCTAGTTTAGTACTAGTAGCCCAATCGGATTAGGTGAAGAACAGGCTTGAGATTCTGAAAAATTCGAAGCAGCAATTTTCCTTCGGAATTCGTTGGGGGGTCTGTGGTAGTCTAAATTCAAAAAGTTGGGATTCCAAAGTTGCCGTTACCTCCGCCAGCTTGATTTAAAGGGTTATTTTTTGTATCTTGAATAACTCATTTATTTTCAATTTTACACGGAAAATAGTTTTTACAAAAGTTATTTAAAATTAAATTTCCTACAATTCTGCTTTTTTTGTACGATCGATTTTTTTCGATTTATACCCGAAAAGAGGGGGTGAATTTTTGGTTATAGAATAACTCGTTTATTTTCAATTTTACGAGAAAAATTGTTATAAACAAAGTTGTTTAAAATTAAATTTCCTACAATTCTGTTTTTTTTTGTACGCTCGATTTTTTTGTATTTATCCCTGAGAAGAGTGGGGGTAAACTCTTATCATTGTATTATCACGTTTCTTTTTAATTCCAGGTATCAGCAAAAAAAAAACAAACAAAAAAAATTATGGTACAACATCAATAATAAACGTGACAATACAATACTTAGGTTCACACCCACTCTTCTCAGGGATAAATACAAAAAAATCGATCGTACAAAAAAAAACAGAATTGTAGGAAATTTAATTTTAAACAACTTTGTTTATAACAATTTTTCTCGTAAAATTGAAAATAAACGAGTTATTCTATAACCAAAAATTCACCCCCTCTTTTCGGGTATAAATCGAAAAAAATCGATCGTACAAAAAAAAGCAGAATTGTAGGAAATTTAATTTTAAATAACTTTTGTAAAAACTATTTTCCGTGTAAAATTGAAAATAAATGAGTTATTCAAGATACAAAAAATAACCCTTTAAATCAAGATGGCGGAGGTAACGACAACTTTGGAATCCCAACTTTTTGAATTTAGACTACCAGAGACCCCCTCCAACGAATTCCGAAGGAAAATTGCTGCTTCGAATTTTTCAGAATCTAAAATACTAATCCGATTGGGCTATAGAAGCTATAAAAAAACTTACCATTGAAAAGCTTCCTTGGTTTATTTAAACGTAAAAAAAAACATTGAACTGAAGTTTTTTTTATTTTCTCCAGCATTTTTCGCACAGTTGACACAGCAGTTGACATTTATTTATAATTAAGATCTATTCGCCTATCCTCAATGGCTGCAAATTTGTCTATAACATCGTCGTAAAATTTTGGATTTTCTGATAACTGTTTAACAGCTGTTTTTCAGTGGATATTAGGGCTAAATTAGAGAGTGTGTTCACTTGTTGAATTTCGTATAAAACTTTTAATGCGCTTTAAAGCTGAAAAACTTCGCTCAACTGACGCACTTGTGGCTGGGATGGTTAGTACTAATTCACAAAACTTGACGACTTCACAAAGAAACTTATTTAAACCAGTTGTTATAAGAAAATGTAACACATTGATGGGCGTCTTTTTATCACTAATTTCAGTTGTTTCATAAACAACACTTAACTAGGACTTTAATGCTGGAATATCTAAAAAATTTCCATAATTTAATTTTAGTGAATTAAAAGCTTTCGATGGAAATTTTGATGAATCGTAGTTACTAATATTAAAATTGCACAATTCAACAAATTTTATATCGTTAAAGTTTTGAAATCGAGAATTCATTTGTTGTAGAATATTATCAAAAATGTCTGCGTATAATCGACAATAGGAGGTCTCTCTGTCGCCGACATTATCAATTCTAATTCTCTTTCTTTCAGGTTCTTAGCCAATGTTTTGAGTCTTATTCCAAAAGTGTTCAAACTGATCTCGTTTTTTATTCATTTTATTTTTAAAATCATCAGTTTGTTTAATGCAAAAGCCAATGTCATTTGACTTTGTAAAATGTCGAATAAAATGTCAGTAAAACGGAAAATCTCTGCAAAAATGTTGAGCAAAAAATTGAAATCAAAGTTTTGTTTGAGCCTATGCAAATACCCTTTAGCAGTAGTAACAATTTTAGCATCCCATGTTTCTTTATTATCTCAAACGTCTTGAAAAAAGTTTATCAAAGAATCACGGTATTGAAACACTGTTTGCACTAAACGTCCATTGTAGTTCCATCGCGTCGGAGCAACTTTTGGAAACATTTTTTGAACGTGAACGTCCAAAGCGCGAGTTCTTTTCGATGACTTTGAAAAGAAGGAAGCCAAACCACTAAGCGTCGAAAAGAAAACATTGCAATCTTTAATATTATCCAGCTTCGCGATAAAACCAAATTAAGTCTATGTGCTATACAGTGAACGAAAATTGCATGTTTAAACTGTTCTTTCACTTTAGCTTGAAGGCCTCCTAAATGGCCAGCCATTTCGGCAGCACCATCGTAGCTCTGGGCAACAAGGTAAGAACCACGTTCTAAACTTGAAATAATGTCACAAACAATTTTAAACAATGCATCTGCAGTTCGTTCGCTAGTGACGTCCAAAAATCCTAAGAATCGCTCTTGAGGAATGTCATCCAATACATATCGTACAACAATGGATAATTGACTTAAGTTTGCTACATCTGTGGTTTCATCAAGCGCAATTAATACGAAAGGTGCTTTTTTAATTAAACTTTCAATGTGATCCATCACAACGTCGGCAGTGCATTTAATTAAATCATTTTGGATTCTGTTAGAGGTACCTCGGAAAGTCGTCGAATCAATAAAATGATTTTTTAGGGTATCATCGTATTTTGCTAAAAAACTTAGAAGGTCCATGTAATTTCCTCGATTGGCGGATCCACTTGCTTCATTGTGACCCCTAAAACTTAGTTCATGCTCTCCCAGGAAACAAGTTACATCTATTAATCATTGTAAGACGTCCCTATTTTTTTACCCTTTCATTGTGAATTTTGTTGCTTATTTTTAAATGATTGTCCAAAATATGTTCAATGCGATAGGTCCCGAATGTTTTTTCTTTAATTGTAGTACTTATATGAGATTTGCTATTTACGTGTCGTTTTACACTTTTGTGAAAATTATTCAAGTCTGTAATACCGACTGAGTTCCAATGTGTTTCTTCGACTATATTAAAAAGTAGGCAAGGCCAGCAAAACAATTTCTTCAAAGTTTTGCAGCCGGTTAACCATTCATACTTTTCATGTTAAAATGCGTGAAAATGCCTGGTAAATTTCTTTGCTGATTTTTCTACTTTCGTCTCTAAATTGATAGGATCCTTTAGTCCGTTTTCTGTTCAAAATTTCTACTTGAAAATCCTTTTTTCAATAAAGTGCACACAATACAGACACAATTTACCACATTAATATTGTTCACAGGCACAGTGCATAGTTCCTCCATTTTACAAAAAGAAAAACAAACCGAAATCTACCTAAAATCTAAGATTTTCCTCTCACGTCGATTCGCGGTGCCAATTGCAATATGCGTAAGGCGACGTAATAATCGCTGCCTCTCGACCGTATTTCACGTGCCCAAACAGACTGACACTTTCGCTGCAAAGCAGGGTCAATAACACTAAGCGAAATCACTTGCAAGATGAACCGGTTGATTCAAGACGCGCTTCCGCCGACGAACCAGTGTGTACGTTTACACAATTAATTTTCTCATGGGTGGTGCGTGCGTTTACACACCAATGAATTGTTAGTACATTTACGAAGTTTACGTAATGTTTCAGAGAAAATATAGTACCTAATTTAATATTAATTTCTATGCATTGTAAACTTAAAAATATTTATTTTTAAATTTCAAAATGTAGGGAAGCGGTGCTTCCCCCGCTTCCATGGACCGCACGCCCCTGATGAGCTAATATTTGGTAAAAAGTGCAATATACCAACAAACATTTCTTGCAGCATAGATCCGTTGTACACTTTTGAAAATTATCCACCTGAATTAAAATATCGGCTACAGCAAGCATGGAAAGATACTCATAAAAATTTATTAGTGTCAAAGAACAAACGGAAATTAATATATGATAAGAAAACTAAAAGTATAAATTATAAGGTAGGAGATAAAGTACTTGTAAAAAATGAAACTGGTAATAAAAGGGAACCTTTGTTTTTGGGGCCATATAAAATTATAAGAGAATAATCTCCTAATATTGCTTTAGAAAAAGAAGGAAATGAAAAGTTAGTTCATAAAAATAGAGTTAAGTTATATTATAATTAAAAAAAAAATGTAATTTAGGAAATTAAATTTTTTTAAAATCCTCGCGGAAGATGTAATGCCGGCCTTAGTTATTTAGTTTAATATAGGCTTAAGTATAATAAGTATATAATAAGTATAAAATAAAGACAAGACATATATTCGATTCGACTTTGGTTTCATTACAATATGTAAGATGAGAAGGTCCTTTGTCCTAACATTACAGGTCTGTTCCAACAACGATGCAGAAATAAATCACTGGCTATTACACAATTTTGAGGTCTCAATAATCTACTGATCAGAATCCTGATGTCAGTAACTCATTTCTAACCATTGTTGGAACAGACCTAAAGTAAATCGAAACCACTTAAAAACAAGTGCAGCATTTAAACTCGAGCATATTTTTTTTCCTATCAAAATTTTTAATTACTTTATATTTTGTTCTAGGTATATTAAAATTTAAAAGTTTTTACTCACTGTTCTTTTAATGGCAGATTTTTTCACCTCTGACTAAAGTTACGCGTAAATATAATCTATAGCCTAATCAGCAAGTAGTTACTTTCAACTTTATTAAGAGGTAAAAAACCTGGCCCTTAATCTTAATATAATTGTGGAGGATGGAGACTACATTCGCTAGGGATTGAGGAATAACGAAGAAAACTGTATAAGTTCTATGTACATAAAGATAGAACCATGTGAATAACTTTAGTGCTTCGATAACACAACATATAGTAGCCTGTAACATTGATAATTAACAGATGAATGTATATTGGACACAAAAACAAATTAATATATTCTACCAATCTCATTTTTTCCAAAAAGTGCAGTTACAACCTTGTTATTCTGTGAGGAGATGCATTTATTACTGATATTAATAATTTGGGGAATTTCTAACACACTTTCCTGCATTTTTTGATCTACAGGAGGACAAGAGACTCCCATTTATGAATTTTCATTAAACAATTCTTATTATTTTGTTATTATATACTAAAAAACAGTAATTAACAATGCACGTGTTGTTACAAACCGACTACGGCTACTATACTGATTTAACTACTTGTTATTGGTTGAAAGTGACTTTGCTACTTTTGTTATGACAAATCTGGAGATTGCTGTTTTTGATACAAACTTACAACTTTGCTGAATGGTTTTAACGGCTTATTTCTGTTTTTGTTATAAAATAAGATCTAATATTTTAATAAACAAACATTCCAAACCGGTACGACACAAAAAGCTTCAACCGGAAAATTTGGAGTTTGCTGCTTTTGATATTAGACCCCTGGATTGACAACTCACCACCTTGATAAAATTAACATTGAAAATAAAAAAATAATATACTGAATGTTAAAATGTCGTTGACTTTTTTCAACACGAATAAAAAAAAATACGTTAGAAACTAGGCATTCCAACGACCTGTCAAACAATAGGTGCCAGTGGGAAATTCTTGTATATTTAAGGGGGTAGCGACATAGTCTTGCAACTTGGACGCTATTTTTATTCGAAGTAGTACTCGCCAAGCCTGCCAATTTATGAAGAAATGTATAGGTGGGTTTTTTAAATATTATTTTTATTATGTTTGACATAAAATATTTAAATGTAATCCATTATTCATGATTTTACGTAAAGTAGATAGAATACACCATATGTCGCCACCCTTAGATATACCAAACCTGCCCACTGGTAATTCATTTGTTTGGAATGCCTAACTGTCACAAAGATACCGTCACACTTTCAATAACGTCAAAAATTCCAAAGCCAACAAAATAAGTTAGTGATTATGTGCGTCAAACACGTACAAAATTCTAAACGTCAAAAATTCCAAAGCCTCCCAAACATTAAATTTAATAATTGCGGAGGATATTGTTCGAACATTTAAATGGTCAGTAGAAACATCAACAACTATTAAATTTTAGTAATTTTTAAAAAATAGATGTTCTTCTTCAACCTTAAGTTTACTAATATATAACGGAAATTAAATTATAAAAAGGCCGAACATATAGTGGTTAGGGCTCGTATAATTATAGTTCAATGGAACGAGTCTAAATCGCATCATTAAACTTTGGCGTTCATATTTGGGTTTCGTGAACTGTACCTACCAAATTAATTGAAGATTTTTGGACTTGAAAAGTAATAAATTACGGCATTTTTTTTTTAGAACAAAAAGGAAAGAGAAGAAACAATAGTACCGATTCCTCGTATTAAGAATTTCAGAAAGAAACTATCGACAATGGAGGGTATCAAAAATATGTCCGATTTAATAAAAGAATTCCAGAAGTTCGATGAAATCATGGAGATGCACTATTTGGCTTGCGCTCCTAAGAAAGTGCAAGAATACGCATTAGACGAATGCTTTTTGTGCAAACCAGAAATTATAATGTTTAATGTTAGTTGAATTATCTCTAAACCCTTTGTAGGCACTCCCCATCGATATTACGATGTTCTCTAGTACTACATATACAGGATATCCCAAAATTACTGGGTCATAGAGTTACCACGTCAAAATAAATATATTGGACCTAATTTATTTATAACTAAAATGTATCGTTTGTCCGTGAGAAGAGTTCAAATTTTACTTAAAAAAGCACATTTTTGAACGCTGTTCAGAATTGCGTGAAACAAATTTAATGAAATTTGGCAAAAGTACTTACATTTTAGAAGGTAACTCTACTTTCAGTAATCAAAGATACCCAATGAAAAAGGTAAAAGGGATAAAATCACCCTCACCCTTCAGTATTTTTTTTTTATTTTCTTAGTGGAGACAGTACGGTTCTAAGACTTTTTTTAACGAGAATACTTATCTTCTTAATTTTTTCACTCTTGTAAAAACTCCGTATTTCGCATAGTTTTGATGAAAAAATGTTTATTCAAACACTGATAATTTGCGTGATAATTTGCGTCGAAACATGTTCTTCATACACGACAGTGCACCACCTCATTTAGCACGTGCCGTAAGAGAATTTATTGCCACCCGTAAGAATATAAAAAAAAAATACCACCAGGTACAATTTCCTTTGGATTTTTTGATTACTGACAGTAGGATAATTCTCTAAAATGTTCTTTTGGCAAATTTCAGCATTACATCCAATATGCAGTCAGTATTCAAAGTATTCATTCCTAATTTCCATACAACTCCTAGAGACGTCGCTGTAACCTGCACTCTCTTAGTCGATAAAGAAATTCTCCTAAAAAATCATGACGTTAGCCTCAAGCTCGCTCGCCCGCTTCATTGGCTACTTTTTAAACAGTCAACGAGACCACACGAATTCCCATGATGGAAAGGGACGCTGTGCCCGCCATTATATAACATAAATTAATTCTTAAGCAACATGGCTTAAGCTAATGTGTTTCCGAATTTTTTTTTTTATAAATAATGTAAAAAGTGTATGTTCATAAGTTAGTTAGTGTTAAATCAACTCATTTCATTCGTGTTTTAAAATAAGTGTTCAGCTAGAGGTAGTCTTTTTATCCAGGTAGCTACATCTCCCAGACCTTATGGGTCACTTAGGTATTTGAAACTTTCTTTATTGATACAGTCCACGAATAGTCACGGGTCAAATAGGTACTTCGAAATATGTAACGTGCGAAATGGGCTCAAATAAGTATCAGTTAGAGTACTTAGACTGTAGAAAATTAAGAGAGTCATGGTATAAAATAAAAGACATTGATAATAACAGTTGGTTTTGTGATACTTGCAAGCTGATAGTGAAAAGTAAGGTTAAGGATCTTAAGTATATTCAAACTATGGAAGAGTGTTCAAAAGAATTAATTAAAAACACAAATAAGCTGACAGCACTCGTGCATAATACAGACAATTATCCCGAATTAAATACAGAAAAGAAACAACTGGCATACAGTGATATAATTAAAAATCTGATGTGTCCAACACATGACTTTCCTATCTAGTTATTATAGGCTTTTTCTGGTTATTTTGTACAACCTATTACAGCACCTCTATAAATGTTTAGAGGATAAACTAAATATATACATTTTCCACATACATCTACCTCGAAACATTTTTCTGTAGATATTCATTGAAAACGAAAATACTGAAAAATTTAAATTTAGCACTTTTCCTAAAAATTTTCCATTACGGTCCATTTTAGAAAAATCATATATAAACAAAAATTATAGAGATCGATATCACAAACAACTTTTAGTTCAACAATTTTCATAAAAATCAGAATTTAGCACATTTTGTCAAATTTCTCGAATACGGACCATTTCAGGAAATTTTGACATAAAGCAAAAATTATCGATAATAATATTAGAAGTAACTTTTATTTGAACAATTTTCTTCTCCAAACATAAATAACAGATTTATTCCATAAAATATAAAAACGTCCTCCCATAAAGTACCCCCCAGATGTTCCGACTTTGTCCAAAATCTAATCATTTCACGTCAGGTCGAAATAAAAATTAAGTTTAAAATTTAATGTTTTTCTTTATCCGTTTTCGAGTTTTCTTCAAAATTCAAAATATACACATTTTCTCAAATATCTCGAATACAGTCCATTTTAGAGAAATTATGTATAGGATAAAAATTATAGAAAATTATATTACAAACAACTTCTATTTAAACAATTTTTATAAAAAATATTTTTTTTACATTTTGTCAAATTTCTCGAATACGGACCATTTAAGAAAAATTTTGTATAGAACAAAAATTATAGATAATAATATTAGAAGTAACTTTTATTTGAAGAATTTTCTTCTCCAAACGTAAATGACAGATATATTCCATAAAATATAAAAATGACCCCCCAGATGTTCCGACTCCGCCCAAAAACTAATCAGTTCATTGGACGCTGGAATAAAGCTTAACTTTAAAATTTCGTGTTTTTCTGTGTATCGGTTCATTAGTTATGGTGGATACAGACACACACACACAGACATCATTGCGAAAATAGTCAAAACGGATTCAGGGGACCTCAAAACGTAAAAATCCGTCGAAAACTCGAGGTCGAAAAAAAATCATGATTCCTATACTTTCCTTATATCTGTATACAGATAGGAAAGTAAAAATAATAAAAAGGCGCTGTCTATTATCATTAAACCGAAATCAAATTAAAGTAGTTCTAAAACAAAAAGTGATCTGGAGCAAAAAATCAGTCTAAGTGAGTTGGCTGTGTCTGTAAATAAAATTAAACCTGTTTCACAAGGAAGTATTGTGTAGTTCAATGCAATGATAATGAATTCTTAAAAAAATTGAATAACAAAGCGGTCACTGAACTTGGAAAGAAATATGAAATTAAAATCCCAAAACAAATAAATCCAAAAGTGCTAATAGTAATAATTAAGTAAAAGTTGTGCGGAAATATAAACCTAAAAATAAGATTGCATTTAACGTAGTTTTATAAATTACCCTTAATCTGTTTGGTTCCATTTGTGGCCACAAAATATATGTGGACTGGGATAGATATGTCTATGTAGATGTTTTAAGATTTTTTAAATGTTGTCAATACGGTCATAAAGCTAAAAATTGTAAACATAAAGACAGAATTTCTCCTATATGTAGCGAAGTACATCAGAAAGATATCCAGTGTCCAGTCCAAAAATTCGAGTGTTCTAATTATTGTAAATATGTATCCAATATTCTTAAGGTTCCTAAAGTATCTTTTTTTTCTCCTGGGCTCGTCTGACTATGTCTCCGAATAACACTGAAGCCTATTGGCTTATTGTGTTTTACCCTATGTTAGTTCATAGCACCCACTCTGTCACCTTTGTACCTTGTACAAGTTTGTACAAATCCTTGGGTGAGTGGGTTCTATACGTTGTTGGATCAACCTGGGGCTGTCCAAAAAGAGCCTGTCTTGCGATCTAGAGCTTTGCATTCGCACCGTATGTGTTTGGCCGTTTCTGGTTTCTTGTGATATAGTCGGCACATGAGTTCCCCATTGTACATGCCAATTTTGTTCAAATGTCGCTTTACTGGGGCGTGCCCAATCATGAACCCTGTTATCACGTTCAACTTCCTATTCATAAAGAGTAGTTCTCCAGTTCTTTTGGGACATGGTCTGCCTATGAAGGCTTTTCCATGTGCCTGTTTCGCGGTGCTTCCCCAATAGTTGATATGTTGTTCCCGAATCCAGTCGTTTATGAAACCTCGGACTGTACTTTTTGGTACTCCTGGTACCATAGTTTTACTCTATTTCGGTCTGCCAGTGTTCTTAGTTCTTCGATGCATTCCCATACCAGCCTCGACGTAACTTTCTGACTCGATATGGCCTTAAGTGTCGCTTGGGTGTCTGACATTATTTGAATATGCTGATTTTCGACAGCTCTTTCATTGTTCGTTTTTGCACATTGCAAAATTGCGTATACCTCGGCCTGAAATACCGAGATAGCATAGCTAAAGTATCTTATAATCATACTAAAAAATTTTTTGACAAAACTTGTGAAGCCTACAAACGAGCCATTGAAAGAACGAAATCCAGAACTGTTTATAATTCTTAGCAACCACAAAGAAAAAGATGTAAAAAATCGAAATTAAACATGTACTACCAAAACGTTGGTGGTTTGCGTACCAAGCTAGTGCAATTACATCAGATTGTTTCATGTACCAATTACAGTATAATTATATTAGTCGAGACTTGGTTGAATAAAAATTTTACAGATGCCGAATTAGGTCTAACAGGATATAATATATTTAGGACTGATAGAGATGACACCAATAGTGAAAAAGAGAGAGGCGGGGGCGTTTTGATAGCCACTAAAAAGGAACTAAATGTCAAACAGTTAATATTACCTCCTAACAATTTGGAACAAACTTTCATTTCTTTAAAATATGGCATCCAAAATTTTGTATTTAGAAGCGTTTATATACCTACCTCTAGCATCAGATCTAAACGATACCCTAAATGTTAATTGCCTTCTTAATTCTCCAGCTATTCTACTCTGCGATGCTTTAAATTTTTTAAATTTTTATCAATTCAATAATATTCCAAATAGTAGGAATACCTTTCTTGATCTAATTTTTTCTAATGATAATACAATTTAGGTATTTGAGTCAGCTGATTTTTATTTGACGACTCCTGTGAAGAATATTTCATTGACTTTAAAACTGGAAATTATGAGAATATTAACTTTTATTTTGCAAGTGTAGACTGGGATGATCTTTTCTATAATAAAAACGTTAATGATTCAGTAACAGCTTTCTATAACGTCCTATATGAGATAATTAATGCATTAATTTCTATAAAAAGATTTAAAACTTCAACATTTCCTGTGTGGTACAATACAGAATTTAAACATGTTATTTATGAAAAAAAAATTGCCCACAAACGTGATAAACAATACGGTAACAATGACGATTTTGTTATTTTCTCGGAAATTAGGAATCGTAAGCAACTAAGCAGTCAGTTTTTATTTAATTTAATTATTAAAATTAATTCTGATGCCTTGGTAGGATTCCCCACTCCACCATTCACTGTTGAGTACTAATTAATAGTGCTGTTCCTGAAGTGGCGCTGGGAAACAGTAACAAAGCCTACACAGAACACACATGATTGAGAATTTAAACACAAACTGAGACTGGCATATTAGGTTTATACACCTAGGCCATAAATCGAAAAAAAAAGCAGTCAGTTGTATGAAAACTATGTTAAACAAACTGAAATTAATATAAAAAATAATCCCAGATCTTTTGGAAATATATTAATGACAAGAAAAAATCTTACAACTTACCTTCTATTATGACATATAGTAATTTAATAAGTAACAACAATCAAGAAATCGTTAATTTATTTTCTGCCTTTTTTTCTACGGTATTCGCTCCGTGCGAAGTCATGGAAAGGGAAGCAAAAGCGATACTAGCGCTAGCTGCGGATAATTCGTGCATTTTAGGGCGATATTTTGTAATTTTGGCATATCAAATACACGTATACATTTTAATTTTTTTCAAAAAAAATAGGTAAAAATAATACAATAAGCAACCGGATTTGCTGTGTTGAAAATTGTACAAATACTAAAAAAAAACATTGAAACTTATATAAAAAATTTCAGTAGCAAAGTGTAAATTAAATCAAAGAGATAAATGGATAGGTGTACAATAAGAAAAAAAATTACCTTAATTTTTGTAATAATAACAGTAATGCTGGAAATAGTAGACATCAGAAACTTGAAAGGTTTTAAATAAACAATAAATTATCATTTTACGATGTTCTTTAATATCCCTTTATTCTTAAATGTTCATTCAGCAAGGACTAGATTTTAAGATTTCTGCCTTTGATTGTTATATGTGGCTGGAATGGAATTTTGTGACTTACTGATGGGAAACAAGTTTTAATCATTAATTCTATGTTTTTTTTTTCGAACAAAAATGAAAATATAAATAACGATCCTTTTTTTATACATTTTAACTTCACGCTATTATTAAATGGTATTTTTTTATTTTGACAGAATAGGCTAATTCTTCAATGACAACTTATTAGACTTAGGCAACTTCTTATACATTTTCCAGTAAATACTGTTGCCTGCCTATATTTTATTATTGATTTTTAATGATTATACATAATTTTCTTTAATTTAAGCGATAAAAATATAGAATAATAATAAATTAATGTTTTACTTGTTTTACAAATCCATATACTTTTATTAAAACTAACATATATACTTTTTAATTAGGAATTCTATTAAAAATTGTATTCGTCAGTATACACAGAAATAGTCCATTAGTACCAAAACGAATTGGCGCTGCTGTCGCGCACAGAGCGAATACTCAGACATTGCAATTAATCAAATTCCAATATTTAATTTTAATAGCTCTGTTGAAGTAAACTACTATCGAATTGAAGATAATGGTATTGTTAATCGTGTTATGAATTTACCATGGAAACTTACAGCTGGCCCTGATGCAAAACCTCTATGTTTTCTTTTTAACTTATCGATTGATAGTTATTTGCGTTTAACAGGATTCAATATGTTAAATATGGCAACTGCAAATCGAATACAATTACAGTATCTTCAGGTGTACCGCAGGAATCTCATTTGGGACCGTTGTTATTTAATTTACTTATTAATGATCTTTCTAGTGTCATATCTAACAGTAAATATCTCATGTTTGCTGATGATGTGAAAATATTTAGATCAGTTTCGAATGAAACGTTGGTGTGATGTAAATGTGTTGTACTTAAATGTTAAAAAATGTCATCAGTTCACCTTTTTTTAGAATTACCTCTCCAGTTCACTATTCATACATAATTAATAATTGTGTGCTACAAACTAAAGACAATGTTCGCGATTTGGGAGTTATTATGGACAGTAAGCTTTCCTTTAACACTCACATTAGTCAAATAACCTCTAAGGCATATTCCTAAAGTCCGACCGAAGCTTCGGCCACCTTCGGCCAAAAAAAGCACATTCGGCTTCGGCTAAAATCAGCCGAAGGTTTTTGCCGAAGCCGAAGATCTGTGTCCAGCCGGCCAGCCGCCAAAACTATACGAAATAAATATTACGATTTACGAATGACGCCGCCCGCATCACGAGGTAACGAGTCGTTACCTCGTGATTTTGGTTATTAATTTTATTATTAAATTGTCCATAATTATTTTTTTTATGGTTTGTGATTAGGCACTAATGTTTCTTATATTTGAAATACTTTAGCTCAGTTTTCTGAGAAAACCAGTTTTGTTTGTACTATGGTACGTTACTTTTGTGTTATATTTAATATATATACAGGGTGTCCCGAAATTAGACCGTCATATTTTAACAGCGTAATCTACATCCTAAAATAGGAGTAAAAAGTCATATAAACATAGGTCCGAAAACGTT
>OV651824.1:21295609-21364984 GCA_927349885.1 Psylliodes chrysocephalus | reverse complement strand
AGAAAATATTAGTAAATATTAGTAAATATTAGTAAATATTAGTAAATATTAGTAAATATTAGTAAATATTAGTAAATATTAAGTAAATATTTAGTAATATTAGTAAATATTGTAAATATTAGTAATTAGCAAATATTAGTAAATATTAGTAAATATTAGTAAGTATTAGTAAATATTAGTAAATATTAGTAAATATTAGTAAATATTAGTAAATATTATAAATATAGTAAATATTAGTAAATATAGTAAATATTAGTTAAATATTAGTATATATATTAGTAAATATTAGTATATATTAGTAAATATTAGTAAATTAGTATTATTAGTTAAATATTAGTAAATATTAGTAAATATTAGTAAATATTAGTAAATATTAGTAAATATTAGTAAATATTAGTAAATATTAGTAAATATTAGTAAATATTAGTAATATTAGTAAATATTATTAATATTAGTAAATATTAGTAAATATTAGTAAATATTAGTAAATATTAGTAAATATTAGTAAATATTAGTAAATATTAGTAAATATTAGTAAATATTAGTAAATATAGTAAATATTAGTAAATATTAGTTAAATATTAGCAAATATTAGTAAATATTAGTAAATATTAGCAAATATTAGTAAATATTAGTAAATATTAGTAAATATTAGTAAATATTAGTAAATATTAGTAAATATTTGTAAATATTAGTAAATATTAGTAAATATTAGTAAATATTAGTAAATATTAGTAAATATTAGTAAATATTAGTAAATATTACTAAATATTAGTTAATATTAGTCAATATTAGTAAATATTAGTAAATATTAGTAAATATTAGTAAATATTAGTAAATATTAGTAAATATTAGTAAATATTAGTAAATATTAGTAAATATTAGTAAATATTAGTAAATATTAGTAAATATTAGTAAATATTAGTAAATATTAGTAAATATTAGTAAATATTAGTAAATATTAGTAAATATTAGTAAATATTAGTAAATATTAGTAAATATTAGTAAATATTAGTAAATATTAGTAAATATTAATATAGTAAATATTAGTAAATATTAGTAAATATTAGTAAATATTAGTAAATATTAGTAAATATTAGTAAATATTAGTAAATATTAGTAAATATTAGTAAATATTAGTAAATATTAGTAAATATTAGTAAATATTAGTAAATATTAGTAAATATTAGTAAATATTAGTAAATATTAGTAAATATTAGTAAATATTAGTAAATATTAGTAAATATTAGTAAATATTAGTAAATATTAGTAAATATTAGTAAATATTAGTAAATATTAGTAAATATTAGTAAATATTAGTAAATATTAGTAAATATTAGTAAATATTAGTAAATATTAGTAAATATTAGTAAATATTAGTAAATATTAGTAAATATTAGTAAATATTAGTAAATATTAGTAAATATTAGTAAATATTAGTAAATATTAGTAAATATTAAATATTAGTAAATATTAGTAAATATTAGTAAATATTAGTAAATATTAGTAAATATTAGTAAATATTAGTAAATATTAGTAAATATTAGTAAATATTAGTAAATATTAGTAAATATTAGCTAAATATTAGTAAATATTAGTAAATATTAGTAAATATTAGTAAATATTAGTAAATATTAGTAAATATTAGTAAATATTAGTAAATATTAGTAATATTAGTAAATATTAGTAAATATTAGTAAATATTAGTAAATATTAGTAAATATTAGTAAATATTAGTAAATATTAGTAAATATTAGTAAATATTAGTAAATATTAGTAAATATTAGTAAATATTAGTAAATATTAGTAAATATTAGTAAATATTAGTAAATATTAGTAAATATTAGTAAATATTAGTAAATATTAGTAAATATTAGTAAATATTAGTAAATATTAGTAAATATTAGTAAATATTAGTAAATATTAGTAAATATTAGTAAATATTAGTAAATATTAGTAAATATTAGTAAATATTAGTAAATATTAGTAAATATTAGTAAATATTAGTAAATATTAGTAAATATTAGTAAATATTAGTAAATATTAGTAAATATTAGTAAATATTAGTAAATATTAGTAAATATTAGTAAATATTAGTAAATATTAGTAAATATTAGTAAATATTAGTAAATATTAGTAAATATTAGTAAATATTAGTAAATATTAGTAAATATTAATATTAGTAAATATTAGTAAATATTAGTAAATATTAGTAAATATTAGTAAATATTAGTAAATATTAGTAAATATTAGTAAATATTAGTAAATATTAGTAAATATTAGTAAATATTAGTAAATATTAGTAAATATTAGTAAATATTAGTAAATATTAGTAAATATTAGTAAATATTAGTAATATAGTAAATATTAGTAAATATTAGTAAATATTAGTAAATATTAGTAAATATTAGTAAATATTAGTAAATATTAGTAAATATTAGTAAATATTAGTAAATATTAGTAAATATTAGTAAATATTAGTAAATATTAGTAAATATTAGTAAATATTAGTAAATATTAGTAAATATTAGTAAATATTAGTAAATATTAGTAAATATTAGTAAATATTAGTAAATATTAGTAAATATTAGTAAATATTAGTAAATATTAGTAAATATTAGTAAATATTAGTAAATATTAGTAAATATTAGTAAATATTAGTAAATATTAGTAAATATTAGTAAATATTAGTAAATATTAGTAAATATTAGTAAATATTAGTAAATATTAGTAAATATTAGTAAATATTAGTAAATATTAGTAAATATTAGTAAATATTAGTAAATATTAGTAAATATTAGTAAATATTAGTAAATATTAGTAAATATTAGTAAATATTAGTAAATATTAGTAAATATTAGTAAATATTAGTAAATATTAGTAAATATAGTAAATATTAGTAATATTAGTAAATATTAGTAAATATTAGTAAATATTAGTAAATATTAGTAAATATTAGTAAATATTAGTAAATATTAGTAAATATTAGTAAATATTAGTAAATATTAGTAAATATTAGTAAATATTAGTAAATATTAGTAAATATTAGTAAATATTAGTAAATATTAGTAAATATTAGTAAATATTAGTAAATAGTAAATATTAGTAAATATTATAAATAGTAAATATTAGTAAATATTAGTAAATATTAGTAAATATTAGTAAATATTAGTAAATATTAGTAAATATTAGTAAATATTAGTAAATATTAGTAAATATAGTAAATATTAGTAAATATTAGTAAATATTAGTAAATATTAGTAAATATTAGTAAATATTAGTAAATATTAGTAAATATTAGTAAATATTAGTAAATATTAGTAAATATTAGTAAATATTAGTAATATAGTAAATATTAGTAAATATTAGTAAATATTAGTAAATATTAGTAAATATTAGTAAATATTAGTAAATATTAGTAAATATTAGTAAATATTAGTAAATATTAGTAAATATTAGTAAATATTAGTAAATATTAGTAAATATTAGTAAATATTAGTAAATATTAGTAAATATTAGTAAATATTAGTAAATATTAGTAAATATTAGTAAATATTAGTAAATATTAGTAAATATTAGTAAATATTAGTAAATATTAGTAAATATTAGTAAATATTAGTAAATATTAGTAATATTAGTAAATATTAGTAAATTTAGAAATATTAGTAAATATTAGTAAATATTAGTAAATATTAGTAAATATTAGTAAATATTAGTAAATATTAGTAAATATTAGTAAATATTAGTAAATATTAGTAAATATTAGTAAATATTAGTAAATATTAGTAAATATTAGTAAATATTAGTAAATATTAGTAAATATTAGTAAATATTAGTAAATATTAGTAAATATTAGTAAATATTAGTAAATATTAGTAAATATTAGTAAATATTAGTAAATATTAGTAATATTAGTAATAATATTAGTAAATATTAGTAAATATTAGTAAATATTAGTAAATAGTAAATATTAGTAAATATTAGTAAATATTAGTAAATATTAGTAAATATTAGTAAATATTAGTAAATATTAGTAAATATTAGTAAATATTAGTAAATATTAGTAAATATTAGTAAATATTAGTAAATATTAGTAAATATTAGTAAATATTAGTAAATATTAGTAAATATTAGTAAATATTAGTAAATATTAGTAAATATTAGTAAATATTAGTAAATATTAGTAAATATTAGTAAATATTAGTAAATATTAGTAAATATTAGTAAATATTAGTAAATATTAGTAAATATTAGTAAATATTAGTAATATTAGTAAATATTAGTAAATATTAGTAAATATTAGTAAATATTAGTAAATATTAGTAAATATTAGTAAATATTAGTAAATATTAGTAAATATTAGTAAATATTAGTAAATATTAGTAAATATTAGTAAATATTAGTAAATATTAGTAAATATTAGTAAATATTAGTAAATATTAGTAAATATTAGTAAATATTAGTAAATATTAGTAAATATTAGTAATATTAGTAAATATTAGTAAATATTAGTAAATATTAGTAAATATTAGTAAATATTAGTAAATATTAGTAAATATTAGTAAATATTAGTAAATATTAGTAAATATTAATTAGTAAATATTAGTAAATATTAGTAAATATTAGTAAATATTAGTAAATATTAGTAAATATTAGTAAATATTAGTAAATATTAGTAAATATTAGTAAATATTAGTAAATATTAGTAAATATTAGTAAATATTAGTAAATATTAGTAAATATTAGTAAATATTAGTAAATATTAGTAAATATTAGTAAATATTAGTAAATATTAGTAAATATTAGTAAATATTAGTAAATATTAGTAAATATTAGTAAATATTAGTAAATATTAGTAAATATTAGTAAATATTAGTAAATATTAGTAAATATTAGTAAATATTAGTAAATATTAGTAAATATTAGTAAATATTAGTAAATATTAGTAAATATTAGTAAATATTAGTAAATATTAGTAAATATTAGTAAATATTAGTAATTAAATATTAGTAAATATTAGTAAATATTAGTAAATATTAGTAAATATTAGTAAATATTAGTAAATATTAGTAAATATTAGTAAATATTAGTAAATATTAGTAAATATTAGTAAATATTAGTAAATATTAGTAAATATTAGTAAATATTAGTAAATATTAGTAAATATTAGTAAATATTAGTAAATATTAGTAAATATTAGTAAATATTAGTAAATATTAGTAAATATTAGTAAATATTAGTAAATATTAGTAAATATTAGTAAATATTAGTAAATATTAGTAAATATTAGTAAATATTAGTAAATATTAGTAAATATTAGTAAATATTAGTAAATATTAGTAAATATTAGTAAATATTAGTAAATATTAGTAAATATTAGTAAATATTAGTAAATATTAGTAAATATTAGTAAATTTAGTAAATATTAGTAAATATTAGTAAATATTAGTAAATATTAGTAAATATTAGTAAATATTAGTAAATATTAGTAAATATTAGTAAATATTAGTAAATATTAGTAAATATTAGTAAATATTAGTAAATATTAGTAAATATTAGTAAATATTAGTAAATATTAGTAAATATTAGTAAATATTAGTAAATATTAGTAAATATTAGTAAATATTAGTAAATATTAGTAAATATTAGTAAATATTAGTAAATATTAGTAAATATTAGTAAATATTAGTAAATATTAGTAAATATTAGTAAATATTAGTAAATATTAGTAAATATTAGTAAATATTAGTAAATATTAGTAAATATTAGTAAATATTAGTAAATATTAGTAAATATTAGTAAATATTAGTAAATATTAGTAAATATTAGTATATATTAGTAAATATTAGTAAATATTAGTAAATATTAGTAAATATTAGTAAATATTAGTAAATATTAGTAAATATTAGTAAAATATTAGTAAATATTAGTAAATATTAGTAAATATTAGTAAATATTAGTAAATATTAGTAAATATTAGTAAATATTAGTAATATTAGTAAATATTAGTAAATATTAGTAAATATTAGTAAATATTAGTAAATATTAGTAAATATTAGTAAATATTAGTAAATATTAGTAAATATTAGTAAATATTAGTAAATATTAGTAAATATTAGTAAATATTAGTAAATATTAGTAAATATTAGTAAATATTAGTAAATATTAGTAAATATTAGTAAATATTAGTAAATATTAGTAAATATTAGTAAATATTAGTAAATATTAGTAAATATTAGTAAATATTAGTAAATATTAGTAAATATTAGTAAATATTAGTAAATATTAGTAAATATTAGTAAATATTAGTAAATATTAGTAAATATTAGTAAATATTAGTAAATATTAGTAAATATTAGTAAATATTGGTAAATATTAGTAAATATTAGTAAATATTAGTAAATATTAGTAAATATTAGTAAATATTAGTAAATATTAGTAAATATTAGTAAATATTAGTAATATTAGTAAATATTAGTAAATATTAGTAAATATTAGTAAATATTAGTAAATATTAGTAAATATTAGTAAATATTAGTAAATATTAGTAAATATTAGTAAATATTAGTAAATATTAGTAAATATTAGTAAATATTAGTAAATATTAGTAAATATTAGTAAATATTAGTAAATATTAGTAAATATTAGTAAATATTAGTAAATATTAGTAAATATTAGTAATATTAGTAAATATTAGTAAATATTAGTAAATATTAGTAAATATTAGTAAATATTAGTAAATATTAGTAAATATTAGTAAATATTAGTAAATATTAGTAAATATTAGTAAATATTAGTAAATATTAGTAAATATTAGTAAATATTAGTAAATATTAGTAAATATTAGTAAATATTAGTAAATATTAGTAAATATTAGTAAATATTAGTAAATATTAGTAAATATTAGTAAATATTAGTAAATATTAGTAAATATTAGTAAATATTAGTAAATATTAGTAAATATTAGTAAATATTAGTAAATATTAGTAAATATTAGTAAATATTAGTAAATATTAGTAAATATTAGTAAATATTAGTAAATATTAGTAAATATTAGTAAATATTAGTAAATATTAGTAAATATTAGTAAATATTAGTAAATATTAGTAAATATTAGTAAATATTAGTAAATATTAGTAAATATTAGTAAATATTAGTAAATATTAGTAAATATTAGTAAATATTAGTAAATATTAGTAAATATTAGTAAATATTAGTAAATATTAGTAAATATTAGTAAATATTAGTAAATATTAGTAAATATTAGTAAATATTAGTAAATATTAGTAAATATTAGTAAATATTAGTAAATATTAGTAAATATTAGTAAATATTAGTAAATATTAGTAAATATTAGTAAATATTAGTAAATATTAGTAAATATTAGTAAATATTAGTAAATATTAGTAAATATTAGTAAATATTAGTAAATATTAGTAAATATTAGTAAATATTAGTAAATATTAGTAAATATTAGTAAATATTAGTAAATATTAGTAAATATTAGTAAATATTAGTAAATATTAGTAAATATTAGTAAATATTAGTAAATATTAGTAAATATTAGTAAATATTAGTGAATATTAGTAAATATTAGTAAATATTAGTAAATATTAGTAAATATTAGTAAATATTAGTAAATATTAGTAAATATTAGTAAATATTAGTAAATATTAGTAAATATTAGTAAATATTAGTAAATATTAGTAAATATTAGTAAATATTAGTAAATATTAGTAAATATTAGTAAATATTAGTAAATATTAGTAAATATTAGTAAATATTAGTAAATATTAGTAAATATTAGTAAATATTAGTAAATATTAGTAAATATTAGTAAATATTAGTAAATATTAGTAAATATTAGTAAATATTAGTAAATATTAGTAAATATTAGTAAATATTAGTAAATATAGTAAATATTAGTAAATATTAGTAAATATTAGTAAATATTAGTAAATATTAGTAAATATTAGTAAATATTAGTAAATATTAGTAAATATTAGTAAATATTAGTAAATATTAGTAAATATTAGTAAATATTAGTAAATATTAGTAAATATTAGTAAATATTAGTAAATATTAGTAAATATTAGTAAATATCAGTAAATATTAGTAAATATTAGTAAATATTAGTAAATATTAGTAAATATTAGTAAATATTAGTAAATATTAGTAAATATTAGTAAATATTAGTAAATATTAGTAAATATTAGTAAATATTAGTAAATATTATCTCCAATGCTTAAATAGTATGTCAAAGAAACTATGACTAGGAATCATAGAAGTAGAAACACTATACCATTTAGGTTCTTATGATACACGTCGAATTCCTTGGGAGACAATATGAAAAAATTACCCATAAACACATATCTGAAATTGCTTCGTTTTGCTTCTGCCGATTTTAATAACATTTTCACAATTTTTGATATTTTAAAAATGCATATATTGAATTTTATTGGATTTGATCCTGTACCTACGGAAAAATTCGGTTAGTTTTTTCCTAAAAAAGTTTAATAACTTTTTTAAATGAAGCAACTAAAAATACAACTTCTTACTGAATTTTTTTGTATTTCGTTTCGATTTCGAGAAACAAATTAAAAACAAACATTTCTCGCCATTATTCTTTTTCAGAAAATGTTTGCGCCCCGATAGTATTGAAAAACGGTGTGGCTAAACGTAGAAGTCTCAGATCGAGAGTGGTGAGGTTTTTCTGCAATCGAGGCTACCTACTGGCAGGAGAAAAACACAGTACTTGCGTTAGAAACAAATGGGATCCAGCTCCTCCAAGATGCGTGCGTAAGTACTTACTATCAATTGTTGATAAAACCTTAAACAGGTTTAGCTAAGTTAATATATTGATTGTATCCCATCGCATGTTTTTTATGGTACAAACAATATCACTTGAGCCCGTTTGCGTTATTTTAGAAGAAGATCCACACTTAAATAGCAGACAAATATGGTTATATCGTAGGAGCCTACGATCACCTGATATGAATCCTTTAGATTATTTCCTATGGGGGTCTTTTTAAAAACAGAGTTTACAAAACAAAACCTGCCGATATTCAAGAATTAAAAGATAGAATTACAGTAGAGATAAGACGAATAACAAGCTGACATTTTATAAAAAAAAATGTATTACGTAGTTTTATTGATATTTTGGTTTGTTGTTTGGAAGTATATAGACATTTTTACTGTAATTGCTTTTTATAAGTTCATTTAAATCATTGGTAGTAAAAACTTATGGTTTTAACATTTAATATTCAAATGACTTTATTTCTGTAATTGTTACATTTAGGTATAGGAGTACAAACATGGAATATATTCAGAATTTTTTAAGCATTTTTAAAATCATAAAATATACAGGGTGATCTTTTTGAAATAACAAAGTTCGCTATATTACTGTTTTCGAGTAGAATTTACCATTTTGATAATTTTTTAGGACCCACTTGTAAGACCATTGGACAACAAATCAACACTGATAACCTCGTGACTTATCCAACGCACAGTAAAGCTGTTTTACATTTTTTCTGCAAAGCTGGTTTCACTTTAAACGGACCCAGTGCGATTTATTGCGACGGAAGTACCTGGAGCAATCATGTACCGACTTGTTTACGTAAGTAAAATGATATTTACAAATTCTGACTGACCACCGACCAATTATACCACATTTTCTATCGTTATCTTGATTAAACATAATCAGCAAAAACCACACCAGAATCCAATGTTATCGACATAATTAGGCAATTTCCTTGAAGTTGATTTTATATGAATTATTTTATTTGTGTTCATTTTTGGGTTGTGTGAAGTTAGCATCTCAAATCTCAGTATCTCATATTTTAAGTTCTTACGACATCGGATATAGTTCTATAGTTCCTGATACTTTTAATCAATAGTTGTGTCGAACATACTATCGAAATGGACAATTTAAAAATGAGTTAGCATCCCTATATAATAAATAAAATAAAATAAAACAAGCAGACGTTAAATCGATAGTTTACAAATAGTTCTAGAGTTTTTATTTGTTTTTATAGCTCAATTATTTATAGCTCTGACCCTCTTAAAATACTTATAAATAAATATTATACATATAAATTCTAGACCCTTTTGAGAAGCGAAATATTTGACGGAGCCCTAATTTTACTTTGCAACCCCGGCGCATTTCTAAAAGAACAGAAAAAGGTCCTTAATGAAATCTAAGAAAAAAAACAAAAGTTCCTCAAACTAAACCAGATCCTCAAATCAGGTCCTCAAACCATAAAACTACTTTGCAACTTTTCACTTTACATATTTTACTAAATTTATGTTCTATACAAGAGACATATTATGCATTAAAAAGTAAAATTTGGAGAGCAATTTGAAAATGAAAAATTAATAATCTGCAAATAACGATATTATTTCATGAATCAAAAGTATTTTGTTCTCGTAAATTTGAAAAGTGCAAAGTGAAAAATTGCAAAGTAATTTATGAAATAGGCCCCAGGTCCTCAAATCAGGTCCTCCCTTTAGTGGCGAACTTCCTCATACAATTTTTTTATTATGACTATTATTTTCGCGGAGCACACTTTGAGGAACGCTGTTCTGGACGATAGTAAAATGCTGTCATATTATGACAACTTCTAGAACACATAATGCTCATAAATTACAATGCTTCTAAATGATAACTTGACTCTCTCTGCAATGAGTCCCGAAGAGTTCTAGCCTCTAGCACTTTTTCAATAATTTTACTATCTTGGCATGAAAATTTTTAAGTATTAATAATAAACAGAAATTATAGAATATAGTGAGATGCTGTCATATTATATCACGTTCTAGAATACATATTGCTTCTAAATGATAATTTGACTCTGTCTGCATTGAGATCCGAAGAGTTCTAGCCTCTAGCACATTTTCAATACTTCTAAGTATTAATAATAGAAAAAATTGTAGACTATAGTGACATGCTGGCACATTATGTTGAGTTCTCCAATATATAAAGGTGATATTTTTTCTGATATGTTTTCTCTAAAAAATGAAATCTCTGTTGATGTGGAAAACAAGATGACAAGATGCAGAGGAGAAAATAAAACAGATGAAAACGAAGATAGAAGAACTGGTCAAGGCCAAGGTCAGTGAAATAAAGTGCCATGAGGTGGAGTCGAAGTTAAAATTGGAAAAAAGCTGTAAACTCTGCTCTTGTTAAAGCCCCAACTTTCGACGGGAAGATGTCATGGACCAACTACCTTAAACAGTTCGAAACAGCTGCCAGAGCAAATTAATGGTCTGAACGAGAGAAGGCAGTAAATTTGACCATCGCCCTTCGAGGAGACGCTTTAGATGTCCTTCAGACCATACCTGTGGAAGAGACCGATGACTTTAAACAACTTAAAAAGAGACTCAACTTGCTATATGACCACAAACATTTGGAGCATCCATACCAATCAGAGTTAAAAAATCGCAAACAGAAACGAGATCCTTCAAAAATATGAAGTAAATATTGCCAGGTTGGTGCGATTCGCCTACCCATCAGCTCCGGAAAACATGATGGAAGGTTTGGCAGTCCAAACATTTGTTGATGGACTTCGTAACCACGAGATGCCGAAAACACTTCGCTTAGCCCGTTACAAAACATCCATCGATGTCTTCTCCTCTGCTCTAGAGTATGAGGCAGCTACGCAGGCTCCTGGAGGATACAGTAAAGTAAGGACTCTTAAAGAAGAAAACGTAGAAGATGAACTCGACCAACTATTTAAGATAATGAAGAGCTTTACTGATAAAAATATGAAGACAAAGACTATCAGGTGCTGGAATTGCGGTGAACTGGGACATGTGCTCAGTTCATGCAAACGCTCTAGGGTTCCAACAACTGAAGACAACACGCCGCAGGAAAACTAGAGCGGGTCGGCCTAGAGAGGGCAGCTTCGACCCGAAACCGTTCCAAAGACCCTATCATACTGATAGCCATGTGAAATTTCGCGATAATAGTGTATACGTAGACGGCGAAGTAAATCATAAAAAGTATACACTGTTGGTGGATACTGGAGCAACTAGGACCATTATACGACCAACAACCATAAATAACCGTAATAGACTTCTACCAACAAGATTGCGACTGCGGACTGCCACAGGTGAAAGTGCCAACATCAATAGAGGAATCCAAGTTCAGTTGGGAATTGGTACAGAAAAGTACACTCATACTGTTATTGTCGCTGAAATCGAAGAAGATGTTATTCTTGGAATAGATGTAATGAACTTACATGGTTTCCAGTTGGACTTTTAGAACAGAGTGATCAAAGTTGGTGCCCAAGAGGTATACCTACATCCATATGGGGACAGTACCGTGCCAATTGCTGTAAAGGAGGATACGGTGGTACCTGGAATCACGATGAAGAGGTTGGACGAAAAATTCTGATTGGGAAAGGGTTGGTCACGACTGCTAAAGAGATTCCAATCCGTCTTATAAACGTTAATCATCACCCAATCACCATCAAGAAAGAGACCAGTATCGGAACTTGTGTACCAGTATCTTACATAATTCGTCAGACAACAACTTCTGATAATCCCAAAGACAAAGTTGAGCAAATGATTGCAGTTGCTGGTCAATCTTAAAATCAATTAGAGAAAAAGAAAATAAAGGAATTTCTACGACGATATCGTGACATTTTTGTCCCAAACGGCGGAAAAACAGGACAAACTTCTGTTGTAAAACACAAAATTGATACTGGTGACGCCAGGCCGATTCATCAATCAGCTCGAAGATTACCAAAGGCCAAGAGGAAGGAAGCTGAAAGGATTGTTCAGGAAATGAAACAAGATAGGGTGATAGAACCTTCTATCAGCCCTTGGGTCTCTCCGGTAGTCCTGATCCAGAAAAAGGCTATAACTACGAGGTTCTGTGTGGATTACCGTCAGTTAAACAATGTTATCAAGAAAGACAGTTATCCTCTTCCTCGAATCGACGAGTCTGGATATTGGCAGGCAGAAATGGACCCAGTAGACAAAGAAAAGACAGCTTTTACCACCGGATCTGGATTGTGGCAATTCATGTCATGCCATTTGGACTATGTAATGCCCTCCCCCCCGCGACTTATGGAAAATATATTGAGAGAGTTATCATGGAAAACGTGCCTGGTATATTTAGATGACATTATAGTCTTGAAGACATTTGATGAACATCTAAAGAACTTAGAAGATGTTTTCAAAACACTTCAAGCTGCCCAACTGATACTAAACCCCAAGAAATGCCAGCTATTACTAAAGTCATTTACCTGGGTCATACAGTAAGTGAGGCTATAGATAAGGAAAAAGTGGCATCCATCAAAGAGTGGCCACAACTAACTGATAAACATCAAATAAGAAGTTTTCGTGGGCTATATACGTACTATCGAAGATTAATTAGGAAGTTTGCAGGTATTGCTAAGCCATTAACACGGCTCACAGAAGAAGCGAGGGAATTCTGCTGGGACGAGGACTGCCAAACTGCACTTGAAACATTAAAGAAGCATTTAACAACAGCACCAATACTAGGCTACCCAATATCGGAGGGAGAATTTATCCTGGATACTGATGCTAGTAATGTGGGAATTGGAGGAGTGCTTTCACAGATTCAGGAAGGGAAAGAAAGAGTACTAGATTATTTTAGTAAAGTGCTCTCGAAACCTGAACGAACATACTGCGTCACAAGAAGAGAACTGGCAGTTGTAAAGTGCGTGGAACACTTCTACCAATACCTGTATGGAAGGAAATTTTTAATTTGGACCGATCATGCAGCTCTTAAGTGTCTGATGCAATTTAAGAACCCGGAAGGTCAAATTGCCAGATGGATTGAAGGACTTCAAGAGTAAGACTTCAAGATTGAACATCGAGCCGGAATAAGTCACAGAAATGCCGATTCTCTCTCTCTCTAGAAGATCGTGTCCAGCAGAGTGCTCCCACTACAACAAAGCGGAATCCAAAGAAAGTGGACTACTAAGAACAACTGTAGCCAACGTTGTGTGGGCTCCTGCTAAAATTAGGGAAGAACAAGAGAACGATACCATTTTAAAGAAGATGCGACAATGGAAAGAGGAAAATCGTCGACCTACTTGGCAAAAAGTATCTAATATCTCTTCAGTACTTGAGTCATATTTGGCTCAGTGGGACTCTTTTATTCCGGAAGATGGCTTATTAAAACGAGTACTTGAAAATGATGATGGTTCCGAAAACAGAAGACAGTTGGCCATTCCAAAGAATAGAGTAGCCGAAGTACTTTCTCAGTTACACGACAGTCCATCAGGAGGACATCTCGGTGTTAAGAAAACCCCTTCAGAGAGTTCGGGAAAGGTTTTACTGTATGAACAGTTCTGATGATGTAAAGGACTGGTGTAAGAATTGTATCACCTGTGCTATGAGTAATGGACCTCAACGAAAAAGTAAGGCTCCTATGAAGCAATACAACGTTGGTAGCCCATTTGAGAGGATCGCTTTAGATATTGCTGGACCATTCCCCAGGACCGAGGATGGTAATAAATACATTTTGGTAGTTATGGACTATTTTACAAAGTGGGTAGAAGTCTACGCCATTCCAAATCAAGAGGCAGCAAATGTTGCAAATGTATTGATAAAAGAGTTTATCTGTCGATTTGGAATGCCCCTGGAGATCCACAGTGACCAAGGCAGAAATTTTGAAAGTCAACTCTTCCGTGGAATCTGTGACAGACTAGGCATGAAGAAAACCAGAACCACAGCATTGCACCCACAATCCGATAGAATGGTAGAGAGAATGAATAAGACCATTGGCAAATATTTGTCAAAAGTATTTTCAAACCATCAGCGAGATTGGGATCAGTATCTTTCGCTCTTTGCAATGGCTTATAGATCCGATGTCAATGAATCAATAGACCGAACACCAGCAAAGGTCCTGTTTGGGCATGAGATGAGACTACCGTGCGACCACGAGTTTGGATGTCGACCTGGAGAAGATGTAGCTGGTGAAGATTATGTGATCCAGTTACGAAGAAGAATGGACGATATGCATGAATTGGTCCGCTCGTATCTTCAAATCGTCAGCGACAGGATGAAGAAACGGTACGATACTCAAGCTACAGAGGGATGTTTCAAGGAAGGCGAAAAGGTCTGGCTCAATAACGCAAAAAGACAAAAAGGTTATTCTCCGAAGCTTCAAAGGTGGTAAGGTCCGTACCTTATCAAGAATAAAATTAATTTACCGTATAAGATCCCAAACGGTAAACCGAAGGTAGTGCATCAAAACATTTTAGGGTGACCATGTTTTTGTAGAATTTATGGGTGCTTATGGAGGTACAGGAAAAGCAATATATGGTGTTACAACCGAGCAACAACTAGATCTGCTCTCGCTTCACAAAGACTACTCGCTGGTTCATAGTACTTCAGCTAGCATCCGCCGTCGACTGCTAGAACTTCAATGCCAGTTACCAACCCCTGGAAAAGCCTTGAAGGTTCAAGACGAATCGGGCTACCTTTTCTATCTGGTAATCAAGAACACCTTCCAAGATCGATCCACTTATTATGATGTATGGGAAGCATTACTTAGTTTAAGGAAACACGTACTGGAGTCCAATGTATAGAAACTATCCATGCCGAAGATAGAAGGAAATCAGCTGGATTGGAGGATCATTAGGAACATGATAGAAGTAATCTTTCAAGATACCGGAGTCCAAATACTGGTCTGCAGCTATTCGCCCAATGTCCAGGTTACAGCAAAGACAGTCCCTTGTTACTGCCATGCAACTCGAAATTGTACAAGAGGGTTCAGTTGCAGATACAACCATTCCGTTTTAGTTTCGTAAGAGTTCCAACAACTTTGTTTTATAAAATTTTTGTTAAAAATAATAAATAATGGTACTTCCCTCTTGAAGCATTTTCATATTTTCCTAATTTATTAACACCCTGTACATTTAATCTAAAATTTTTATAAGGCAACTCCATTTTCTCAACAAGCAGAACTTTTTATAAAGAATTACTTTTGGTCGTAAAATGAATAATAAAGATTTTTTCCCCCTTGGGGACCCCATCCATGGACACACTGTATATATAAATTAGAATAGTATTGTTTTAAAATAAATAAGTGTTCCAATAAATTATTAACAAATAAACTGTTGTTTAAAATAAACAAATACTACAAGTTTATTTGAAAATGCATGATATGGTAGCACAGTTTTTATGGCAAATGTCTATGATTTTATATAATTTTGCTATAATACATTTTCAAATAAACTATAATCACAGATTGGTAATACAAATATTAAATGATTTAGATTTTCCACGGAGAGGAATCCTCCGTGCACAATATCCTCCGTGATTCAATTGCATTTCGGTGATGCATGTTGAGTATTATCTACCGTCTGAGTACTGGGGGAATGTTCCTGGGATGGATCAGCTTAAAATAGGTTTGTTCCAACAACGATCAGAAACCAGTCATTGCCACCAGGATTCTGCGTAGTAGATTATTAGGACCCCAAATTATATACTGCGCAGAATCCTGGTGTTAATGACTGGTTTCGGATCGTTGTTGGAACAAACCTGATGATTCTTAGTATTATACGAGGATGTGTTTTTAAACCAAAAGTTTGTCCATTGGCTCAAAATTTGCCGTTTAAAGAAGTTAATAATATCGGGGGTCGTATTTACATCAGTAATTGTGTATAAATACCCACCTTTTCCCTCCAGGGATTCTTTTTATTTTACGTCGATACATCGCAGGAAAATTCATTTAAATGAAAATGTTCATATTCTCAAAGCAATTCTTATTTTCTTTTAACCGGTAGACAAACTGCCCAATCCGACACTGAGTATTTTCCACGATTTTACTTAATTATAATAATTATTATTTTAGCTGCAAATACGCCACCGAAATTAAGCTGCGACTTTGAAACCGTCGATCTGTGTGGATGGACGCACGACTTGAACCACGATTTCGATTGGTTAAGAGAGAATTATAACACTCCAAGCGGATCCATTGGAACTGGACCCAGTTTCGATCACACCAAAGGAGTCGGCGGAGATGGTAAAATCACAATAAATAATTGTTGTATTTCAAGTGTGCATAGGAGAAATTATATTAATACAATTCCCTTTTAATAAATTAAATTAGGTCAAGCGCTTTTCAGTGTCTTGATGACGGTTTAAACTTAATTTATTAAATAAAGGGAATTGTATTAACACAATTTTTCCTTTGTTCACTTGAAATACAAACATATTTTATATTCTCCTATTACCTAGTCTGTATATACCATATTATATCTCATTTAAAAAATGTTTTCCTGTTCATATCTAGAATTCTAGAAGATACATTCTGTTAAAATTAGTCTGATACGCACCCTGCTTATACATACATGGCGGCCAATTTTTATTTCGCAGAGCTGGTTAAAGCACTTTTGCAAAATACTTAAATTAACAAGCACCTAATACTTTGTTAAAGTGCTTTAAATTATCAAATACCAAATACTTTCATTTTTTAAATTACAATATTTGAAAAATAAAGCACTAAATACTTATTCAAAGTATTTGAATCCTATTGAGAGTTTCAAGAACATATTGAAAAGTGTTTGAAGTTGCAAATGGCTGCATACAGCATAAATCATTTTATACTAAGGGATTTAAAAACTTGAAAAGTATAAACTGTTGAAGCATTTTGCCAATAACGAAGATACATAGAAACAATAAAAATATAAACATTTTAATTTCCTAAAAACAATATATATAATTAAAAATTAAACTAAATTAAACTATTTATTGAGAACATTTGCCGGTAAGCAAATAAGTGTTATTACAGTGTCGGCCACAACTTTTTCCAATACGATTAACACAAATGCATGTGAAAACTACAGAGAGTTAGCATTAGAGCGAGCAGGAAACGAATATCAGCGTTGTCAGTTTATACGACAAGACCGCGTTGTAACGTTGACCGGGCTGTATAAACTGGCAACGCTGATATTATTTTAAGGGTACTTCTTAAAAAAAAAATCTTCAGATTTGGTTTCGAAATATACAACTTTTAATTTAAAAAGTGGCCACCCTTTATTCAATTACATTGCAGGTTACTACATGTACATCGAATCATCTTCAAAGGCCCAAAACGATACTGCTAGACTTATTTCACCGGTTTACGACAAAATGGACGACGAAGTGTGTTTCGAATTCTTTTATCACATGTACGGAGCTACCATAGGAACGTTGAGGGTTTATTTAAAAACTGTCAATCAAACTTGGTCGTCGTTAAACCCGCAATCAGCAATATTCACGAAGAGCGGCAACCAAGGCGACAAATGGTACAGGAGCTTCCATCACTTGGGAATCGTCAAAGAAGAATTTCAAGTAAGTCATTCATTACGCTGTTTCTAGTAATAGAGGCATTTTTATTTTCTAAATTATTTTTTGTTATTTTCAGATCATCATTGAAGGTGTAAGAGGTGCTGGTTATATAAGTGACATTGCAATTGACGATGTAAAAATAATACCAAATTGTATCGACGAAGATGAGATTACTACAACAATGTAAGTTTGAACTAAAGTAATAATTACATATATGCGAAATAAGTGGTTGTTAATAGTCTAAGATACGAAGTAAGGTCGCCCATCTGCTTACCGGATAAAAGTTATTTTTTATTAAATAAATATATCGCCAATGGGTTTCCTATTTTCTTAAATTAAAAAAAAACGACATCATAAAGTATCGCCTAGATTGGATTAAAGCTTAAGTTTAAAATTTGGTGTCTTTGTCTTTATCCGTTTCTGATTTATCTCCAAAATTCGAAATTTTCACTATTTCTCAAATATCTCGATTACAGTCCATTTTAGGAAAATCATGCATTGGAGAAAAATTATAGAGAATGACATCACAAGCAACTTTATCATGATTTCTATACTTTCCTTATCTGTATAATAATAATAATAATAATAATAATAATAATAATACTCTCCCTAAGATATAGTATACAAAGTATACAGAGTATACAGAGTATACAGAGTATACAGAGTATACAGAGTATACAGAGTATACAGAGTATACAGAGTATACAGAGTATACAGAGTATACAGAGTATACAGAGTATACAGAGTATACAGAGTATACAGAGTATACAGAGTATACAGAGTATACAGAGTATACAGAGTATACAGAGTATACAGAGTATACAGAGTATACAGAGTATACAGAGTATACAGAGTATACAGAGTATACAGAGTATACAGAGTATACAGAGTATACAGAGTATACAGAGTATACAGAGTATACAGAGTATACAGAGTATACAGAGTATACAGAGTATACAGAGTATACAGAGTATACAGAGTATACAGAGTATACAGAGTATACAGAGTATACAGAGTATACAGAGTATACAGAGTATACAGAGTATACAGAGTATACAGAGTATACAGAGTATACAGAGTATACAGAGTATACAGAGTATACAAAGTATACAGAGTATACAGAGTATACAGAGTATACAAAGTATAGAGTATACAGAGTATACAGAGTATACAGAGTATACAGAGTATACAGAGTATACAGAGTATACAGAGTATACAGAGTATACAGAGTATACAGAGTATACAGAGTATACAGAGTATACAGAGTATACAGAGTATACAGAGTATACAGAGTATACAGAGTATACAGAGTATACAGAGTATACAGAGTATACAGAGTATACAGAGTATACAGAGTATACAGAGTATACAGAGTATACAGAGTATACAGAGTATACAGAGTATACAGAGTATACAGAGTATACAGAGTATACAGAGTATACAGAGTATACAGAGTATACAGAGTATACAGAGTATACAGAGTATACAGAGTATACAGAGTATACAGAGTATACAGAGTATACAGAGTATACAGAGTATACAGAGTATACAGAGTATACAGAGTATACAGAATATACAGAGTATACAAAGAGGAAAGTAAAAAATAGACTTAACAGTATCTCTCTGTATCTAGAATGTGTGGAGGGTTGGTTACCCCCATGGCACTTAAGCCTCATTAATCTGATTGTGCATCCTCCTAAGATGACAACGTCGCCAAAAGGTGCTTCTCTTATATTGGTCGGACACAAATCTTCTAATAAATGAGAGCGTCGAGCAATCGTAAAGGATATGCTCGATGGTCTTATCTCTTCTTGTTCGCACCCTCTGCAGAGTGCGGATGCTGAAAGCCCCATGATATGGAGATGCTTCCTTGGCAATAACAAGTCAGATTGCCTGTGTCTAGGCGCAGATTCTGTCTAGTCATAGTCAAGTATTTGTTTGCTGCAGTGTCATCAGGATAACTTAAGAGCTCCCTGGCAACTCTGCAGTTTCTTGTTTCATCCCATGGTTTCTTGAATTTCACAAGGGAATATTCTTTAATTAGGTCTGTCACTACCGATTTTGTCAGGCTAATAGAAGGGCCAGGTCCAAAAAGTATTTGGTTGGCTGCTTTCTTGACTAGTGAATCAGCAAGACGGTTACCTTTCGATGTGGCGTGACCTTTGATCCATCTTAAGGTGACCACATTGTTGATGGATACTTCGGCCAAAGCTACGTGACATTCTAGTACTAACTCTGAATAAATTCGTAGCCTATTCAAGGAGAGTAGTGCTTGCCTACTATCTGTATAGATGAGCATGTTCCTTCCAGTGATATTGTTTCTGGTTGTTTCTCATGATGATATGATAATCCCCGTTAAATCTGTTTGAACTACACTGGCTACAGTCCATTTTATGTTTAGGTTTAAGAATCTGGAGTATATTCCATATCCTGAGCCTTGTTTTGTTTTAGAACCGTCGGTGTAGATATGAATCGTTCCTGCCACTTCCGGCTCTTCTATTTGTTCTAATATAACTTTATATGGCTTATGGAAGAAATATTTCGGGGAGATGGAGTCCATATTCACTTGAAGCAGTGGGAGCGTATCAAGCGCATCCTGCCCAAAGTTGCGTCTCGCCTCACCAGATTCTACATCAGGTTCTATTCCAACCGTGCGGAGACGTGTCATTGTCGTCAGAGCAACCTCCCTGATGCAAATATCAAGGGGAGTGAGACTAAGAATGCCTTCATGGCTCTGGTCAGTTTTGTTTTTATGGCTCCTGTTATGTTGGAAATTTGTTCTAGTTTACGAATAACTGTTAATTTTTGGGTTTTAGATAGCCAGACAACTACAGCGTATGTTAGCATAGGTCTTATGATAGCCGTGTCCATGCGACGACTCTAGGGGAGAAACCCCAGGTGCGCCCCATGGTTCGGCGGCACTGTTCATAAGCGATGTATGCTCTTTTAACTCTGTTTTCTAAATGCGAGTTCCATGTTAACTTGCTGTCAAAGGTGAGACCTAGTTACTTCACCTCTGTTGCAAAGTTTAGTTTTGTGTTTAGGAGTTCTGGAGGTTTTAATTCCATTTTCCTTGTGAGAAGATCATTTCTGTCTTCTTAGGATTGATAGACAGTGAATAGTCCTTGCACCACTGTTCTATAATTTTTAGAGCTACTTGCATTCTTTCGCAGAGTATGTTCTCAAAATTCCCTATTTGCAGAATGACTAGGTCATCTGCATATGCTATTATAGAGTGACTGTCATTATTGAGGCGGCTGAAGAGGGTGTTGTGGACATCCCCTCGCAACCAAGCCTCTTATATTAACATTTTCTGCATTTATTTTTACTGCTCGCTTTGAGAGCATGTTATGTATCTACCTACTAACCATTTGTGGAACATTCCTGTTGGTTAGTAAGTGTACTATCTTTGGGAAGGTGGTTTTATCAAAAGCACCTTCTATGTCTATGAAAATACCCAAGGCGGACTTCTTATTGTCCAGCGATCTTTCTATCCGGCCAGCAACTAGATGAAGGGCTGAATCAGTAGATCTGCCTGGGGTGTATGCATGTTGGTTTGGGTGTAGTGGTGTTGTTGTAATCACCGCATCCCTTATGTACTTTTCGCATAGCTTTTCCAATGTCTTCATGGAAAACGATCTCAGACCTAATTGGTCGGTATGTTATTGGGACAGTGTAATCCATCCTTCCAGATTTGGGTATAAATACCACTTTTACCTCTCTCCATTTTTTGGGGATATACCTCAGAGCCAACGAGGATCTGAATATACCCACCAGGTGCGGTGTGAGTTCTTCCAGATCCCACTGAAGTAGGACTGGATAGATACCGTCAGGTCCTAGTGATTTAAATAGAGAGAAGCTAGAATGTGTTAGGCAGTTTGCCAATCATAGATAGATGGATTGTATTTTTCCTCTGCCCAGTCGGCCACGTCTGTGATGACCGACTCAGGGAAGTTTGATGCTATCTTCGATGTTGGCAGTTTTTGTGACATCATCTTTGATTAGCGCACCAATGCTTCGGTGTGGATCTTTTAAAAGAGCTTTTTGAAGCCTCGCTGCCTGCCGGAAATCTTCTATTTCTTTGCAGTAATCTCCATGCATATTTCTGTTTTTGTCTGACGATTTTTTTGTATCCTCTGAGGTAAGTATCCCAGTCCTCTTTGAGTTTTGTGGTTCTTGTCTTATTAAAAGATTTTCTAGCCATCTTCCTGAGGTGATCCAACTTGTGATACCACCATGCAGTTGTCGTCTAATCGTGTTGGACCAGTCTCAGAGGACAGGATTTCTTATAGGTATTGTTTATTGTGCTTTGGATAGTGTTCGTGTACTTTTCCAAAGCAGTGTTATTGTTTGGTATTTCGACCTATATCTCCCTCAGAGCCTCTTGGAGAAGGTGGGCATAGCTTGCTCTGTCCGTCTTCCTAGGGTTCCGTGATAGAGTGGAGTTCGGCAACATCAAGTTTATTTTAAATGTTAACCAGCGGTGGTCTGACATCGAAATGTTATCAGACGCTTGCCAGTTTAGAATTGATTTATAGATACCAGTTGTGGATAAAGTGATATATATTAGTGTTTAACTGCGAGAGTTTAAAAATGTTGGTGTGGTACCTTTATTTAAAATACAATCATTTTTGGTAATTATATAATCATAAAATGACTTACCTCTAGCGTTGTTATCCTTACTGCCCCAACTGAAGTGATGAGCGTTTGAGTCGCAACCTATTGAAAGCTCAAACTTCTTTTCAGGCAGTATTCAATCAGATTCTCCATCTCTTTACTCGGTGGTGGCATGGTTGCGTCGGAGGGGAGGTATGCAGATGCCAGGATTAACGTTCTCTTTTCCCTTTTGATGGCGTATTCCATCCTAATCGCAGTTAAATCGGAGGTGGAAAGGTGTGCCATTGAGTGGGCTTTGTATTTCCATGACAGTATTTTTTACGCAATCCATCTGCGGTATGTTTATTAACATATTTTATTTAATAAAAAATACCTTTTATCCGGTAAGCAGTTGGACGAAGGTCCACCTTACTTCGTATCTTATACTATAATAGTTCCTTAATAAATGTATCTTGTCTAGGTTAGAAATATTTGGGTCACCCTCAGGTAGCGATAGAATAACAATCATTTATTATATATATTAAGAAGTCATTTTGTCAATAAGTATTCGTTTTGTATTATAATATGAGCGAGTAACTAGGAGGAATATATACGGAAACTTACGCAAGCAAGCTTTACAATGAATTAGGTAAGGTTTAATAGGGACATATGTGTATCAAACCAAAAACTGCTGCTCAGCAAGGACCGCCTTACTACATACTTTAGCAAATATATGATTCATTTGCTTCTAAAGACATTTTTCCATCAATAAAAGAGGGACCTGTGAGTACTAGTAGGAAAACCCACTGCAAATTTCGTCTGCCATCAACGAAATGAAATATGCTCCAAATGCATGTAACAACATTGTAATGTTCGTTGAAAATTATAAGATTTGGAAAAACCCAGTTGTTTTATCCGCGCTGATAATTATAGTTGTTGACAACGTTCCGAATTTTAATAAACAATTGTGACCCTTAGGTATTGAATAAGTGACTAGTGAATAAGTGTCACAATTAATTTCTCTTGTCTGTACAGAGGCACTGTTGTAATATTAGTGATAACAATATTACTTCAAAATCAAGTGAGAACGTTATTAATTTAATTAAATATGCATTTAATAAAATTACTAATGTACATTGGGCAAACGTGATTAAATATGTTAATGCTATTGTGAATAAGTATGTACTAGCGAATCCACAAAGATTTATCATTAACGTAGCTAAAAGAAGAGACAGTGATTTCAGTGAAAATGACAATTTACAGCGGTAATCCTTAAATCAGAGTTTTTGTATAAATTATTTTATTTCTTTTTGCAGGTAAAAACTTTAGTACTTGTAAAATTATTTAAAATTACTTGCTCCTAATGCTAATCCTGAAACACTTTTTACAGTAACGCTGGATATTCCTTCTCTTATAATTTGTCACGTAATATATAATGTTAAAAATAGTTATTTTCCTAACAAGTGCGGAAAGTGTTACTTTCCCGCACGCGACTGCAGTTGGCCCGAACGACGCGAAGCGGAGTTCGGGCAAGCGGTCAAGTGCGGGAAAGACACTTTACGCATGAGTTAGGAACATTATTTTTTCTACGACCGTATATACAAAAAAGTAGGAAAAATTATTTTTGGAAAATTATTTTATTTCAACATATACAAATCTTTAAATAAAAACAACTAATTATTATGGATATTAATGTTAAATACACAATTTGTAGCATTTTGTAAATTATGTAAAATTGCCGGTACAGAGGAATTAGTTGGTGTTAATTGGCTGTTAATAGTCGTAACGCTCGTAGATTGAAAAGATGCCGTGGACGGGAGTGACATCGGTTGCAGGTCGCATGAAGGTGAAAATGACGGTGGCAGCAAAGGTTGCAAGTCATTTCTATTTGAAAGAATTTTATTCGAAATGTTTTTCGTCTGTGTTTCGGAGTCCTCCAAATAGCCTTCAGCGATAGAAGTGGACTTCCAGCCACCGAGACGTTTTATATTGGTTATCGCTTCACCTGAGTCTGCTAGGAATGTTGCTGAAGAACGTCTAAAACTGTGTCCTGTATATCGTTAAGGATTAGGTAAATATGCAGCAATCTCTGTTGGCATCTTACCAAAGGTGTTTACGCCAACGCACTGAATTGAGCATTTTCCCTTCTTATAATTAATAAAAAAGTGGCGATGCGGAGTGGTAGGTGGTCGTAAACCTGCGTACTTTCTGTACAGCTTCAGAAAGTTTCCATTATTTATTTATTCACATAAAACAAATGATCTTGAAGAATGATTTTTGGAATCGGAAATATTCACAACTATCAGATTGCCTTTATCTTGTATATCATCGAGAGTGATATTAACAAGCTCCGCTCTGCGGAGAGTACCAGCTAAAGTAAAAATGGTACTCACTTTAATCATAAGGTATACCTCATCAGGGGCTAACATAAACCTGGATATATCTTCTAAGGTAAAAACCTGCGCCTTCTGTGCTCGAAAACCAACATTTTTTTGTTTTAGAAATGACGTTAACTTATTGAACTGGCTTATATCCAAATTTTGTTTTATTTTTACTAAACTTTTCACCATCGAATAGCGAGACCATAAAGTATTAGATTTCAAAAACTTACTTAGGTGCGAAAAATACGCCAGAAACACCTCTTCTTTGTAGGTTTTTACCCCTTCCTGTTTACACCATGTGACAAAATGGTCGTATTGTTTTTCATATCTTCCTCGTGATTTGGCAGGTAACACCTCCAAATGTGCTTCATTTGCAGCTTTTAAAATGGCTTCGGGCAGCTTTTCATCCGATGAATCCATTATTTCTTTAATTCAGTTGACGCTTCAACAAACAACTTTGACGTTTTCGTAACAATAACACGCCTTGGTTACCATATAGCAACCATATCAAGCCATACATGTCACAGCCTAGTCTGACTTTTAAAAATATACAGAAGGTATATAAAAATATCTCTATTATTCAAGTTTTCCAAAAAATTAAAATTATTACAAAAAGCAAGAAAAAAAGTAATTTTATTAAATGGAATAGTTGGAAAATACTAAATTACCTATTGTAACAATAGTTATAACATCCGAGGTAAAAAAACTATACAATAGGTAAGGCCAAATATTAATAATTTTACTTTCCCGCACTAGTGCGGGAAAGTGATTTTTTCCCGCACTAGTGCGGGAAAGTGACACTTTCAAAACTAAAATGCGTGCGGGAAAGTGGGTAAAAATACACGGTCGTAGAAAAAAATATTTTTGTTCATTTTCATTACACATATTTCTCGTATTTCACTATAGTGTAATTTGGGAATTCCGTTTCTTATAATTTGCAACGAACTTATACGTTAAACTGTACCAATCACTATCCTGAGCAAAGATCTGACAGCGATAATTTCGTTTGCCCTGAAAATTGCAATCCCAGTTCATTGTAAACGATTTTCGTCTGGTCGTCTGTATGTAGGTATGCTGGCACGATAACTCTAGAACGAAAGTTCTGATTGACTTGCGCATTCAAATAAAAAGTTCAAGAACTATCTTTAAAAGTTACTGTCTTCACTGTAACTACTGGGGTAGTATTCTCGAATGTCGAATACCTCGATTCGCATTCGAGATTAGTGAAATGTCAAATAGCAACTAGGTGATTTAAAATAGGTGTATTCTCGAAAACAGTATAGGACAAATGTCAGGTGAATTCAACACGAGTGGTCTAAAGTGCTCGAATTTAAAATCGTATGCGACTTTTGAGGACCGTAAACATGGATGAGGCAGATTTTGATGAAATTAATATTTGTTGGCTGTTAAAAATCAAAACATTATTAAAGAAAGACAGCATAGAAGGAAGAAGTTTATTTATAAAATACCTTTGGAATTAACATGTTATTTATTAAGCATTTTTGGCTTTCTAAGGAATCAACGCGAGTCTTGCTTGATAGTTATTGTAACTATAACGCCTCCAAGTACAGTATCAGCAGGATGTTTTCGTGACATATTTTATTTTGGAGTTGGCTAGAATTTTTTTATAATGTTCTGAAACCAATTTTCAAACATACAGCTATCCATTTCTTCGTGGTAGTCTTTTGTTTTCTTTAAATCGAACATTAATAATATAACGGTGCTTCTAATGTGGGTTGTTTTTTAGTTTTGATAGAGGTATTTTGCCTAATTTCTGTTATTAACCCGTGTTTCATCTAAATAAAATACCTGCTAATGCTTATTCCATACAACCGCTATTTTCCTTAAATTATTATGTCTCCACGAAATGATTTCGTCTTTCTCTGTTAAAAAGCTGTTTCTGTCACGTAATGTAATATTTTTTGCAGATGAAAATATTATATATTTGGAAGAGTGGGGCTATTTTCTATTGCTGAGTGTAATTTTTAAAGAGTAAGAATTTCATTACTTGATTACATTCTTTACCCAAGTTTCAATAAAGGTTTTGTTTCTTCATGTGGGCTTCTCCAATAACTGCATCTTCTTTAATAATGTTATACACTGTCCGCTTAGATTCTCCAGTATATGTCTCATATTTAGTGGCTATTTCATCCACAGAAAGTAAAATAAAATCTTTTCGTAGATTATTAAATACATTAAGTACGATCTTTTTTCTTCTAAAGATAATGTTTTATGTCCATTAGGTCTTTTACGCGTACTTGTGCTTGCAATATTTTCTAATGCACTCGCCATTCTTATATAACTGTAAAATTATAATATACAGGGTGGCACGAAATTAGACGGTCATATTTTAACAGCGTAATCTACATCCTAAAATAGTAAAAGTTCATATAAATTAGTTCCGAAAAAATTTCTTTTCCAAGATACAGGGTGTTAAAAGTGAAGTCCTGATGATATTGTAAATATTTTCTAAAATTCCGAATCAATTAAAATACATACGATACGGCTATGAATAAATATAGTCTGAATTATCTGTCAAAGAAAGGGTTTATTACAGTAAAAACCATGGAAACATGAATAAATTTAAACGAAACCTTTTATTAGGCCGATCAGATGTATTACAATTTTCATTTTAACTGCAAATAAACATTGAAGGATGAGGTATAAATAAAATTTATACGTCTTGTACCTGTACTACGTTCTGTAATTAAATTACTGCATTTTTTTCTTCTCTAGACTATACATCGATACATCCGAGAGAATACCAAAAAGTTCTTTGTACACGTACTCGACTCATAGAGGAAAGGTTTTCGCTTTGTCCCCAACCGTCTAGAAATCCTCGATGCAAAGACGGCGGCATTACGAGATCTTTCTAGATAAACTAGAAAGCTTCATGTAGGCCTAGAGTTGTTTAAAACAACATTTCTGACATCAACCCTTTGCAAATAGTTGATGTATAAGGTATTTCTTGTAAAATAAATTAGTAAACAAGTATTGTAGATAAATTTGTGTTGATAATAAACAAATTAGTGTATTAAGTGAATATAAATACTACTACTAACATCAACGAAGGCGCTTATGACGTAGCGCAAGAAGCTAAAAAATGCTGGTCTGACGAAATCGAAAACAGTACATAAATGTGTGTTAATGTGTTAATAAATAAATTAATGTATTTAATGAATATAAATAAACTGTTTAAAATGAATTTACTGTATTTAAAATAAATAAATAAACAGTGTTTAAAATAAATAAACTGTTTAACATAAATAAACTGTGTTTAAAATAAATAAATTGTGTTTAAAATAAATAAACTGTGTTAAAAATAAATAAACTGTGTTTAAAATAAAATAACCATATAATCGTTGTATTGACTTCTATTTTCATTCGTATATTTTAATCACTTTGCTCAGGATAGTGATTGGCACAGGTGCCGTTGGTAAAGTACAATGTTTTTATATGCCTTCGGGCATATTTAATTTCGTATTTCGTTATCAGATGACGGACCAAAGTTTGCAGTGGGCTCTTTGGTTATGCGCAAGGAATACACCGTTGCTCATTTTCCCGAGGTTTTCATTGACCTTCTCCATCACGGTTTCAATAAGGGCACATACATTTATTTCTCTATTTTCACGTTCCATATTAACTGGTTTTACACGTGGTTCTGTCGACGTTACTGCTTTTTGATACTTCTGTAGACTTTTGAATAATCTGAAGAATTGTGGATTGTGATGCAATGGGTCCGTTTTCAAATTTATTGGTTTTTATCGAGTGGCCTCCAAAATTCAATTTTAAAATCTGTATTTTTCTTCTTTGTTACAGTTCATTGTAAATTGTAGGAATCTAATTTATTTTTATGGATTTAGTATAGCTACTAACTACTACGTGAGCTTTGTAGCTAATGGCTCTGATTGAACTGAAAACCGCGCATACAACTGAGACAACAGACAAGGGTAATTGGGAGTGGTGTGAGGCATACGTATTCTGCAACGGGCGTTCCTCGCTTATCAGTGGCCTTTGTTTGTTTCGCCATATTCTTATTAGACTTTGTCCAATTTTTTGTAAAAGAAAGGGTCCACGTTCAACTTTCCGTATCTGTACAGCAATTTATTTTTAGGGATAGCAGCACCTACAATGAACTAGTTCCAACAGTCGATACATGTGATAATAGATGTGGTCAAACCGAACCAGTCACAACCGATAACTATCACTTAACTTGCGATTGTGACGATGACTGTTTTAACAATAACAGATGCTGTCCTGATTATTACGACACGTGTACAGGTAGGCGTGAACATTTTAATTATTATTGGTACTTTACAAAGGAAGTCTCTATTTTCTTTTATAAATTCTTACACCTTAATTTATAGTTTTTTTCTTGTAGTTCTTGGGTTTTTACCTAAACACCCAAGAACTACAAGAAAAAAAAATTAATTATTAGTTTTGTGTCAATGGGTACCTGTGATGTGTCCAAATCTCATTGTCTTTCAAATCACTTTAAAAATTTGTTTTTCATTGTTGTAGGAACGACTATTGCAGACGAATTTGACACGACCAACTTCAACGAAGACGAAAAAACGGAACCCACCACGAATGTCGAAATGTCAGCAGAAACATCACCACCTACAAACAAAAAAACCATTGATGTAACAGTCGCTACTAAAAAACCCACAACCAGCATTTATATACCCCAAAATAACACCACAATGAAAGTATATCCAGAGCAACCCATCAAACCTACCACAGTTAGACTGTTAGAAACTTCTACGGAACGTGTGATCTTAATTACGACGAAAAACACGCCAAAGACGACACCAAAATACACCAGACCCGTGATACATTTGCAAACACCACCTCCGACAACAGTAATTTATAGAAAAATCATAACAACTACCACTACCAACAAACCAACTTACACCAAATCTGACAAGCAATTCGATGACGCGATTGACGTTCCATGGCCTACTAACATCGACGAAGGCGTTTATGATGTAGCGCAAGAAGCTAAAGAATTCTGGTCTGACGAAATCGAAAACAGTTTAGACAGTCCGTCCTTGAGGAATTTTAGCGAAAGCAATAAACTGTTTAGTCAGACATACGTCGAGGAGGCGAACTCGCATTTTTTAATACTGGGCGTCAGTTTGACGTGCGCTATAATTCTAATTTCGGTCGTTGCGTTTGTCGTTGTAAGGAAGTACCGATTTTCCAAATTTAGAGGAATAATGTCGTCGAACGGTGAAAGTCAGAGCGACGTAAGGTACCTGACGAATTCTGACGCTCTTGATTTATCGTTACCGGATTGTTACGGTGAATTAAATTAATTTAAATTTAGTTTAGTGCCAGGGAGATCAATTAAAGTGAGCTTAGCTTAGGATGGGAAATGTGAGAGTTACTTAAAAACAATTTAGTAGAGTAATTTCCTTCAACATCTCCATCAAGCCCTTTGGAAGTATATTCAATATAAACAGTGGTTGCTTACTTTTGTTTTTTTTTTCGATTTGTATCGGTCGATAAAAGGCAGGAAAATAGAATTTGAATCTCCAGTAGACAAGAAAGAACTGTCTTATAGACAAAAATTTAATAAAATTTTAACGTTTTCTTCATATTTACAAAAAATTACCCATTACGTCATGGTATTTTTTTTTAGTGTATAACTATTTGGTGTTAAAATTATAATGTTGAAATTTAATATATTGAATTTACCGAGACTTTGTGTTTTATTTATTTTTACCCTCAATCAGATAAAAATGGAAGCTAGGCCCGAAACAATTTGCAAAACACAAAGAGATTTGCAGAAGATTTAAAGAGTACCTTCCGACCCAATAATGGAGAAGATCTTCAAAAGTAGAAGGAACTAGCACACAGTCTTTAAACCTACCTCTCCAAAAGATGTTTAAACAAATATAAATCTGAAAAAAGTCCCTGGAAATTTTGGAAATGCTTCCAAGGAAAGCTATTGTCAAAATGACAAATCTCATCAATGCGTCCTTTAGACTACAGTAGGTACGTACCAAAGATCTAGATGGTGGCAGAAGTTATAATGATACCTAGGTAAACTTCCCCATGAAGTTACATCGTAGAGACCCATCTAATTATTACCTGTTTCTTAAGAAATTTAAACTTTGTCGTCGGGTCTCGCGAGAGTGAAGATCATCTTGCCCTGGCCCCGCTCTTCCACTAAGAAGGGGTCGTGAGAGGGGTAAGGCCGTACTCGTGGACAATTCGGAGAGCGTAGCAAACTCCTCGAAATCACCCACGCTGTGTAGAACGTCACCAGGAAACTTCTTCCTGACCTACATTTGCTATGTGTAGGTCGACGCTCGATGAGGATTGAGAATGATTTGCTCTCAGGGTAGATCCGTGCCCGGTGAAAAGCCATGGAACTCTCCCCGTGTACCGAGCCCTTCTGAGCTCAGCTGTAGCCAAATTGTTGATCGGATTCCGATTTTAGTTAGGTACTACGCAAATTGTAGTTGTACATTTTGTAAAGTGGTAAAATGAATTAAAAAAAATTAAGTTATAATTTAATATCGAGAAATCGCAAATCGAAATCCGAAAAATTTGTATATCTGATGCTGTATAGAGGTATTTGATGATTTGAGAATGAATCTGAAACGGCGCTTGGCCCAAATTAGCACATCAAACTGCCGGCTAGCAATCTCGACAGTCAATGTCGCGATGGTCTAGAACAGGGATTCCCATGTCAATTATCAACTTGTGTTCTTCAAGGTTCTGGAAGGAGATGGTATCTCTCACTCCGAAATTGCCGGGCTTGGAAGTTCGGCTGCTCGAAAATAGGCAAGCACAAAAAAAATTCGGTCTCTTCTTCTTCTGCTGTAACTGCTGCTCAAGTGAAAATTTTAGTTTCCCGTTGACCGAGAGTATTAGTATTCAAGGTAGGACATTTTCTTATATCTCTTTATATACTTGCGTGCATAGAAATCGGCCCACTGTAAACTTTTGACTTTAACTATATTTTTTTTAAATTATTAAACACCATTACTCTTAATAATTAATTATTAGACAACATTAAAGCATATTAAATTGTCTTTCAAACAGCTTTTTTTTCTAATTAATAATTTAAAAAATATAGTTAAAGTCAAAAGTTTACAGTGGGCCGATTTCTATGCACGCAAGTGTTGTTAGTTTGGACATCCGTTTAATTAGCCGGAGAATTTTGATTCGCATTAAGAGTTATTTTCATTTCATCCCTTATTGGGGAAGACGTTGATAATTTTTGCTTTAGATTGGACTGAGGCTTGATCTAAATGTATCGCAATTTCACGACTTTTTCCAATCTTCTTTAAAAGACGCCCTAATCAAAGCTGGTGTGAGAGGTTAACTCGATTTTTCTTTTTTTTATCATTGAGGAAGTTGCCCAGTTTTTTTTTTTTTTTGGAGGTTTGATTCATTGTTGTAGCTCAATTTCAACAACGTTATCCAGTCTCCTTCAAAGAAGCCCTAATTAATTACTAGTCCGGAAGGTCATCGCTCCACTTTTTTTAAATTTATTTTTTATCTTGAATGCACTCTCGTGTACTACAGGGTCGCAGAGCAAACTGTGTTACCAAAACTGGCGTCCGAGCAGTCCTTATTCTGTCTTTACCATCTTATCGCCATACATATTATCCTGTGAAACTACATACTGAAATATTTAAGAATTTTTAATAAAATAAGTGATATTACTTTTGTTGTCAAAATAAGTTAGTTTGCTTACTGATAATTCTGTGGTCAATTGGATTAAAAAGTGACAGTTAAGAAACTAGAAATTTAAATTGGGATTATAGGTGAAATCTGACTAGGGTAAAATGAAAATAATGTGTTTTAAATTATAAGAAATTATCGTATATCATGGTCTTTGCTCAGACAGTAAAAATAAAACTAAAAATTACTTACTTTGAATTGTATCAGACCCATAAAAATCCTTTATTGGAGGATTGAATATATAGTAGCGGTTTAATCGGTTGTTAGGCAACGAATTTGTTGAATAATGGGACTCCATTTTGTCGTTTTGAAAAAAGAGTTTAAAAATTTTGAATCTAAAATTAATTTAAAATATTTTGATAGAATAATTCATTTATATAACTTTCGATCATATGTTAAAATGTACAGAAGTAATTAAGGATCGATTTAAGCTAAATTTTATGAAGGAAGACAGGTAAATTAAACAAATCCACTCACCAGGAAAACTCATATCGAGACCGGTATGATATCGCCATCAAAGAAAATCTGACTCTGGATTCTGGTTTATACGTGGAAACCAGACAGTGGATTCTTCAGAGTGCAAACTACATGCACTATTGTAAGTGACTTTAAGTTTTAACTTTTCATCATTGTGAAGAAAACAACGAGCACATCACACACCAATAAAATATAGTATTTTGTACTTATAAAAAGTAAAGATTATCATAGTAAAGTTAGTATTAGTAAAAACGAATAAAGGGTACTATTCCTTTACATGACAGTTTGCAGATCACCATCAGTGTGATTTATTTAGAACTTTAAAATTAAGAAATAGTTATGTGTGGTGAACTACTTTCGTTTTGACTATAAGTTTCCTATTGCCCAATAGAGGGTGCAAATACTATTATAATCGACGCCATCTTTTGTCCACTATATATTTTAAGTAATAACAAATCTGCAGATTTATGGTAAAATAAAGACTGATTGAAAGAATCACAATTTCATTATAATATTAATTACAATGAGGATTTATTTCTAATTTAATATAATATGATTTATTTTATGATTGTATTTAATTGTTTGGTTTTTTGAAATTGAAATTTAAATAAATTTATTAAATTTGATTTTTATATAAATGAATTTTATTAAAAAAACAAATGGTCTACAAAAATATAAATACAAAGAAATAAAAAGGTAAATTAAATTTAAAATAATATTTTTATAGTCTGGGAACCGACTCCTGGGCTGAGAGCATATCATGCGAAATAACTGATAATTTGATTAGGGTATTTAGTATAAAAGCATAGCCGGAGTTGAATTAATTTTTATAGAAGGGTAATAAATAGAAAATTATTTAAATAAAAAAAGGCGCTCAACAAAACAAGTAAGTAAAATATTGATATAAAATAAAAAATAAATAATTAACAAAATAAAAAAAATTGATTATTTCTAGTTTTTTCCTATTGATACAAAATACTTACTAATTTAAAAACTGCGGTAAATATTTAGTATAATTAATAATTATTAATACAAATTACGTAAAAATATTTAAGGAGGTAATTATTAAAAAAAAAACAGTAAAATCGCAAGGTAAAACAATAAAAAATTCAGTGTGATGGATGAACCTGGTGCCCCAGACAGCACACCAAATCCTTTGGATATCTACTGGACATCCCAATATCCACTGAATGTCCAGTCCATGGTGGATATCTATTTTATATCCATGGGATGTAATTTATAGACATGCAAATGTCCATAAATAATAGTAATTATATAGCAAATTATTAAAAAATTACGCCATTGTGGCTAGTAGTACCATTCAGATATTTAAAATTAATTTTTTTTAGGTGTATTCAATATCCCATGGACATCCACTAAATATATCAAAGTCTAGGCGCGAACGCAAACCATGGTGGATATCCACTAGACGTAATTTTTGATTTTGCCCACTAAGAAGAAAGTCATTCTTGGATCGGTTTCGTCCTTATTAGGACTAGAATTATTTCCTTTTTTAAGAATAGCCCGCCTGGCTATTGATTTTGCTTACTAAGTATAGATGGCGATACCACTACTCATGCTCAACCCGCCGTAATTGAGTTCGAGCGAAATTGGTATTGCAATCAGACTCCATTAGAGACTGGAGTCGAGAATTTCTATTTATTACAGAAGAGTCCTAATAAGGACGAATCCATTCCAAGAATGTCTTATTTGAGTTTGGAATTATTTCCTTTTTTATCTATAGGATATATCCATTGGTTACTTATGAACCTCTACTAAAGATACCCATAAAATATTTTGCTGAATATCCATAGAATATCTTCTATATCCTGGATATAGACGGACATTTGGATATCCATATTAGATCCACTGGATATCTATAAAATATCTTGTAGATATATTGGATATCCACAAAATATATTCTGTGGATATCTCTGGGATTTCTTGTATTGTCTGGGAGATACCCATTAGATATTTTGCTGGATATCTATAGGATATCTTCTATATTCTGGATATAGACGGACATTTGGATATCCATATTAGATCCACGGGTTATTTCTGATATCCTGTGGATATATTGGATATTCACAAAAGATATTTTGTGGATATCTCTGGGATTTGGTGTGTTGTCTGGGTAACTTTCTACCAATCTAGCTAAATATGGTTAAATATTGGTGAGTTGCAGCCTTAAATCTCCGCGTTCGTCGATTTTAAAACGGTTTTTTACTTTCCTATCTGTATACAGATATAAGGAAAGTATAGGAATCATGATTTTTTTCGACCTCGAGTTTTCGACGGATTTTTACGTTTTGAGGTCCCCTGAATCCGTTTTGACTATTTTCGCGATGATGTCTGTGTGTGTGTGTGTCTGTGTGTGTGTGTGTGTGTGTGTGTGTCTGTATAACGCATAACTCATGAACCGATACACGGAAAAACACCAAATTTCAAACTTAAGCTTTATTCCAGCGTCTAATGAGCTGATTAGATTTTGGGCAGAGTCGGAACATCTGGGGGGGTACTTTATAGGTGGTCATTTTTATATTTTATGGAATATATCTGTTATTTACGTTTGGGAAAGAAAATTTTTTAAATAAAAGTTACTTCTTATTTTATTATCTATAATTTTTGTTATTTACAAAATTTTCCTAAAATGGTCCGTATTCGAGAAATTTGACAAAATGTAAAAAAATATTTTTTTTTATAAAAATTGTTCAAACAAAAGTTGTTTGTAATATAATTCTCTATAATTTTTGTCCCATAGATAATTTCTCTAAAATGGACCGTATTCGAGATATTTGAGAAAATGTGTAAATTTCGAAATTTGAAGAAAACTCAAAAACGGATAAAGAAAAAATCAATAAATTTTAAACTTAAGTTTTATTTCGGCATGACGTGAAATGATTAGATTTTGGACAAAGTCGGAACATCTGGGGGGTACTTTATGGGAGGCCGTTTATATATTTTATGGAATATATCTGTTATTTATGTTTGGAGAAGAAAATTGTTCAAATAAAAGTTACTTCTAATATTATTATCTATAATTTTTGCCTTATGTAAAAATTTCCTGAAATGGTCCGTATTCGAGAAATTTGACAAAATGTGCAAAATTCTGATTTTTATGAAAATTGTTGAAATAAAAGTTGTTTGCGATATCGATCTCTATAATATTTGTTCATACATGATTTTTTTTAAATGGACCGTAATGGAAAAATTGTAGGAAAAGTGCTAAATTTAAATTTTTCAGTATTTTCATTTTCAATGAATATCTATAGAAAAATGTTTTGCGGTAGATGTATGTGGACAATGTATATATTTAGTTTATCCTCTAAACATTTATAGAGATGCTGCAATAGGTTGTACACAATAAACGGAAAAAGCCTGTAATAACTAGATAGGAAAGTCATGTGTTGGACACATCAGATTTTTTATTTTGTCAAAATGTTTGTAACCACACTGAAGCCTTTTTTCGACTAGGTATGATGATGGAAAAGCGACAAGGTATTTTTCAGCAGTGTTCCACAATACAGGATACTGTGTTTCAATGTTACGCTGCAACCAGAAGCCTTGGTTGAATTTCTGCTTAAGTTCCTCGTCTGTGCTGACGGTGATCAACTCTTCTTGCATTATCACATTGTCTTCTTCCATGGCCGTGAAATTGTACGGATTTATTATCCATTGAGAAATTTGTAAATTTAAGAGATCCTTAAACCTCTTAGTAAAATCCTTGTGTAATGTGTCCAAGTGAATGACATATGATAAAATAACATCGTCTTAAAACATTTCTGGTAATTTTGACAAATGCGGAAACTGTGAATATTATTTTCTGCTTATACCCACAAAGACCGATATTATTGAATTTGTCATAATCAAGTTGAGATCGTCACTCTGCAGCTGAAAATTTACTTTGTTAAACTTACCAAAGATATCAATCAAATAATAATTATAAATATCTGTTTTACAATTGTTCAGATTTTCTTTCAAATTCGGACCTTTTTCTTGTAAAAACTCCAATACCGATTTAAAAATAGCTGAAAATCTTGCTGAGCAAGATCCTCTTGATGGCCAGCAAACATATAATCTAGGACTTTTGTTACTAAATACTTTCTGTGAATCACACAGTAAGTGACCAGTACCTCAGGCAGTTGTCGCTTTAAGTGAGCGATAAAACCACGATGACGACCAACCATAGATGGTGCACCATCAGTCGCAACAGACAATGTTCTTCCATAGAATTGTAGTGTCGGTAAAAAAATGTTCCACTGCCTGAAAAATCGATTCTCCTATGGTCTAATATGTAGCAGAAAGCAGTTCTTGGCACATATTTATTTGATCTTTAATGTATTGAACATATCATAACAACATAGCTTCATTGCCGGATAATGTAAACTCGTCCAACTGGAGAGAGAAATGTTTGCCATGTCTCGACCCATCTCGTCCATTCGTGTTATTGCTGAAAGGAATTCTCTTTATAATACCATGTGTGGGCTTGTGCAATACACCGTTAAATACCTCCGCAATGGCTGGTAAAATAAGCTGCTCTCCAATTGTGTGGGGTTTCCCAGACTTCGGTATCAGTTAAGATTATAGGACTCTCGTAAACCATCAATCTCTTGCATAGATTATGACGCAAACATCGATCTTATGGATAGCCTTTTCTCTAGTTGAAAGAATGACAAGGGCTAACTTTTTTTGTCAAGATGTACTCTTGAAAAGCGCTCAAAAACCTGTAAGCAAGAAAAATGGAAGGATAAATGAATGGAGACAGCCCTAACGTATATTTTAAATGGGGAACGATGTACACCAAGTGTAATTATCACACGGAGGCGCTCCAAGAGGAAAAATCGCAAAGGAGCAGTGTAGAATGAGAAAACACCAACTTATTTTCCAACCTCGCTATTCACCCCTTTCCGTAGTAAGCCCGTGTGGAGATCGACACAGTCAAAAACTTGAAGTAATTATTTTAGCAATGAGACACTGACTGGCACAGAAATTGAATTTGCACTATAATTGGTTTTGCGAGAGTACTTTCGTCAAGAAGGGTTAACATTAACGATCTACCATCAATATTTGCGGGAAAACAGCTACTACTTATGTGATTGAATCCTGGCTCCGCCCACAGGTACATAATTGGCTGAAGCTCTTTAGAATCGTTTGAAATTTGCAACGGCTGTGTATTTGAAATTTAAACTTTGTCTAGAACAGTGGCGGCTCGTGGGCACTAGCGGCAGTGGGGCACTAGCGGCAGTGTGGCACACACTGGAAAGGAATCCCGGGATTCATTTTTCCCTTAGGAAAACAAGTTCTCAGCTTAATGAAAATTAAATATATTTCAAAACAAATTAAATATTACAAAATTGAAGACTAACTGCTAGGTACCGCTGCAGTTGTATACTATTTCTTACAGTTGAAGTCCATTCTTCTGGATTTTTGGCTAGCGAAGTGATCGATGACCAGATTATTAAAACTTGGAATGAACAGAATAAGTTTTTTTTCGATGGATAACATGGCATATTTTACTTACAGAACTAAACCGTGTTTCAAATAATTATCATAAAACGGAAACCGAACCTCATGTACAATCAGTTGGGGCAATAACGATTTCTGAATGTGACTACACGGAGCTAAATGTGACCACTCAAAATGCATTTAACTATGTATGTGGCTATTTAATCAAGAAATCATTACATATCCACTCTTGCAAAATTTGCGTAAATTTCTCAGAAGAATGCAATTTACTTAACAATTCTAATTTGTTAACGCATTTTAAATCATACGACTCTGAAGAAAAGGTGTTTGGCTATTTAAAATCTCCCAGCGAAAAATTTCTCTTTTATATTTTCAAATTAGAAAAAAATATTTATATCTCTATTTGATAGTTTGTAAACTAAGCCTGGAATTTCCAACGCATACCCTTTTGAGATGAGCAAAATAGAATTTGGTCATCCTTGCCAACAATTTGCGAAAATGTACACCATTAAATTAATTATAAGAATCAGAATTTTTTATACTCTTAAATATGCAAACAGAGATTAGAAATCCTCGAAAAAATCAGACAAAACCAAAAGAAAAATTAAAATTTTGTCCTATTTATAAATATTATTGCCTTTTTTTTCCTCATATTTTTGACTGCTTTATAAAAAAAAAGGTATTTTTCTTTGTAGTTTTATTTCTTAAATATTCCAATAGTCCAACTATAGTATATTACATTACGTGTGTGGAAAGTGACATTTTTCACACAAGTAATGTACAATATTTTTCCATCGACCAAAAAATAATTTCATCAAAACATGTAAAACCAGGTTATTATTATAATAATTAAAATGTATTTAAAAAAATAATCAACAAAAATCGTATTTATTCAATTTTCATATTTTCTAAACAAATAAAAAAAAATCTGGCACAGCCAGGATTTGAACGCGGTCGCTAGACGGTCTCAAATTCAAAGTTGACGCTCTAACCAACTAAGCTAACAGGCCTTACGGTAATTGATTGATCTAATCGCTTATGTGTTTAACCAGAATAAAAAGCAAATATATCTGTTATTTTAAAATTATTTTAATAATAATTGTTAAAGATAAATATCTAGGATCTAATTTACAACAATTTCAATAATTTAACAATCATATCGATTTTAGTATTAATATGGACATTACATAGATCAAAATAGAAATGATATGTTTGACATTTTGTGACAGAGCTACTGCGGAAAGTAGCATATTCGTACACGGGTGGAAAGTAAATTCTTATTCATACGCGTGTGATATAGGGCACTTTCCATAGGACTATATAGTGTGATATGTGTCACTTTCCTAAGTGGTCGTAGGAAAACGTTTTTTCGTAATCACAATAAATAAATTATTATCATGGTCCAACAAAAGCGCACCTTAAGCCGAAACCGGCATCGCCTTTTTGAGGAAGCCGGTAAAGATGCCGCTGCGTACATTCGTATCGGGTCTAGGTAATCTGTGCCATGGGTACAGCTCGTCACGATGAGGACAGCGCCCCGCTTGTGACGTATAATTCATTGCATGTGTTCATCTCTTGCTAAACGATATTGTCGTTGTCCTTGTTTTTCGCATCATAATGAGAGAGAAAACAACAGAGGCACACATTTACTGTGCCCTGTGCCCATCTTCCACTTAATTTCGGAATTCTCGGAACGTCGCTCAACGCAAGGTCGTCCAGTGTCGTGCCAACGCGGTTTGCGCTGAATATTAGATAAAATAATAATAGGCATTGAGGAAAATATAAAATATGTAAGTTATTATTTTTTTTTTGTTTATTATACTAGGGCATGTGCCCAAGTGCCCTTACGGGCAAACCGCCACTTCTAGAATATATAAAAACGAAATTCAATTAGAAAATATTTACTTTTTACAAAGCTATAGGAGGGATGTACGATGTACGTAGGGCGTTAAATAAAATATGTTTGCTATTCATTCACTTCGGCAGGAGGTTCCCTCTCTAAAAACTATTTCACTCGCAATGAAATGAGACAGTTTGGACGGACGAAATGATTTGGATAAGTCTAAATTATTTCTGTGTATGTAGATATTTCATTCAGGTATAAATGAATTACGGAAATATGAATTTTCAAAGTTGTTCTCGTGAAAAAGAGTAACTAGTCTCCGAACTTTAGGAAGCATTAGATTACTTCTTGACTGATTATAATTGAAAATTTAATATTAAAAATTAAATAAGTTTACTGGCGTTCGAGTACGAATGTCAGCCGTAAAACCACAATTACTTTTGTCGACGTAAGAGTGATTGCAAAAATTAGTATTTGCGGATTCGGTAAATTGGGTATCGTTGCGGAGCTGCAACTCGGGTAAGAATTGGGTCGACGCTACGGGACCCTATAACAGAAGAAAAGAGAAAAACACTCGACCATCGACCAAGTTCAGATATCATCGAGAATAAAAGTTTGCTCCACCGTCTTTTTGGATGTGGCTCAAACTTTCAAGAAAGTATCACATGAAAGCCTGATTCAAAAACAACATTTTCCTGCCACGTCAATACCGTAAACTACTAAAATCCTATTTATCACAAAAAATTTCAGTATTGACAGATTAAACAGGAAGAAGCATATATTCCGACCTAATAAAAATTTAGGCAAGGGTACCTCAAGATAGTGTACTAGGTCCAGTAGGGGAGAGTGCGGAGGGTTCGGCCCCTGGGAGGATCGGCCATCAACTATTTAATTTAACTATTTCAAATTTCCTGCGAAATGTCAATAATTTTTAACGCGTATTAGCTTGTTTTTAATATTGAGCCGCATGAACAGCGCCTCACAAGTGTTTGTTTGTGATGATACATTTTTGAATGGTTTTAGAGAAAATAATGTGAGTTTTGCAATTTACCAATTTAAGAAACTTTTGGGAATAGTCAATTTGTAAAAATATTTTAGTTAGTGTTCGTATTTAGAGGCATATTTAGAGCTATGGTTCATAAATAACCTAACCTTAAATATAAATAGTAACTGACCCACGTGCCATGTTTGTGAATTTTGACTAATGGTGATGCTTCGGCCCCTAGACAGGTGGAGGTTTTGGCCACGGCCGAAATCATCCCCACATCTAGAATGGGTATTACTTAAATAACTTTTTGTTCGATTTTGTAGATGCCTCGAAGCTATAAACGCAAAACTGACAGAACGTTGAAGTTGATGAACTGATGGTAACAAATGCAATACGCTCCAATTTTTACAAGAGAATGTTTCATATGAAGAAATTATTTTTCTCCATCAGCGTCTAGGGCTGAATATATCCCGTTGTCCAACGTTGGTGCTAGGAAAGAAACAAAAAGGGCACCGCGAAAGCCCCGCTCGAGGTGTAGTTGCTCAGGTCTAGTTGCGATTGTAGAAGGAAGTTATACTTAAAGGATGATCAAATTTGAAATTTAATTATGTTTTTTTATTTATTTTTTCTTTTAGAAATCCAAAAAGTTCAATTTAATGTCAAGACAAAACAGCAATATCTCTCACGTGATTTTAATGTGCCAACCCGGGCTCGATAGAACGTTTTTCAGAGAGCCAAAAATGACACAACAGAACGCCCGCACTCCTAAAAGTCCTAAAAGTCGCTCAACAAGCGTACTCATCGTTAGAGAGAGATAAAAACCGGGAACAAAAAAAAACACAAAGTACCATTTGTTCCAGAGGTAGGCTCTGATGAGTGAACATGAATTTAGGAGAAAAAGTTTTAAAGGCCAAAGAGAAATTCAACCAGCTTACACTTTCCGATTATTACTGATATAGCAATGGTGCAAGTTAATGATATTGAGGCTAGGTTTGCTCAACCACAAAAATCTGGAACTACACGAACTCAATCACTGTGTTGATTCAATTTCCAAAGAATGGATTTTCATTAAAGCTTATTTTTTTTTTTCACAATACTTTTGTTTCAATGTATACTTATCGAGAAAACCTTCTTTTTGCTTAATTGAGGTTATACAACTTTTGTACTAAATAATATGCTAATAAACATATCTTTCATACTAATTTATACATAAGCCGAATGCTCCCTCAGTACTGGCCGAATCCTCGCTCAGTACTGGCCGAATCTGCCTCCGGTGGCTGAGGATTCGACCAAAGTATTGACATTTTTTTATTGCGTAAAATCCTGAACATACGTTTATGTCAATATTTTGGCTTTTATTGGTCCTAGAAGTGTCTAAAGATTATGTAACAATACAAACTCTCAATATTTAACAAAAAATATTGGTTTTATGAGTTAATTTCTACGAACTGGCCGAATATCATTCACCCTCTCCCCCAGTCTACTTGTTGTATACCAGAGATATTCCTTATCTTGAGTCCAATTAATACTATCGCAACATTTAAAGTGGAGTCTGTTGAAAATACAATAGAAACATTTGCCAACAGTCACCAACAACAACTGCCCAACATGAGAACATTGAGGTTATCTAGCTCAACAATGTCAGTCTAATAAGACTCAATAGATCCAACCAAGCGTTTTGAGTTAGTTCACTGATGTTGAACCACTTTCTCCATGAAAATGTAGTGAACAAATTTAAGTATCTTTAGTACCTAACATCATCCATCAATCGATCGAAAACCTTTGTCACTTCGACTACATTTTTTCATTCATAATGCTCATTTTGAACATGTTTTAATATGTATTTTGCCTAATTTGATAGTTTTTTACGATATTGCAGGCAAGACTTTTTATCAAATATTAATTTATACCGTGTGTCACTTTTACATACTCATAACAATACCGTTTAGTTTTTCGTTTCCGTATTAATAACATAATTAATTGATTGCACTTATCACAAATAGCACACAACATCCCCAGGATATCCTGTCAATATCCTATTCATAGCGCATATCCCGGGACATTCCTCGTATATCCTAAAGATATAGCAATACCTCGTATATACGAAAATCTTATTATTCTAGGTATATCCAGGACTTGCCAGCTTAGTTCTAGATGCCGAGGCCAGTTCATAGATAAACTAATAAAGAAGATGGTCGGATTCTGTGTTAATCTTTGGAAACGTAGTGCTGCGAATTAGTATGGTACGGATCTTTTTTGAACTACAGTGGCTGATTGATTTGTCAGTAACAGGCATAAAAAAAGAAGAGTGTTAACGTAACCGCGGTTCATTTAAATATCTTTATTTATTTATTTATATTTTTTGGGGTTCATTACTTTAAAAAGAAAAACTAATATTTATATTAAAATATTGTATTTAACATATATATTAGTTTTTTTTTAGTTATAAAACCCCAAAAAATGTATACAAAAATGTAGACAAAAAATATTTACACTGAAATAAAATATAAGACAAATATATTTAAATTATTTATTATACAGTAATACATACATAATGTGTTAATAAAGAACAATTGTAAGTGAAATGAATACTAGTTTCCCCACATTCTTGTAAAAATGGACCATACTTTGATGGGCGTCAGGTGTTTCCTATAAAAACAAAACAAAAAGTGTACATATATGTTATTGAACAATTTCTCTTATCAAAATGTTGACCATTTTTATAAAACTAAGTTATTTTTAATTATTTGACGAAGATTGAGAACGACGCAGTCAACATATCCAACAATTTTGTCAATAACTGTATCAAAAGTGAGTTTTTCGGTTAGAGCTATTTCGTCGAACATTAAAATACAATTCCTATCAATTTCTGGCATTTTTCTAACAATTTCTTTAAATCTGGAAAACACTGAATCATTTATCCCCGTTTCAAAATGTAAATCACTTAAAATTTGTTGGATAGTAGATTTACTAGGCAACGAAATGCATTTTCTTAAAAAATTATATGCTCTTGGACCATTTTTATATAAAGAAAAAATTTTATTCTGAGTGGTCCAAGAGAGTTTCTTTCTCTTACAATTTTCTAAACTACTTTTAAAGAATTTAATTCCAATCGGATCTAATTTATTATTAAAATCTGAAAATAACTGAGTTTTGGATAATTCAAAGGCTTTCTTGATTTTATTTTTGGAAACACGTAGAGCTTTCTTTAGCTTACAAATTCTAACGTTTTGTTCTCTATTAATAAAATACAGCTTTTTCTCTTTGGGACTTAAATTTTTGACTTTACTTTCATTTATTTGTTGCAAAACAGTTTTTCTCCGTTTGGAGGGTTGTTCAAATTGTACATCACTAATATTTAGTTTACGTTTGCAACTAATTTCTTGATTTTCGTTGCTGATTAGCAAATCTATCTTATGCTGCTGTGTTTGTGCTTCAGCCTCAATATATTCTGAAATCTGGCTCTCGGGTTGTATATTTGAACTGGATGCATAATTATCTAAAGAAATTGGTACAGAATGCACAACTAGTCGTTTACGTTTTGAGGAAACCTTACTAAAAGACTGGCAAAAAATGATCTTCACAAAGATAGCGAGTATTATTATCATCTAAAGTTAAATTTAAATTCTTAAACCAGTTCTGGCGAACTTTAACATCAGAAGGAAAATGAAAAAATGCTTTATTTGAATAACCAACTTGCTGAATATTAGAATACTTATTTAAACAATTAGGAGCTGAACAAGAATACTTAACTATATCCGGGCCAGACATTTTTGTTTCAAATATTAGAAAAGGAATTGTTGAAATATGAAGTTAGATACCTATATATCGTTAAGGCTAAGAAAACAATGATAAACAAAGTCCTTAAATACTTAATATTAAATTAAAGTTAATACTTACTAATTACATCAAATCAGCACCGTGTTTCTTAACCTAAAAATAACTTACCTACCTATGTAACTTACATCATAAAATAAAAATAAGTTTTATTTTATCATCATATCCCGCCTTCCGCCATCACGTTTTTCATTTTTTACAAGGTTGTCAATCCCGTCTTTTAAAAATCTCAGCAATAGTATGGACATTGTATGGATGGTATGGTGCGCATGTAGATTGATAAAAAATTAAAATAAAATGAATTTGAAATAACTATCATCTCATGAAAGTTTACGGAAACCGGCAACATCGCTTTCATACTATTGCGATGGTGGCGCTAACTAATAGTATGCTGGGAACTACGCCGTGTTGACAGTGGCGGGCATTTAATAAATTCATCTTGTTTTACATTAATTTATCTATGGGCCAGTTTCTTCTTTTTTTCTTTCGAATATTATCGGATCGGAAGAGATTTTAAGGTTAGCGAAGCGTGTGTAGTGCATAAAAAACGATAATTGTGATCATATTGTGCAATATTGTGATTGTTCGTTCAGGTAGGTGCAGTATTAAGTATAATTGTAAACAAATATTACATGCGAGCCAAACGGCAAAAAATTTCGGACTAAAACGTTCCGTTAGAACGTAAGTGAAAGTGTGGTTTGTAGTTCAACTAAAAATGAACTTTTTTTACATGCCAAATTCGGAGGCACTGTCAGTGAATTGCAACAGTTCCTCTGAAATTGAAAATAATGAAACATTGGAAACAGTGTTAACACCATATATCCAATCATGTTCTTACACATTTAATAACAGCTCCTTGAACAGTATAATCACAAACACATCTACTCAAATATCTAATAATTTATCCCCAGAACATACCGAAGCTAATGTTTTGCCCAGATCTCTTGCTCAATGGGCAATTAATTATAATATTACTTGTCAAACGATTCAACCCTCTCATGACAACTACTGTTTATGTATTAAACTAAAATGCACAGGAAAAAATATTTTTGCATCAACGATTTATTGCTATTTGTTCTCTTGTAAATTGTATATTCATCCTTAAATAATGAATGTTTGTTTTTTGCAGAAGCAGATAAGAGAGCAAAAATATCAACGTATCAAAAAAAGAGTGGGAGAAGTCAATTGCTGCATGGCTCAAGAAGGCGAAAGAGCGGCAAGATAGGACACACAAACAATTCTTTTCCCATTCAAAAACATGATTTTTTTAAATATTTAAAATAAATAAAAATTTAAATGAACATCTTTTTTATTCATAAAATATTAATCTATGTACCCTTTAAGTATCCTTTTAATAGCATATGGATGTAGTGCAGTGTATATCCCGAGGATAAAGTATACGGGATATCCCGGGGATAAAGTATTGGGATATGCCGAGGACGTCCCGTTTTTTAACATTGTATATCCTCAGGATGTACTAGGGATATCGCATAGCCGAAACCGTATATCCCGAGGATATAGACTAATGTCCCATCGGATATCCTCGGGATATCCCTGGTACAGACTTGTGCTAACTGGGATTACTTTACTTTTTTTATCCCATTTTTTTAAACGAATATACTTAAAATTAATATTTATCGATTATAATTTTTTTCACGTGGACATTTTAACATGCTTGTTAACAAAAAAACAGTACGAAAAAGATGGCTGATACTGACGCATGCGCACAAAAAAAATTGTGATGAAAAGGCCTATTGATCTTAATGATCAAAATGTAATAATCATAAATGCTTTACATGACTTCTATTACCCGTTTTCAAAAATTATATTCAAGTAATGTTTGGGTTTTTTTCAAACCCAATTTTGAAAATTAAAACTGCAGAGTTTACTATTTTGTATTCTATAATTATTTATCATTTAGTCATTCAATGTTTTTAACAATGCCAGGTAAATATTAAAATTTCTATAACTTGAAAAAAACCTACTTAAAATATTTTTACATATTACTTAGCGACTTTATTTTACATTAAAATTATACATAAAATATAAAAAAAAATACAATTGGAAGAACATTTCTGATTAGTCCAGTCCAGTCAGAATATTGCAGAACTAGAGCTGAAAAGTGACCCTCTTTTTTGTATAAGTACGAGTACCTGTACGTTATACTTTTGACTGCTTGTAAACAGAAATAATGTTAACTAATTCATTATTATTAATAGTAATTTTTATAAACATATAAATTTTGGTATTATTACATTTAATAAAACAAAACTATTTAGAATTATGTTTCTTATAAACTAAATTATTGCGTAAATATTTATAACAGTATATTTTTTACTTTCGTATTCTATTAATTATACATTATACACATCATAATAATAAATCAGTGGTGTAGGTAAGGAGTGGTCATATTTGATTTGAAATTTATTTAAAAAAAAAATCATTTAACTGTAAATCATGCAAATTTTATCTATTTTTGTATTTTAACTGTAGGTACTTAATGTGAAAAACAATTTAACCAATATAAATTAAATATCCTTCGCTACGTCACTGAGATATAAGTCTAAATTTATAACAATATTTTTAACAATGTACATTAAGATATTCAAACGTACTAATTAGTAACTATCATTCAATTCCATCAAATAACGACACGTTTAAACACCGTTATATTTAATAAAATACTTTCTACATTAAAAATAGTCTTACTAGTGACAATGTATTATAGAAATTCTTTATAGTTGTTGATTTTCCTAGCTGTAAGTAGAATGGCTGCAATTTGTATTGCATTACTATGGACTTACATAACTCTTCGCAATGCGCTAGTTCAGTGTGATGTCATTTTGGTTCCACTGATATTTAATTCTAACCAAACTTTTAACAAAAACATCAATAAATTTGACATATACGTTTTTACTGTTTTTATTTTATTTCAAAATATTGTTTACAGGTCATAAAAAATAGTTTAAAGGTATGTAATTGGTAACTAAACGATTGCATATTTGATACATGCTATCTACTTACTTTAGGAATATATTTATAAAAGTGATAAAAACGATATAATTTAGGTAAACAAAACGAACAAAACGCACTCAAAAAATCTACTGTCACTTTAATTGTCAGTGGAACCATAATTAGGCATTCCAACGACCTGTCAAACAATAGGTGCCAGTGGGAAATTCTTGTATATTTAAGGGGGTAGCGACATAGTCTTGGCAACTTGGACGCTATTTTTATTCGAAGTAGTACTCGCCAAGCCTGCCAATTTATGAAGAAATGTATAGGTGGGTTTTTTAAATATTATTTTTATTGTGTTTGACATAAAATATTTAAATGTAATCCATTATGCATGATTTTACGTAAAGTAGATAGAATACACCATATGTCGCCACCCTTAGATATACCAAACCTGCCCACTGGTAATTCATTTGTTTGGAATGCCTAATTACATCATCACTGAACTAGCGCATACATTGCAATCAAGTTTGCCAACTTAAGTCATTAAACAGGTACACCAACTTAATTAAGGTAACAGGTGTGCCAATATACTAAGAAAAACAAAAATACAATTTAGTAGCTTTGTTCGCGAAGCCTGTCACCGACAAGTACACTGATAAATATTCAGAAACTTTTATGCGCAACTGCGATTTGTAACATATCCCTGACAAGAGACCACCGCGGACGCGAACGACTTGTGTACCAAAATGACTATCAGTGAGACAAAAGACTGTAGATTGTGAAGATCGTTTTTATAAATAAATTTTAGAAAGACCCCATTCCAAAAATTGTAGTTTTTAATTGTTGTTTAATTTTATTAGTTCGAACATTCAAGTTTTAGTTATAATTTATTGGAATATTAGGCATAATTAAAAACTCAAATAACGATTCCTCTTTATTCCGTTCCTTTTTTCTCTTCGTTTACGTAATTTTTTGCATTATTTGTCGGCCCTGTGCTCCGCGAACAAAGCAAATATAATTAAATAAAAGATACACATCATTGATAATTCTTTCATTACAACCAAACAAAAAACATGTCAAAAGATCTAGGTAGTTTTAAACTGATTAAGCGCTTATTTCAACCATTTTTCCCCATAATTGTAGCTGCATTACGACTTGCGCCAATAAATAAGTTTTTTTTACTACTAACATGAGAAATCACCATTATTTACTCCATTCCTCTAATGAGAAGTAATATTTCTCTCCCTAGGTAAATAATGATAATAAAAAAAACCTAGGTAAATAATGAAACTAAATTTCATTAGTTTCATTTTGTTAATTTGACAACTAAACTCCCAGACTACTTGATATTTTGAAATATTTGAAAAATAAGTAGGAAATAACTAAAGCTGGGTTTATTAAAATCTAATCAAATCAAATATGATAATATATATCAGTGTTAATAGTAAAAATATATATTAACTAGGAAATTCAACACCGGCTTTAAAAATTATTAATTAATAACAATAAATCCATGTCATTAAAATATCAAAAATGCAATGGGATATTTCCTAGAATCATACCAAAATTTGACACATGCCAAATTTTTACATAAATAAAGCCAGTCTGATTAGAAACACGCTCCAGTCTGCTTGATATTTCGAAATATTTAACAAATTGTTAGGAAATTACTTATGTCAAAATTAAAATTGCTAATACATTAATGTTAGTAGTAAAAAAAATTCTATATATACCTCGGCTGAGAAAGCTATTATTTACCTCGCACATTATATCCCTCGGCGCTACGCGCCTCAGGATATAAAAGTGCTCGGTAAATAATAGCTCACTTCTCACCCTAGGTATATAATGTACTATTATTGCTAGCATCGAGATAGAATGAAGTAGAGACGACATGAACACTGTTTCGCGATATGACAGATGGAACAATAAGGCAGATGCTACTAGTTTTATTACATTCTTGAGGAATCCAATGCTACGTTAGTACACTTGAACCGAAATTAAGTAGGTACTTTATTCCCGAACGTACAGATAATGAGCCAGTAACGGATTGTTCTAAGAGGCAGATGAGGCAGTGCCTCACCAACAAATTTTGATCTGTTGGTTCTACTATTTCGATTAAAACATTGCAAAATTAAAAAAAATATCCGTCCCTCCGATGTCACATTTTTCCGCACGTTAAGTCAAAAACGAAAAATGATATCAACTTGAAAATTTTAGGGGACGGAGCCTATTTATTTTGAAAAAAATCTGAAGAGGGGGTAAAGGGGCGTTGAAGTATTAAAAAAAATCCTTACTAAAAAACGAAAAATGATATCAACTTGAAATTGTTAGCAAAAATCTAGCCCTATTTTGAGGTTTGTTTTTTAAAAATGGGGGGTTAAGGGGAGGTTAAAATTAAAAAAAAATATAGCGATATCAACAAGCTCTATTAGGGAATAATGCCTATTTATTCCGAAAAAAAAAATCTGAATAAAAATGAGGGATAAGGGTGGTTAATATATTGAAAAAATTTTAACTCAGAAACAGAAAACGATATAATATTGAAATCTTCAGGAAAAATCAAGCTTTATAAGGAGATGAAGCTAATTGATTATGAAAAAAATCTGATTAAAAATTAGGATTAAGACTCCCCCCTGGCTCTGTTAAACTGTGAAGAGAATAATATAGAATGCCATATAATATATCTTCATTCTCGTTATAGAATATTTTTTGGTTTTAGTTTTTTTAGGTGCTATTGAATATTTTTTTATTTTGAAACTGCTTCATAACTGAAGTCACAATTTATTTTTATTTTTGCCTTCGTTTTAAATGGAGCTATTTTCCAGAATTTAAGTTTTTTGCAAACATTTTCACATAATCCTTTCCTGCCTAGTCTGTTACCCCCTTCCTTTCCAGGCAAGAGTCATCTATGCCTCTACGCTGGTCAGGGCCGCCCAGAACCAGATCCGGCCCCGGGACAATTTTCCAGGTCGGGGCCCGCGACAACAATTTTATATAATAAATAGGTCTTTAAGCAAAAACTAAAACCTCTCCACTTTAGTGAAATCTCTAAAAAAAGGTCCTCCCTTTTGTGATTCTCGTGGCGAACTTCTAAAAAAAAGTCCTCACCTAAAGCTGCCGGGTCCCCATTTGAGTCCGGGCCCCGGGAATTAGGCCCGGCTACCCGCCCCTCTCTTGTCGGCCCTGACGCTGGTTCTTATTGAATAGTTTTATAACTAACTATTTGGAGAATTTATAACTGAAGTCAGAATTTTGCGCAGTATAGAATTATTACCTACTGCGCAGAATTCTAACATCAGTGACTAGTGACTTTCTTTCATGTCACTGTGGAACAATTTAATACATTTTTATGAATTCCAGTAGATTTCTTATAATAATCTAGTACCTACCCAGAGATAACAGAGATATAACCATTCATTGATAACATATAATATTCACGATGCCCAAAATAATTCGACAATAGATACACTCTATTTGTAGGGACGCGACGAGGAGACGAAAGGTGAGAAGTAAGAGAGGGGATGAAGAGAAGAATTTTACGCAGATACACCTTATTTTTATCAATGATAAAAGTGTAAGACGCTGTGCGCTTATAATAAACAACGTAAATATCGATGACGGTGTAAGCCCTGTTGCCACTTCCAACCTAACATTATTACATCTAAGTTAATGAAATTACATCTTATTTAGTTAAATTTAATATAACTAATGATTCAAAATTTTTTCAGTTCTGTTGGAATAAAATTAGGTTGAATTATTTTAGCTTTTTTAATATATGTAAATAATTTTGTAAACAAAACGAGAATAATGAAATAGGCATATGACAGCAGCGGATATTATACCCTCCTGTGTCCCTTAGAATATGTCTTATTCAGGACCGCACGATATTTGTTAGTAGTTACATCTCCTCGTTATCTCTGTACCTACCTAACAAAAATATTATGGCATCACTGTACGTCGATATTTTTTGTAATTCCAAAAATAATTGCATTGGCTGATGAATAGAACATTAGTGCGCAGACGTGCAATAGTGATTGACGTCATTTTATTTACAAAGCTGCTCATAGACAAAGAAATAAAACAGAAACATGGGTCGACTCAGACTTGAGAAATAAGCAAAAACCTTGTTGCTCAAAAGGGTTGAAACAGTTCGGAAAATTAGCCATCAAGATTGCCAGATCTGGCACCTTTTGAATTTTTCTGTAAAGTTAACAATTTAAACAGGAGTTTAGATAAATTTACTTGGGAACGAAGCACCTACGTATCATTGATGTAAAATCAAAAATGTTTATAAAAAACAGACACAAAATTATTTCGATGGTGTTAAACGTGTTATTATAACAAATGGTTATGTACATTTAATACAAACAAAATATGCACATATTTAGGTACCAATACCAGGCACGTATGTATACATGGGATAGGGGAAATGGAAGCCCTTGATGAATAATAAAAATTATTGGCATGAATATTAAAAAGTAAATAGATAACTATTCAACAATCTTATTTTTTTTAAATCCCGAATCTCACCTACGCGCCTGCGTGAAATCAAAATGACAAACCATATCTTATGATTTTTAAAAACAATTCGATGGAATATGAAATATGAGTTATAAGAAAATAAATGTTAGGTACGAGAATGAGTACGTACTATTTTTTTTATTTGCAAAAAATTGTATAAAGTTTGACGCGATATATCTAGATAAATATAAAATTAAAAAAGTTTATAACAAGAAAGATATAAAATTTAATAATCTACAAAAAAAGGTTATTAATATTTTTGTCACAGGATACATTTTTAACTTAGTTTGTGAAAATAGCCTGTCAGTCATTGAAAAAATAACAAGTAAAAGAAAAATCATAACATTTGTAGATTTTGGTGTATCATTTTATTTCATATTGTATTCCAAAAACGATAATTATATAATAATTAAGCCTACAAATACCCTTAATACAATATACATTCAATACAACGATATTTTTTTAACTATAAATATTGGAAGACATACAGTTAATATTTACCACAGATACATCTGGAAGACGTGGTTACAAAAATTGTATATTATTAGTTTTTGAGTGTTTAATACACCTTTTTGGAAAATATATTAAAACCTTACAACCACATAATTATTAAATACTAGATTGTTTTTTAATACTATCATGATTAAAAAATAATAAATAAATTTTTTTTATAAAAATAATTGCGCCATTCGGTATATAAAGTTTTGTATATTTTCCAATTCATAAATATATAATATACAATTTTTTTTTGGAAGACTTTATTACACGATTTTGTTTATTGTCTAAGTACTGATTTTAACTCTTTTTTTTGTTTTCATAAAATGCTATTTTGTAACAAAAACGAACTAGGTATTCGATATGGAGGTCAAAACAAAAATTATTTGACAGATCAACAGAAATTGTTTTTACTTTACATTTTTATCTAGTCAAAAATCGTAAGATAAATTTTAATTAGGCCATAAGTAAATAAATTCGTAAATATCAGTAAATAAATTTAAACATTTTTAATCCATTTTTTACTTGGTTACTTTTTATAAAATATAATGCAAATTAAAATATAGAGGGTGTCCCATTAGTGCGTAATTGTTCAATATTTCAATTTGTGTTATAGACACGCGATCAAGTGTTAAATAAAAGTTATATGGATTTAAAAAATACATATCTTAAAAATATTTCCGAATATATGTTGCGTTATTGCCTGGCAAATAAAATGTATATTTTTTTAATAGAACACCCTGTATTTTATTTCAGTTTTAGAATGGTTTGGTAATACTGTATTCAACACTAGAATTTTTTTAAAAAATATTTCAGGGTTGCTTAGCAATTATTTTTTTTTTTTGAAGTTAAAGAATGATGCTGACCTCAAACTAAATTATCCATGATTTTAAAATTGTTTTAAATACAGACTCATAAGAGACTAAACTAACTAATAGTGGTGATAGAACTGGATTTTTTTATACAGAGTGTTTTGAAACATGTCTTAAATATGGCCAATTTTATGTTCAATTTCCTCAATTTTTTTCAAATGCAACACCCTGTATATTATTTTAAAATAAAATTATATATGTACCTATTCAACGATAGCATATGTTAACCACTAACACATATACAGAGTGTCCCATCAGTGCTTAATTGATCGATAGCTGTTTTATTATTGGAAATAAGAAAAAAATAATATAAGATTTCTATGACCATATTTAACTATTATTCTTAATTATACAAGGTGTTCCATAAATGGAGGGCTGACCAAACCTATACATTTTTAAAGCAAAACAGCTTGGAGATAGTTATACATATTTGATTGTTTTAACATCGTCAAACAATTTTAATAGGCTTCACTAATTTGCTATGTAGTATACAGGGTGTACCAATAAAAACTCCCAGGCCGGATATTTTGGTAAGTAATAGAGATATTTTATTTCTGTGAAAGCCAATTAATAGAGCGCTAAGGGAGCTTCAATTTTAGAAATAAATTGCTTTTAAATAGGACAATATGTAGATGGCGCTTCGCTCAATATTTTTTTTTCGATGGAAGGATTTTTCTTGTGTAGCGCATCTTGTAAAAAATGCATTTTTAAGTAGATTTTGTTCTATGAACTAATTCGATATATCTAGCCATTCCATCCTGTTTTTTAGCATTAATCATTGAATTTTGAGAAAATGCTAAAACAGGTCTAGTTTTATTCCAAATTAGAATATTTTTACAATACAGACATCTGTCATGTGTCAACCCCCTCCCTTGCGCTTCTCCAACACCTTAATTTTAAATAGGTAATGTACCATGTATGGCACATTATTAAAAAGTTAATTTAATGGGGGATTCAGAAATATTTATGTACATTGCACTACTTAAATTTGATCACCCTCTAGCGGGATAAAAACTACTACGTATTATAGAGTGTGACACTACAATGTGTAGTACATAATTAAAAAGGTAATTTTATGGGGAATTTAGAAATAAGACTGTTTATTGCGATACTTTTAATTGTACCGCCCTCGATCGGGATAAAAACTACGTATTATAAAGTGTGATACCTTATTTGAAAGCAAATTTAATTAATAATTCAATGCACCACAACATTAATATAATTATCCTCCATATTGCACTTGTAATAGTTTGAAAATTAGTCATGCATTATTTAAATCATTATTGCTAACTTTATTTTGTTGCAAGTGCAATATGGAATTATTTATATTAATGTAATGTAGTGCATTGAATTAGTAAATAAATTAGCTTTCAAATGAAGTGTCACACTTTATAATACGTTACAGGTTTTATTATTCCGATAGAGGGCGCTAAAATTAGGAGTATCGCAATAAACAGTCATATTTCTGACTTCCCCATAAAATTACCTTTTTAATGATGTGCCATACATGATACATTCCTTATGTAAAATTAAGGGGTTGGAGAAGTGAAAGGGAGGGGGTTGATACAAGACAGATGTCTGTATTGTAAAAATGTGTTTATAATTTGGAATAAAAATCAACCTGTTTTAGCATTTTCTAAAAATCTAATGATTAATGCCGAAAAACAGGATGAAACTGTTTATAGTGATCCACTCTGTATATCAAAAATGGCTAGATTTGTCGAATTAGTTTATGGAAGAAAATTTGCTTTGAAATGCATTTTTTACAAGATGCGCTATATAAGAAAGATCTTCCCATCCAAAAAACAATATTGAGCGCAGCGCCATCTACATATTGGCCTTTTTAAAATTAATTTATATCAAAAATTGAAGCTTCCTTAGTGCTCTATTAACTGCTTTTACAGAATTAAAATATCTCTATTACCAAAATATTTGTTTATATTTCTATTTTGAAAATATATAAATATCTTCTTAATCTGTTGATCTTTCAAGTTTTTGTTTTTCAACGCTCTAAAATGTGTAGTTCGTTAAATTATTTGTTTTATTGTCTACATTCACAACAGGTTTTTTTTAACTGTCAAACGAACACTTTTGTCTTTGTGTCAAATTTAAAATATTTACTTATTCATATAAAATGTCTAGAAACGACAACCCTTATTCAAAAATGCTTCAAATGAGATCTTTAACTTAAATTTTTCTACGTTCATGCAAAAACAAAACTTTATTAAACTATATTTAATGAAAAAACTGGTTCTTTATTGCACTAGTGCAATAAAAATTTTATTGCACACATCTGTCATTTTTCTACATCGTTTTATGATCATGACAAACATAAATATTCAAATCAACGCCAAATATTTAGTCCATTTTCATTTTCTGTCTTACGTTTTAAAAACAATTGCATATTATATATATATTTAATAAATAAATTAAGTAAAAATATCATTACAAATTATGAACACAAACGTAAATAAATGCCTCAAACAAAGGTACACGATCACGGCTACTATGATTTGGATAATACAACTCCAGTTCTATAAAACATTTTTTTGGTTTTTGCACGAACGTAGAAAAAATATTGTATGCAACTCGTGCAAAAAGTGTTTATTGCACTCGACGTGTTGGACAATTTCACGTCGCGTGCAATAAACACTTTTTGTACTTGTTGCATAAATAACTATTAATAACAGCAGAAATTAATTGGTTAACATTCGCATTTACAAAGCATTTTTAAATAGTTATCTACGTGTAAATATTTAAAGACAGAGACGTAATTTCAGAGAAGAGTAGAGTTGAGTGATGGCGTGATTTTTCTGTCATATTTTGAATTATTGTTACTGTGCGATTAAAAAATTAAATAATTGTTAATATTTTTCTAGAAAACGTTTTAGAAAACGATAGGAAGATATTATGTGAAATTTGTCAGCTCATCAAGAATAAAATAATTAAATAACAATTTGTGAAGTATCGTCCATCTCTATTGGATATTCATTAAAATAAGTTCCTATTAAGGATTTACATGTAGGTGAATTGAAAGATGCTTTGAGAATTAGGCTCCAAATATTCCAATTATAAACCAGTTGTGAATGATCAAATTTTTTATAGTAACTAAGTTCTAAAACGGAAGGCCAATAGAGAAAGCTTTAAACAAAGCCTTGCCGGAATCGTACATACCGATAAAAGCGAAAAAGAAACCCAAAGATATGATGAAATAGTCCAAGGCGACTCCTCTCATGTCCATACCTTGCCGCTTCAGTTTCAGATGGAAGTAGCAGGGCCAGATGAAGCTCAGCATCGTGCCGGTGAAGCTGCCGATGAAGCCCATCAAAATCGAAAAGTGCGGAATGAAGCACGCCATCAGAATGGTGAAAACCACCACTCCCACTCGCCAGGCCAAGCCCCATACTTTTAGTTCGCCATCCTGGGCCCAGATGGAGTTGAATGGAGTTTTGGGTTTGCCTAAAATAATGCATTTGAGGATTGACATATTTCATTATTATTAAAGATTTTACATTAGTAGTTTAACCAAGATAAAAACACGGTATTATGAGGATTGATACTACGTTATGGTGACATATTGTGGTACGAAGACGTGGCTTTTAGGAATTTGAGGTATCATCTTTATCGAAACCAGCAAAAAACATTTTAATCTGCTCATTTTGAATATTGTAAAAGCATTTATCACTGGTATTGTTTGTTTTAATAATACTGTGATTCTTTCTCTTTTTTTGACCAAGTTTCGCAAAGAAATTATTCGTTGTAGAATTTACCTGCAGAATGTATGTTTGGTGAAGAAAGACCTTTAACAAATTAAATGCCTATTAAAAAAAAAATATTGAGACATTTTCCAGGTTATTCTGTCTGAGCTTTCCCCATGAACACTGAAAAGTTTAAAACAATGGTAAATAAGTGCAAGCTGAGTAACTTACCTCTAAAAAAAGTCCTTTCCAACAGTTCACAAGCCGCGTAGTATGGAAGAGGATAACTCAGTAGCGCTTTAATCACCAGACAGAAATTAACGAAACCCTTAAATCCAGCCGAAGGTAAATTATTTGTAATGACTTGCTGCGTGTCGTTTTGAAACGTCAAAAAACAAACGTATCCAAAAATTGACTTGAAGATAGCGGCCCAGACGTGCGACCAATCTAACATCCATTGAAATTTGCTTGGATCCTCCATGTTGCCTTCTAAAGTCGGAAGGAAAATTTGTGATGTATAGGAAAATACTATAACTCCTAAGCTAATAGGGAAGTTTTCCCAATCGACGGACCATTTGACTTTGCTCCAGCCCCAATCGCCGATGTACAGCAGACAGTAACCCAGGATGATGGCGTTGATCAAAATATGGGACATCGTGCACCAGAACGATAAGATGCTGACGCTTTTTAGAGATTTCAAAAAGCCTGCGATAAAATGAATGATATCAGTATTTCCATTAGGTTAGATTTTTTAAAGTGCACTTACCCAAAGGTATCAAAAATATCCCCACTAGCATCATCCAGGATCTGGTATCGATAACCCCGTCTGGAAAAGTACCAACCATCAATCGCCGCAGACGACGACATACAAAATGCACGTCATCAGCAATTCGATAATCTGAGCTATGCTGACCAATTTGCTACCGTATTTTTTGCCGAAACATTCTTTAGCGATGGACACGTACGAATCCCTTACTCTGATTTGTTTGCCCGTTTGCATGTCCAACTCGTAGAGGCATTCCACCAATATCTTGCCCGTGTAGCAACAGATGTACGCGACTCCTAACATGGCCGCGATGGCCCAATAACCTCCCTTGAGAACGGCAAAGGGGAGAGAAACGATAAACATCCCCTGAAAAAGTTTACGGTTCAATCAGTAGACGTATATCTATAGAATAGAAATAATTTATTTCCATATTACAATTAATAGGCCAGTCAATAAATAAATAAATACATCCTATTTTGAAAATTTCACATTAAATACAAAGATTTTAAACTTCGTAATAATTATAGGCTAGTTTAAATAACACTAATAGGTCTTCGAATCTAGTGCACGGCTTGCACTGAGTGCATACGAAAGGTGGGAGATGTGTCAATACCAGTTACTTTTCAATCTGAAATGTAACCGGTATCGATATATCGCTCATCTTTTATGTGCACTCCACGCCAGGCAGGGCAGTGGAATCAAAGACGCTATAAGTTTAAATTTGCAACCATTTCCAAGGTATGGAACTAGTTAATCCATACCAAAATGGCGCTTTTGTTTATAATTTTGAGAAAAATATTGCAAAAGTGGTGCAAATATGAAGTAATATAGGTATTTAGAGTGGGGCCAAAAAAATTGACTTTTTTTTTTTTAAATATATCGAGAATGTCATTTAGGATGACAAAAAAAAATTCGTGAAAATTTGAGCCCTTAATATTAATTTTTGATTTTTAGTCATAATTTGATGTTTTACGTTAGAACTGTCAAAACATTAAAGTGAAAAAAATTCCTTTTCACTATTTTTATATAAAATTAAATTCTCTACAAAAAATTTAAATTTTTCTTCGATTTTAATCGTGAATAACTTTTGAAGAATTAAATTTAGGCAAAAATTTTAAGACCTTTTTTGTAGAGAATTTAATTTTATATAAAAATAAGTAAAAAAATAATTTTTTTCACTTTAATTTTTTGACAGTTCTAACGTAAAACATCAAAGGTGATATGATAAATACCAAACATTTTTTTTATGTTGTTGCTAAAGCAATTGGCATAGAAGAGAGAATGAATGTATAAAAATGATTGTCAAGTGATCCCATTAATAAATGTTTTTTCTCAAAATTTAAATGTTATGAAATATAAATGTCCTTCATGTTTAATATATCAATTTTGTGATTGTACTGTGATTTGTACTACTAGAGGGAGTCTTCCCCCCTTCCCCGCGCTAAATTTTGTTAGGAACATCTACTCCCCCCGAGGGGGGAAATGCCTCTTCTGTGATTGGCTTATTTAATTAATGTTGCCAAGTTTGACAGCGAGAGTTCTGACACTTTCTGACACATGTCAATTTTTGATTTGCATTTTTTACGAAAAATATAATTATTTATAGCCTTGTAAGGGTTTTTAAATGTATATTTAAGATTTATTATCTGTAATAATATGGTGAAAACATGCTTTATGTGTAAAAGAAATGTTGAAAATGCTTCTTTAAGACACAACTTAATTATCAGAAGCGGTGCATTAGGCAATCACCTTTAATTTGCAAATAAATTTTCTTATTTTCGAAAAAGTAAAAATCAAGCTAAGTTCGTCTTCATCTGTCTCATAATGATTATAGTAAAAGTTAATAACTTATTAACATAAATAAAGAAAATTTAAACCTGTGACTTTATTTTAATATCACATCTTTGTAAAGTTTATTATTATTTTTTTATTGTAGGTTTTCTTTTCGTGATATGATAAAAAGAAATAAATGGTTCCAAAATTTAGGAATTCAACCACCTGAATAACATTTTATGCTAATGAAGATTTTTACAGACCTCAGGACAGGAAAATGTTAAAGAAAAATGCAATTCCAGTAAATTTCGACGAGAGAGGTATAATCTACTTCCTCAACATATTCATCTGCTACTAAAATACTAAAATAATGTTTGAGGAAAAAGACAAAGCCACGTTTTTGTTGACAATTTTTTTTGAACTGTAATTTAATTGACTAATTTTGTGTATTGTTTAAATTTTCATATTATGTACTTAATTAATTTTAGATTTAAATAAAATGAACCTCAAAGATATGCTTCTTAACACGTTGACGGACACCACGTCATTCTAGAAGTTGCCAACTGATACAGTTCTTTTTTTTTAGATATTTATCTAAATGATAAAATTTAAGACATACCAACCAAGTTATGCAAAAAAACAAAATTTTAGGGAGTGGAAATGATTTAAAAAAAAAATAAATTTTAATCAAACTATATAAAACTAATTTAATTACGAGTATTAAAACTAAAATCCGAAAAGTGACAATGGATGAAACATCTGCCTTCCACGCAAGAAGCCCAGACTCGAATCTGGGCAGGGACTAATTAAATTAAATCTTTTTTTTTTCATGTTTATTTTATTTTATAAATAAGTAAAATTCATAAATTATTTTAAAATTAGTTATTTTGTCTTAATAACCTAAAATATTTTTTTAAATTTGTAGATTTTCATTTATAGGTCGTAGAAAAAATATATTGTACAACAGTGGATTTTCCATATATCCACTCTTGTTGCACAATAGTAGTTTGTGCAACAAGAGTGGATATGATGGCCATAACACACGAAGACGAAATTTGAGCACGACGCCGTAGGCATGGGCTATAAATCCAAAGAAAAATAAGATTAGGAAATATATTTGCAAGAAAACATTCTTAAATGTGGAGTTTTTATTGATTCCGAATTTAATTATGTTGCTGCCAGTCTGGATGGAATTAAAAAAAAAAAACAAAACTTTATGATAGAGTCAAGGTACCATTTCGGTAGGCGCGACAGACGACCGCCGACGCGACATACGACCACCGACACGACCGAGAAGTGTCGCTTCACATCTAAAATACATACAATTATATAAAACACATTTCGCACGGCGCGACACGACCGAGAAGTGTCTTGGAGACCCTTCTCGGTGCAAAGCTTTGCTGCGTATCGCACTCGAGGTCACTGTCCTCGGCATCGCTTTTTTTTTGGGTGATTCGGTCGGACATTTCTTTCGATCTAGGCAGCGTTGCCAGATTTTAAAACAGTATGGGTAAAAAAAACCGTAGATCTGAACAGTAGATTTTAATAAAGGGGAAAATAATTATAATTTGCAGTGTAGTAAATAAAATAAACAAGTATATAAGAAACGAAAATAAACTTTTTTCTACCCAAATTAGAAAGTAAACAAAGAATAAAAACATTTTTAATATATACTTAACGTACGGGAAAAAACCAAAGAAAAATAATAAGTACCTACTACTTTTAGATCAGTCTGAATTAGATAATTAAAAATCGTTGTGTTTGGCATATGCATGTTCTTTTTATGATGCCCTATTAATTCTTTGTTTCATTTTAAATAAAAACAATGATTATCTTGATGTTTTTTTTTATGGAGCCAACCTACAGTAGTGGATGCTTATTACGCTGCTTTTACTGCAGAAAATTTACTAGAGAAAATATTCTTTACCCATTTGCTGAAGAATGAGGCAAACTTAATAAATTAAGAACAAAATTTGCTAGATACAAAAGCAGTAGATCTACGTGAAAATAGTAGGTCTGGCAACGCTGATTGTTCCCTCGAATGGTTACGAAGGGTAAAATTTATGCACCTGTTGTCCTACTCGACCTTGGGGTCGGTTCAGTGGTCGCTTGTCGTCTGTCGCGCCTACCGAAATGGTACCTTTAAAGTGTCAATATGAAACTAGCGTGCTGACTGTGGGAAAAGGAATATGCAGTGGAAAAATAACTTTTTGGAAGAAGGATAATACCATTAAGGAGAACCACAATTGGTATTTTCAAATTCAGGGCTAGCTGCACGTTTTTTCATTTTGTGCTTTTATACTTCTCGAGGAATAAGAGTGTAGAAAACAGCTTTTGGGAAGAAAATATGCAAAATAAAATTAAAATTTTTTATATTCAATATGCCTTACCGGAACTTGTTGACAGCGGAGCTAATAGAGACATGGAAGTACGGAACAGAATACCAAATAAATGGTAAGAAATTTTTGTTTAATTTTTTTTTAACAGTGCAACTTACAACTCGGCTGCTGATAGCTAGTATAACAGTACGGGTTTTTTATGAATTTGTTCCAGAAGCTGTACCAAGGTGGTTCATTATAACAGATTATTCAAACAACAAAAATACTGTTTGTTAATATATAAATAATAATATTCTGAGACATTGTATCTGCTTGTTACATATTATAAAACCAAAGTACCTTTTCATTTAACTAACATGGCTACTCCAAGTTTGAATATTATAAATCCGCTTGAATATAAGAAAAAACAGGTAGATAAAAATTATTTTTTAAAAATCTTTATTTAAAAATGTAAAATGTCAAAGAGGCCCTTTATTGTCCGTTTACGTTGGCCTCCTGTATTTGTTAATTTGGCTTTTTCAATCGAGAACTTCTGTGATCCCAGGAGCGAATGTATTGCTAAACTGGACGGCGTTATGCAGAAAACTACCTTAAGATCATTTTAAAAACGATTTAAATTAAAGATCATAAATCATTTGCATTTTGAAAAAATGATTTAAATCAAAGATCGATTTTTAAAAAGAAAGATTTAAATCAAAAATCTTTTTTACAATTTAAATCATTTTAGGAAAGATTTAAATCTTTTCGAAAGATTTAAATCTTTTCAAAAGATTTAAATCATTTTAGGAAAGATTTAAATCTTTTCGAAAGATTTAAATCTTTTCGAAATATCTAAATCCTTTTAAACGAAATAAATATTTTCAAAAGATTTAAATCTTTTTATAGATTTGGGTGACTCTTTAAAAAATGCTTTCGGTAGGCCAAAGATAATGAATACTTAATCAAGATAATATTTTTTAAGGATTTATGTAGCATTGATATCTATATTTATGAAAATTGTTATTTAAAAATGTCATGTCAATTGGTAAATAGGAATTTTCAACCCTTTAAAAGATACTTTTGGTATGCCTATGATGCCACAAAACAATGGAGACCTAGTTTTTAAGAAAAGTGATTTTTTTTCTGAAAAATCACTTAAATCCGTCAACTCTTCCTTAAGTTAACGTGCTTAATGTCATACATACATACACATAGATGCACATACATCAGACTCTTTAAAAATATGTTTTTTTTGTACTTAAGAGACTCTCCCGGAAAAATGCATTTTATTTTCAAAATCTCCCGGCTATGAATAATGAAATTGACTGGGTTGAATTAAAAGAGTTCTTCTCTCAACGTGAAGTTATTGCGAGTAAATAAATAACCAAAGTGGGTTAATTTTTTTGAAAAATGTGTGGATGAATCAGGCAAAGAAATAAAAAATTTAATTAATTCGCTCTATCTATGCCAAGCGTGTTTATTGAACTGGTCAAAAGTCATAATCGTCTTAATGCAAACTCATGTCAAATCTGAAATAAAAGTGTGCATAAATTTAAAATACATATGTTAAGAGTTTCAGGATATTGTAAAATTTCATACTTAAAAATAATCTTTAGTCATTGCAATTATTTGTTACACTTTACTATTTTTTGTTTTTCTTTTCTCTCGGATTTCTGATTCAACCCTACTGACATGCTGACTAGATTATTATTCAGAAATAGATAGGTTGATAACGATTCTGACGATTCAGGTGATGTAAATCGTTTTAAAAAGATTTAAATCTTAAAAAAGATTTAAATCTTTAAGAAAATTTAAATAATTTTAAAAAGATCGCATCATTTTACAGATTTAAATCATTTCAGAAAGATTTAAATCGTTTTAAAAAGATATAAATCGTTTTAAAAAGATTTAAATCGTTTTAAAAGATTTAAATCGTTTTAAAAAGATTTAAATCGTTTTAAATAGAATTAAATAGTTTTTAAAAAGATTTAAATAGTTTTAAAAGTTTTAAAAGATTTAAATCGTTTTTAAAAAGATTTAAATCGTTTTAAAAAAGATTTAAATCGTTTTAAAACGATTTAAATCGTTTTAAAAAGATTTAAATCTAATTTTTAAATAAAAATCAAAGATACTTTTCAAAAAGATTTAAATCATAAATCAAAAATTATTTTTTTAAAAAAGATTTAAAATAAAAGTATTTAAATCAAAAAATGTATTTAAATCAAAAAATGATTTAAATCTCACTGATAGGTGAAAGCTCTGCTACCAACCCACAATATACCAGATATTAGGTTGAGTGCGGATTTGGGTAATAAAAATACACGTTCTGGATTCTGTAAGAACCTACCAAATCTCAGTTAATTATATACCCTATAAAACTAAAAAATGTTAGCCCATATCCCATAGCTTTCTTAAACGAACAAAAACTTTAAAGCTGATTATCTCAGTTTGTTACTATTGAGGGTTGGTAGTTTTCTGCTTAACGCCGTCCAACTATGGACGCTTTTCTAATCTCAGACTCAGACAATCAATTATTGTGCAATTGTGGAATATTTTTCGGTTCCTTTGTCTCAACTTCGCGCGTTAGAGTTTAGAATATGTATCCCTCTTATCTACATGCAATTGTTAAAATTATGAATGAATGCGGATTTTTGTTTAGTCTCGGAAGTCATTTTGTAGTATTTAGGCTCCACCCTTAAGTTGTAATTTTTATACCTACTAAAACTACCGTTGCCCCGCAGGTCTTTCAGTTTGTAATCTAAATTTTCCTCTTAAACAATGCAAAATTGACCATAGATAATTAACAAACATTTGCGCTAATCTTGGATCGTTGCAAATTTGCATTTGCTTATAGGGGGTGACACAAAATTGATCGAAAACATTTGATCGAATACATTTCATCGAAAACATTTGATCGAAAAACATTTTATCGCATAACAATTGATCGAAAAGAAAAATGATCGAAATGATCAATTATCGAACAGAAAATTGATCGAAAATTGATCGAAAATTGATCGAAAATTGATCGAAAATGGATTTTGATAGAAAAAGCAATTGATCGAAAAACCAAATATACATAAAATTATAGAAAAATTAAAACAAAATTTTTAACTAATTTACCTAACCTGTGCGGCCTAGAATCATCGCTGGTTGCTTCGCAAAAACAAATATACAATTAGTTTAATTAGCACAGGTAAATTAGTTAAGTTTCTTATTTTTCTCATTTTTTATAATTTTTTTTGCGAGGCAAACCGCCACGACTACAGACCACACAGTTTAGGTAAGTTGGTTGAGTTTTTTATAAAAAAAACTTTTTTGTATAATTTTTTTTTGCGACGCAACTCTCGAGAGATCCATGCCGCATAGTAGTAAATTAGTTAAAATTTCTGTTTTTATTTTTCTTATTTTTCTATAATTTTTTTTGCAAGGCAAACCGCGACGGCTCCAGGCCGCCCAGGTTAGGTAAATTAATTAAATTTTTAATAATAAATTTTTTTTAACTCATCTAACTTATGAAAGAGCAATCAGTTAAATTTAAATAGCGCAGGTTAGGTAAATTAATTAGGTTTTTTATTTTTTCTTATTTTTTTATATTTTTTTTTGCGAGATTAACCGCAAACGGCTCCAGATCGCACAGGTTAGGTAAATTAATTAAATGTTTTATGTAAAAAAACCTAAAATGTCCCATCGGGAGAAAACTCGACCTTATTTAAATTCATATTTGTACGAATTAATCATAGTTCTTTAATCAGCTCTAAAATATTAATTTTAAAATTAACATTATTGTAAGGATAAAAATTTCTTAAACGAAATCGTTTGAGATTATCGAAAAATTTGCCATTAGTACCTAATTAGATAGCCGCTGAATTTAGTTTCTCCAGTAGTAGGGATTAGACGGACGGTTGCATGGCATCGTTTGATTTTTGATATTTTACTATTTTTAATGTTGATTTTCGATATATTGTTCTTTCAATCTAATGAATTTTCGATCTATTGGTCTTTTCGATAAAATGTTACTAATAAAATGTTATTCGATCAAATACCATTCGAAAAAATGTATTTTTCGATCAAATTTCCAATTCGGTCAAATGTTTTTCGATCAATTTTGTGCCACCCGCTTATAGGAAGTTATTTAAAACGCTCTGTAAAATTTGTAATACTTTTTTGCGACTGCAAAAAGTGCGAATTGTTGATTTTTGTTAATTTTTCAAGTTTCCGGACCTAATCCCGAGGTTGTAAATTTACCAATTTGTTAAGAAAAATAATATCACCATTCGCATTCAATTTTCAAAATTTTTGCATTTTTTTTTTTTTTACAAAATTAGAGGAAATTAAAACAAATATTTTGCTATTTAAAAAAATATATATTTCCGTGCAAAATAAAAGGTTGAAAATTGGAATATCTGTTCCAAAAACTTGTATGAGTTATATCATAGGTTTGTAGCACTTTTGCAATTTTTTTTTTTCTATGATACAAACAAAAACGCCATTTTACAAAAAAAAACCATGTTCTGGACTTTCAAAAAAGATGGAAATCTAATATAATATTGAAATATATTGCTTCAAATTTGCAAAAAACAGTGCCAGTATAAATATTTTAAAGAAAATATTAAAAAAATTGTTTTACTTTTTTTTTGAGAAATATTTATCTGGATAATTTAAATCTGTTTTTATTATTATTATTTGTATTGTATATTATTGTTTATATTTATTTTATTTATTTATTAGCATATTTCTACGTTTTCCATACCTGTAATTTGTAATAAGAAAATAAATTATTATTATTATTCTATTCTATTTCATAGATACCTGTTGAAAATAATCGTACTTATAGGTATTATTCCTATTTATTAATATTATTTTCAATAAATTAAACTTTTGGAAATAAACTACCTACCTGTATGGCATTTGTAACATTCCACGCGGCCTGATACTCATTAATCTTACAAGAACTCTTTTCCTTCCACAAAATCAGATCCCTCAGAAAAATCAACAGACGACATACGACTCTGCTGTCTCTGATAAGCGCTATTGAAACTGCTGTTATCGGTTTCCTGATAAGCAGCAGCAGTATCGTTGCTCAAAAACGGATTGGTGCCACCCTTCATGTTGCTCATTTCGTGGTGTTCGTCTACGCCACCATGGTTGACTTGAGTTTGATTGGGCACCTGAGCAAAGTGGACCCTTTCGGCTTGACGGTTTTCTTCGCCGTCCATCGGTCTGTTGGTGGGCAGAATTTGCCGTCGAAGTTGTTGCGCGACATTTACAGCTGCCGCGATAGGCGGCAAACGGATTTGACCCAAGCGATTCATTTTCAAGATTTCTCCAACACCACTATCGACAAAAATCAATACTTATCCCGATTTATAAATTTACGAAAGATTTTTGTAATGAAAAACGAATAGTAATTCACTCTGACGACACTTTTATCGCGAAACTTTTAAAGCATGCCGATTTAGAACGAAAATGAAATTAAAAGGAAATTGTTTCCATGGTGGAGAGCGATGCTGGAGAGTGGCAGCATCTCTAGTGACAGCGGGAATCTCGAGTCTTGGACATGGGCAACAGGGTTGCCTTGGTAACGGAGTTGCGTCGCAGGAGCATATCATCGGGGTGGCATAAAGTATCGGGATTTGAAGATATGATACGCGTTTGGGTTTTAAAGAATTTACCCTTTTAATCTTTGGTCCAGAATGTTTAGATGCAAAGATCGTTTTATTGTAGGAATTTAAATGCTTTACAAGTTACTCAAAATACAATTAGTTAGGTATTATAAATAAAATGAATAAATAAAAAATAAAAATAATTTTATTGTACAGCAAATAATCCATTTACATGAAATAAATATCAAACATAAAATTTTGACAACTACAAAAAAAAGGAAAAAAGGAAAAAAGGAAAAAAGGAAAAAGAAAAAAGGAAAAAAAGGAAAAAAGAAAAAAGGAAAAAAGGAAAAAAAAAAGGAAAAAAAAAGGAAAAAGGAAAAAAAGGAAAAAAAGGAAAAAAAGGAAAAAAGGAAAAAAGGAAAAATTGGAAAAAAAGGAAAAAAGGAAAAAAGGAAAAAAGGAAAAAAAGAAAAAAGGAAAAAAGGAAAAAAAAAGAAAAAAAGGAAAAAAAGGAAAAAAGAAAAAAGGAAAAAAGGAAAAAAAGGAAAAAAGAAAAAAAGAAAAAAAGGAAAAAAGGAAAAAAAGGAAAAAAGGAAAAAAAGGAAAAAAAAAGGAAAAAAAGAGAGAAAAAAAGGAAAAAAGAAAAAAGGAAAAAAGGAAAAAAGGAAAAAAGGAAAAAAAGGAAAAAAAGGGAAAAAAGGAAAAAAGGAAAAAAGGAAAAAAGAGAAAAAAGGAAAAAAGAAAAAAAAAAAAAGGAAAAAAGAAAAAAA